>CM053598.1:44639359-44704292 GCA_028646575.1 Pseudocheirus occidentalis | reverse complement strand
AGGGATTGCAAGAATCTAGTATTTAAAGCTATACAATTAAATGCAACTGGGAAATTATACATTCAGGGACTGGGACAGGGAGCTCCTCCCTGCCCTGCTAGAAAGCTAGAGGGGTGTTGGAGGAGGGCATAAAAGGGAACAGATTGTGGGAGGGGCCTTACAGTGGGATCAATGTTCTGGGCTGGGGGGTAGGGGCAATAAGGGGAGAAAATCTGTAACTCAAAACCTTGTGGAAATGAAGGATGTAACCAAGAAAATAAATTCAAATTAAAATAAATAAATGAAAAAAATAAAGTGCCATCTCTTCCTATTCAATTGATCCTGAACCTTCTATGTACACATATACACACATGCTCAGATATGTGTTTATACGCATATATACCCTCCTATATAGACATATGTGTAGGTACACACACACATATACATTTATATTCCTTTCACCTGTCCTCATACTAAGAAAAATTTCATAAGTTACTATTATTGTTTTTCCATATTGGAATGTAAATAGTTCAACTTTGATAAGTTCCTTATGATTTCTTTTCCATGTTTACCTTCTCATGCTTCTTGTGTTTGAATTTTAAATTTTCTGTTCAGTTCTGGTTTTTTCAGTAAGAATGCTTGAAAGTTCTCCACCTCACTGAATGACCATATTTTCCTCTGGAACATTATACTCAGTTTTGCTGGATATGTGATTCTTGGTTTTAATCCCAACTCTCTTGCTCTCCAGAATGTCATATTCCAGGCCCTTTTATCCCTCAGTGTAGATGCTGCCAGATCCCGGGTTATCCTAATTGTGTTTCCACAATGTACAAATTGTTTTGTCTTGGCAGTCTGTATCATTTTCTCCTTGATCTGAGGGTTCCAGAACCTGGCTATAACATTTGTAGGAGTGTTCTTCTGGTGATCTTTTCAAGAGGTGAGCAGTGAATTCTTTCTAGTTTTATTTTGCCCTCTGATTCTAAAATATCAGGGCAATTTTCCTTGAGAATTTCTTGGAGTATGCTTTCCAAGTTCTTTTTTTGATCATGGCTTTCAGGTAGACCAATAATTTTCAGATTGTCTCTCCTGGCTCTATTTTCCTGGTCAGTGGTTTTTTTCAAGGAGATATTTCACATTGCTTTCTATTTTTTACATTTTTTGTAACTGCTTAATAGTATCTTGTTTTCTCATAAAGTCATTAGCTTCCACTTGCTCCACTCTAATTCTGAAGGAATTATTCTCTTCAGAATGCTTTTGAGATTGTTTTTCCATCTGGCAAATTCACTTTTTAAGGCATTCTCCTCACTGGCTTTTTGGGTTTATTTTGCCGTATGAGTTATTTTGTTCTTTAAGGTGTTGTTTTCTTCCGTCAGGTTGTTGACTCTCTTTTCATGATTTTCTCGCATCTCATTTCTCTTTCCAATTTTTCATGTACTTCTCTTATTTGGTTTTCAAAGTCGTTTTTAAGTTGATCTATCGCTTGTAGGCAATCTTCATATTTCTTGGAAGCATTTGGTGTGGGAGTTCTGACTGTGTTGTCTTCCTCCTGCTCCATGCTTTGATCTTTTTTGTCCCCAGAAAAGAATTCTAGAGTTTTATTGCTGTTCTTACTTTGCTTCCTTTTCCTCATGTTGGCCAGCCAATTAATTGCTTGATTTTTTAGCTCTGTGGAACTCTGTTTCCGGGGGGGAAAGCTCTGTCCCAAATTGCTGGGGTTTTATAGCTGCTGGAGCTGTTAGGGGGGTACTGTAACGCCCCCCCCAGCTTTGGCTCACTGAAAGGGCACCTCAAGACCACCACTCAAGACCATGATTGAGATCCAGGCTGTTCAATGCAAGAGCCCTTGGCCCTGATTGATTGCCTCAGCCCCCCTACTCTCTGCAGGCCGGGAGCTCTGAAGCAGCCTAGTGGAGGCAGTTGCTGCTTTCAGCTGTTCCTGCTGCCACAGCTGCCTCACACTGCTTCCTTGCTCCGGGAGTAGTTTGGCCAGACCATTTTTCTCCCCCAAAGTAGCAAATTCCTGACCTTTCTCTTAGCCTTATTTCTTCTGGACTGATAAATGGAAACTGTACTTCCAGTGCCAGGGATCTGCTCTCCTGTAGACTCAAGCTGCAGCTCTGCCCTACTGCCTTACTGCCCTGGGGCCTGGCTGGGGTTTCTGGCTGGGCGTGCCTGCTGCAATGCACCCCACCTGCCAAGCTGCCTTCAGCGATATATGTGTTTTCTGTATTTTTGAGAGTTTTGGAGCCTTAAATTTTGTTTAGTAAGGTGGCTGTGTTGGAGCTGCAAAACTTTGCTGTTTCTGTGCTGCCATCTTGGCTTTGCCCCCCTTTTAAGAACATTTTAAAGAGACAATTGGGGTTGTGATGTGTCCAAGTAATAAATGTCTGAAGCTGAATTTGATTTCAGGTCTTTCTGACTCCAGGGCCAGTGTTTTATCACCAGCTCTGTATCTTAAGAATCTATAGTGAGTACAGTGAAAGCAGATAGAGCAAAGTCCTTAAAGTCATACAGGCCCAAGCTAAAATCCTGCATCTTCTACTTATTGACTATAAGACTCTGGCTAAGTCCCTTAACATCCTTCAGCCTCAATTTCCTTAGTAGAAAAATGGGGATACTATCAACATGGTGCCATTATTGCAACACCTACCTCATGGGGTTGTTTTGAGGGTCAAAGTGTATCTCTAGCTAAAGATACACATATTTTATATACTTATAGAAAAGTGTTATATATACATATACGCATGCATATGTATACTGCAAATCTGAAAGCAACATAGAAATGCCAGTGATTATTATTTTATGCTATTATTATCCCTTTGAGTGGTAGGTATTTTACTTCCTATTATTCATTAATTTAATCTAAGGTGCAATTATTTTTACCTTCATAAAGAGCATTATTTTGCATAAACATATTGTGACCTAGAGGAGAAATATTCATCTCAAAAGTAATGGTATAATTTAAAATTGGCAAGTCTCCTGTCAATAGAGCTTGTCCAACAAAGGATGGATGACTATTCATTGAGTAAGTTATAGAGGGGATTCTTGATCTTGTCTGGATTGAACCAGAGGCCCTTTTTTGATAGAAAATTTTGCAATTCTGCCTATTTGTCCCTCAGCAATGTTTTGAAAAGACCTGTCTATTCACATGCCTTTTATGTTCTGCTAGACCTTTTCTGCTCAAAGAAGCACCATTTCTATGCATCCTGGTGGGTAGCTGAGTACGTTCCAGCCTGACTGAGGAATAGCTGTAGTATAGATATAACCTGTGGCGTGGAGGCCACATGTGACCCAGTAGGTCCTCAAGCACAGTCCTTTGATTGAATCCAAGCTTCACTGTCAATCAAAGGGCTGCACTTGAGGACCTAGAGGGCCACGTGTGGTCTCAAGGCCACAGATTCCTGTCCCCTGAACTCTACCTTTACACAATTGAGATTTTACTTTCTGTTTCAAGTATTTATTCTCTAGGCAAGATCTAACTTTGCTGGCATCTGGTTCTACCTCAACTTAAAACATCAAAGTAAGAAACAAAGGCCCTTGAAGGTTTTCTGTGCTATCATGCTATCCAGTCATCATCACCCACCAGGCCACCAGATTAGGTTTTATGTAAACTTAGGGCAAAAAAGAGAAAAAAATGTATTCTCTGATCCCTAACCAACCAGTTGTCAACTTCATGCTTTCCTTGTGGGACCCATACTTACTGATTTTTCATGTGGTGAAGGAGAAAGAGATTTGCATTTCAAGATGAGAAACCTGATATTAAATCCTAACTTTGACATTCACAAGCTAAGTGACCACAGGAAAATCATTTGACTTCTCCAAATCTCAGTCTCTTCAGGTATAAAATAGGTCTGATAATACAAACACCATCTACCTTGCAAAGTTCTCAGGAGGAAAGTGCTTTATAAACCTTAAAGCCTATAACAATATTCCAAGAGTTTTTCTCCCACGTGAATTTGGGGTCTGGTAACAAGTTCCTTGTATTTTTTTGTTTAACCTGTAGGCTGTTGCTGTAAGGTTTTTGATTTCTGACTGAACAGGTAAATTAAGTCATTTCCTTACTTTACCTTGTTAATGCTAAAATTATCAAATCTTCAAAGGCAAGCACTATTCAGTGCATAATAAGTTAGAATTGTTGATAATTATGTTTTTGAAGAGTTTCAGCTTGCTGTCAGCCAAGTAATTAAAGGGGCGGGACTGGGGTTATATTCTGTACCCCATAGTGGCATTGCCAGCAAGAGCTTGCATTTGATGGTGCAAGGAAGGCTGCTTCTCTTAGTCTCATAGTAAGAGGAAGGGGTTAATTAAATCTCTGTGGTGGGGCTCTTGTTCCCCTCCCCCTAATTCCCGATGTCCCCTATGCCTCAGTTTTAGAGCTAGCCTTATACCACTCCATTCAGCTTCTGACTTCCAGGGACATTCCTAAAACTGGCCTCTGCTCCCTGACTCAAATCTCCAGGCTCCCAGGAAAGGAAGATGCCTTCTTGGGACAGAGATGAGGATGATTCCTTCTATGCTGCCCCATCCCCCAACACCCACCAGCATCTTCAGTGAGAAGTAGCTGGTCCGAAGAGAAAAAGAAAAAAAAAGTAAAAAAAAGAAAAGGAGAGAAAGGGAATGGAAAACTAATGATTCAAGAAATCACACAGCACTAGATAATTCTATTTTGAAATCACAGCAGTAGCACCCAGAGGCGGATGCTCCCCAAATTACTAACAAAAATCCTTTGATGTATCCAGTTTTAAGAAAGCCCAGAGCACTTTTTTATTATTATGAGTGCCTCACATATTCTGAAAGAGCACTTAGCAGCTATGTAAAAATGTGGGTTGCATGTGCTATTGGAGCATCTTTGGTGCTTTAAAAGATCTCTGATTTCTTTGGGAGTGGGTGGACTGTCCCCAGATTTAAGTCATGACCTCTGTACGCTTTAGGAGGTGGTATTCATGAGCTGTTTCCTCATCCCAAAAAAAACCTCACTCAGGAGAGAATCTCCTGGTGATGAGCTTATCCCAAGTTACGAGGTGAATCTTTGGATTATAGGTCCACAATCCATTTCTTAGCCAAATTTCAAAGCCTTTCTAGCTTGGCACAACTTGCTACAGCTTGTCCTCCATTGGCTTAGCATTTGAAGAGCCCAATGCCACTGCCACATCATGATGGAGTGGAAAACAACTGTAGGGGAGGGATCTGTGAGGTTAAAAAAAAGCCACCCCACCCCTAGCCAAACAAACAGAGAGCCAAATTCACTCATTATCTCTGTTCGGTTTTAATATGGTTTTCAGTCTTTACTACATCACCCAATTATGATTCCTTCTACAGAAGATTTATTTTTTATCACAGTTGTAGGAACATCTGCCACCATTAATGACTGTTGGTTTTGCTGAGTCAAAAGGAAGCACTGCACATCCTTCAGATACACAGATCACCCCCATATAACACTTTTGGTAGGCATTTTGTGTCTTTGGGGCACCACTTATCATGAATTTGTAGAAGTATCATCCCAGGCTACCAAGGTCCATCCAGACCTAGCCTTCTTGGGTCCTCCTTGCTTTTCCCTAGGGTATATAATAAAGTCTAAAAATACTTGCTTTTATGATTATTGACTCCAAGACAAAGAAAATGCCTGCAGGGGAAAAAAAAAGATTTTTGTCTCCTGTCCTGTAGTGAAACAAAGCCGAATTGTACATCATGGTGGAAATATGGCATCTGAGTACAATTCCCAAATAGGATGTTTGTCAGAGCAGGGTGGGGAGACTGCAGTGGAAGGAGAAGCAAAGTTATCAGTGACAAAGACAGTGCAAGGCCACTTTTAAATGGAAAAAGCAGGCACTGGCATCATTTTAACTCAAAGGGACAACTTGCCTCAGTTCAAAGACTTGATTGGCTGATCAGTTTTGACAAGCAATGTCACTTCAAGATGACTCACAGGAGTGAACCACAGAGGTCAGATCTCACAGCTGATTCTAAGATCCTGTAATTTTATCTAGTAATAGATTGATGTTAACCAGGAAAAACAACAACATACATCATCCATATGTGTAACACACATATACTATCTTGGAATCACATATTTATGTGGTCATCCTTGGCATGTGACATTTCTAGCTTTGCACAACTAGTCATTTAAGTAGATGAACAGACCGTCCACATATATCTCAACCATCCCCATTCCTGATTTTCCTTTTTTATTTGACTGATTAATGGTAGAATCCACTCCATGACAAAACAAACAGGAAGGACTAGAAGAGTCAGTTTGCATCTGTAGATATGGTTCTTATTTAAAAACTGGAAAAGTGCTGAGCTTGTGGGTTGGGGAAATGTGGATGCATTTTGGAGATGGAGATGCATGATTCCATACATCCTCTGGTGTTAACTTGACATGCTGAAAGGGAACAGACTTGTATTTACGTTTTAATACATTTTTTTAAACTGCTAGTTCTGTGAAGTGAGAGGGAGAAGTAAATGTGTGTGGTTTAATTCACGGCATACAACCAAGATTTGCTGAAGGGGGCCAATGTAGACTGCTAATCTATCTAGGGCTGGATGGGGACAGGTGTAAATACCATGATGGAGTTTTTGATGAACTGTTCTGTTTTTTTGCACCATGAGTTATCTGGTGTAGGAATATGGAGGCGATGACTCATTTGGCTTGCTTTAACAGGAATAGATGTTAAGTACAGTCAGTTGACTTCCACTGTGCTTCAAACCAGCTTTGGGTCCTTAAATTTACATAGCACCTTTCTTCCAGAAGGGTCAAAGAACTGTCACAACTATTCATCTCTCTTACCTTAAAATATCTCAGTGGACATGAGGGAAATCTTTTTGCGGTATCTGTCATTCACTGATTCACTGTCATTCACTCCAGCTGGAAAAATGGCTATTCTCTCCTCACCACTCCATGTTTTCCCCTCAATACTGTGTGCTTAGTGAAAACCTTCACCTGAATGGCTCTGTGTAGCAGAGAGGGGTAGTGATGGTTGTCGAATACATGGAAGATATTCAATCAATGATAGATTTACATTATCCTCATTTAAAAGGAGGGGAAACTGAGGCTTGTCAAATGGATGTGGCAGAAGAGTAGTATTCACTGAGAGAAAAAAAAGATGGAAGGAAGAAACGTAGCAGGAAAAGGAAATATTCATTATGGCTTAGAGCCATGTGTCTTTCCCAGATGATTTCCTTTCAGGCTAAATAATGACTAGATGAATGAAAATTGAATGACTTGCCCAGTATCAATGTTTGATGCCAGAATTAGAGTCTCAGACTAATAAGGTGAAGCCTTCTTAGAAATGATCATTCAAAAACTTAATACTGCTTATCCATCATGGCATAGAAGGGTATTCCCCTTCCATTCTATGAAATGCCAGTAGCACCCAGAGCACAGATCTATTCTACATGTTTGGCATTGTGTAGAACATCAGTGTAACATGCTAACAGCCACTTTCTAGGTCTTTTTGTATTTCATGGATACCAGTGCACAAATACCTTGGACTGGTCATCTGTTACCCCTTGCTTCCATGTGCACCTCTCCTTTTACTGTCATACATTTCCATGGCTGTATTCCTTAGCAACTAATTGTTCCTACTTTGCATCTTTCCATTTTCCTTTGGATCACCTCCAATTAGTTGATTCTCTGGGGACTGTGGCATTCTAAGATTCACTACCATAAAGAATTATGAGGAGCATATTTGTGTTCAGAAGGTGGAGTCTTGTTGTAGGGAAAAGCTTGGGATCTTTGGAGGCAGTCCAGTCTCTTCTTTTCCTCCCAATCAGATCTGGGTCCAACTCCTTATCCATCAACATTATCTGTGCCTGGTATATGTACTAATAAACTCACTCAGTAGATGGACCTTTCAATCTCATGTCATATTCTAAATATTTTCTATGCATGTAGTTTTACACATATTGATTGTTGGGCCAAACTCTTTTGAGTAATCATACATATTAATGATGTATTTTTATTATTCATTACTTGTAAATAGCCGAGTGAAAGGTATCCCTTCACAGGCAGCCAGCTAAAAGGTATAATTTGAGGGGCATTGAAGAGATATCTACCCTCATGTTAGAGTCATTCCTTCAAGATAAGAGAGAACCCTTTTAGAATGCAAATATTCTATTTTTTATTTTTATTTTAATTTATTTTTTATTTTATAAATTTTTATTTATATTTATATATTATATAATTTATAACATAATATAAATAAATATTTATCTATAAATATTTATTTATAAATTTTGTTTATTTTATTCGAAGATTGCAAATATTTGCAAATAAAAATGCTTTAGAGAGATAGTACTTGTAAATACTAAGAAAATAAAATTTAGAAGCGATGAGATTTTTTGAGTCAGGGGGCTAGAAAAAATCTGGATCCTGAAAAACAATCCTTCCTGAGAAGGAAGGGAAGGGCTGGAGAGTCACTGTGGGAAACATGATGTTACTTACTGATTTGTAGAGTTTGCAATGAATCTGTGGTGTGGCCGAGAGTTAGATTTGCTGCCTACATATGATACTTGACTTCGTGGAATATCCTCAGAACTACAGTTCTTACAGACAGTGTTTTAAGTATCTGAGATGAAATGCTCCATTCATGTGCTTATTGAAAAAGTATATCAATATATCTTCAAAGGGAGATTTTGGTCCTTTTAGACATTAAGAAGAGAACATTTCATTCATTTAGTCATCATTTAGCCTGAAAGGAGATCGCCTGGGAAAGACATACTCAACATGGTTCTAAACCATAATGAATGTTTCCTTTTCCTTCTACCTTTCTTCCTTCCTTTGTTTTCCCTCAGTTTTCCCTCCTTTGTTTTCCCCCTTTGTTTCCTTCTCTTTTGCCACATCTACTTGACAAACATTTCTTTAAGAATTAATTTATGAGGGTGGGGGGGGGGAGCCAAGATGGTGGAGTAGTAACAGGACTTCCTCATGGCTTCAGCTTCCACCTCCTCCAATACATGTGAAAAATGATTCTAAACAAACTTTAGAGCTACAGAACCCACAGGGTGACAGAGAGAAACAAATCTCCTGCTGAAGGAACCCTGGCAAGCTGGCAGGAAGGGTTCATCGCACTGTGCTGGGAGCTGAGCACAGTCCCAGCTGAGCAGTGGTTTTAGCCCCAGGGAAGCCCCCACAAGCAGTGGCTGGAGCAGATTTCACAAGAGGAAATCACCAGCATCTGTAGCAGTTTCCAAACTTCTCAATCCACAAATGCCAAAGACAAAGTAAAAGGTCAGTGTCGAACATTTTTCAAATGATGGGAGTGTGGTCTGGCTGCTATCCCTGGGACAAAAAGTGAAGGAGGCATGGTGGCTGTAGCTGCTGCCATGTGGCTGCTTCTGGAGTGCCTGGTCTGCAGATTGTAGGGGGACCAAGCGACCATTAAGAGGCTAAGTGCTCTTGCTTTGATCTGCTTGGATCTGGATCACAGTCTTGGGTGGTGGTCCTGGAGTGTGTGACCATTGAGCCAGAGTGTGTCAGGGCTGTAGAGAGGGCACCCATATAATACCTCTGGCAACTGCAAAAACCCCAGTGATTTGGGACATAGCTTTCTTCATTCTAGAAGCAGAGCTCTACTGTGGCAAAGAGCTCAAAAGTTACGTAATTGGCTGCCAATATGAGCAAGCACAGGAAGAACAAACAGATGATAGAATACTTTTTGGGGACAAAAAGGATCAAGGCATGGAGTGGGAAGAAGACAGTGAAGTCAGAACTCCTGCATCCAAAGCCTCTAAAAATATGAACTGGGTACAGGCCATGGAGGAGCTCAAGAAGGATTTTGAAAATCACGTAAGAATAGTGGAGGAAAAAAATGGAAGAGAAATGAGAATGATGCAAGAAAATCATGAAAAGTGAGTCAATGGCTTGCTAAAGGAGACCCAAAAAACACCGAAGAGAATAATACCTTAAAAATAGACTAACTCAAATGGTAAAAGAGGCCCAAAAAGCCAATGAGGAGAAGAATGATTTAAAACAGTTGAATTTTCCAGATGGAAAAGGAATTTCAAAAACTCACTGAAAAGAATAACTCTTTCAAAATTAGACTGTAGCAATTGGAAGCTAATGCCCTTATGAGAAATCAAGATACTATGAAACATATCCAAGCAAATGAAAAAATAGAAGGCAATGTGAAGTATCTCATTGGAAAAATCCCTGAAATAGATCCAGAAGAGAGAATTTAAAAATTATTGGTCGACCTGAGAGCCATGATGAACAAAAGAGTCTAGACACCACCTTTAAAGAAATTATCAAGCTAACTTGCCCTGATATTCTAGAACTAGAGGGCAAAATAGAAATTGAAAGAATTCACTGATTGCCTCTTGAAAAAGATCCCCAAAAGAAAACTAGGGATATTATAGCCAGATTCCAGAGTTCCCAGGTCAAGGAGAAAATACTGCAAGCAGTCAGGAAGAAACAATTTGAGTATTGTGGAAACATAATCAGGATAACATAAGACCTAGAAGCTTCTACACCAAGGGATCAAAGGGTTTGGAAAATGATATTCTGGAGGTCAAAAGAGCTAAGACTAAAACCAAGAATCACCCATGCATCAAAATTGAGTATAATGCTACAGGGAAAAATATGATCATTCAGTGAAATGGAGGATTTTCAAGCATTCTTGATGAAAAAACCAAAGCTGAACAGAAAATTTGACTTTCAAATACAAGAAGAAAGAGAAGCATAAGATGGTAAACAGGAAAAAGAAATCATATGGAACTTATTAAAGTTGAACTATTTACATTCCTACATGGAAAAATGATATTTGTAACTCATAAGACTTTTCTCAGTATGAGGATAATTGAAGGGAATTTATATGTGTGTAAGTATATATATGTATATGTATGCATGTATACATACATATATGTATGTATGTGTAGGAGGATGTATGTATAGATATATATGTATATGTGAGTGTGGGCATTTGTATGTTCATATTTACATACACAGAGTGCACAGGATGAGTTGAATATGAAGGGATTATATTTAAAAAATAAAATTAAGAGGTGAAAGAGGAATTTATTGGGAGAAGAAAAAAGGGAGTGATAGATTAGGGAAAATTATCTTGTATAAAAGAGGCAAGAGAAAACTGTTATAATAGAGGGGAATAGCAGGAAGGTGAAATTGAATGGAACAACCTGATTCTCATTGAATTTGGCCTAAGGAGGGAATAATATACACACTCAATAGGGTATCTTATCCTATAGGAAAATAGGGAGGTAGGGGATAAGAGGGGGAAGGATAGAAGAACGGACAGATTGGGGGAGAGGATAGTTAGAAGCAAACATTTTTTAAAAGGGGTGGAGTCAAAGGAGAAAATAGAATAAGTTGGGGGCAGGATAGGATGGAGGGAAATGTAGTTAGTCTTTCACAATGTAACTACTATGGAAATGATTTGGGTAACTACACATGTACAACCTATATTGAATTGCTTATCTTCCCAGGCAGGTGAGGAGGGAAGAAGGGAAAAAAATCTGTAACTCAAAGTTTTAAAAACAAATATTTAAGAATTGGTTTTTTACGTGTAACTGGGAAATGAGATATACAGGCACTGGGGTATAGAAACCCATCTTGCCCTTCTAGAAAGTTAAGGGGTTAAAGGGGGAGGATATAAGAGAGAACAGATTTGGGGAAGGGGTATTCAGTAGGCTTGCTATTTTGTAGTGGAAGTAGGGGAAAGATGGGGAGAGAAAAAATGTAATGCAAAATCTTGTGGAAATGAATGTTGAAGACTAAAAATAAATAAATTAAAAATTTAAAACAAACAAAAAAAGAAGATAAATAGTCCAGATCCCAAAATGGTTGTCACTGGAGACAGAAATTATGTTCAGGAAACATATGTTTGTAACAGCTGTATATCACTGCTGTCTTGATGTGATAGAATCATGGAATTGGCAAGCTGGAAATGACCTCAGTGGTCGTCCTCAAAAGAGCCCCACCTCCTCCCCAAACAAAGCTGACAAGGGTTCATCCAGTTAAATAGAATGCCAGCCCTGGAGTCAGGAGAACTGAGTCCAAATGTAGCCTCAGACATTTAACACAAAACTAGCCATGTAACCTTGGGCAAGTCACTTAACCCCAATTGCCCTATCTTCCCCCCTCCAAAAAGCAAGCAAAAAAAAGGAATTAATTTATTTTTAGTTTTCAACATTCACTTCCATCAGATTTTGAGTTTTAAATTTTATCCGTCTCCTCCCCCTTTCCCAAGATGACAGCAAACATTTATTAAGCACTTAGTATATACAAGGCATTAGGGTGAGTGTTGGGGTTACAGAGATAAAAAGCAAAAATAAAAACAAAATCATCTCTACCTTAGAAGATCTTTTAGTTACCTGTCCTCAAGGAACTTACAATCTAATGAAACGTGCATTCTAATGTTGAATCTTCCCATCAATTCCGTGATGTAGGTTGAAAATGTATTATCTCCGTTCGATAAGTCAGAAAACAGCTTGGATGAGGTTAAGTGAATGGTCCAAGACCGTATGACTGGTAAATAAAAAATCCAGAAAAAGAAGTGTGTGTGTGTGTGTGTGTGTGTGTGTGTGTGTGTGTGTGTGACCTGCTAGATGGTGAGCTACATTGAAGCCTTGAGTGTCTCTTATGTTATCCCTGTATCACTCTTGGTGCCTAGTGAAATACTTTGGTTGTTGTGAGGAAAACACTTTGAAGATCTTAAACATGCTACATGAATATGAATTTTTCTTGTTGTTATCATAATCAGTCAATGTTGGTTGAATTTTAATTTGACTCCTAGTCCAGCACCCTTTTAATATTATTAGGTGTTATATTGGTGAATCAACCAGCATTTATTAAGCCCCTACTACATGCCAGACATAGAACTAGCCATTGGGATAGATAAAAACAAAACAATTCTTTGCCTGACCAGGTGGTGCAGTGAATAGGTGCAGGTCCTGGAGTCAGGAAGACCTGAGTTCTAATTTGACCTCAGACATTTACTAGCTGAGGGATGCTATGCATGGCAGTCAGCCTCTCTTTACCCAAGTATCCTTGACTGTAAAATGTAGATGATACTAATAGCACTTACCCCCCTCCCTCGGGTTGTTGTGAGGGTCAGATGAGATAATATTTGTGAAATTCTTGGCACACAGTAGGTACTTAATAAGTGCACATTTCCTTCCTTCTCAAGAAATTCTATCAGGAGAAACAATATGTAATAACAGTAATAATAATGATAATAGCTATTGCTATGTAATAAATATAAAATATAGCATATGCCATGACACAGTATAATGTGGTATGGTATGGTATGGTATGGTATAATATAATATAATGTAATGTAATGTAATGTAACGTAATGTAACGTAATGTAATGTAATATACATATGGTGTTATGTATTGTGATATATTATGTTATATGTATGCTATGCCATACCTTCCATGCGATACTATACCGTACTGTGCCATGGCATACTGTACTATGCCACACCATACATACAGTGCCATATTATGTCATGCCATACCCTACCATGACATTATATAGCAGAACGTGCTAAACCATACCATATCAAACCATGTCATACCACACTATGTAAGGTGGGATTGTGAAAGGCTTCTTGTAGGGGGTGAACTTTGAGTTAAGATGTGGAGACAGAGAGAATGGAGGAGTCCTTTGTAGGCAAGAGGGGCAGCCTATGCAAAGGCAGAGAAATAGGAGGTAGCATTTCATGCATAAGGCCAGTTTGACTCTAATGATTATGTGTAAGAGAGTAATATGGAAAACCTGCGAACAGTGAAGGGTTTTCAATGTAAAACAAAGGAGTAAGCATACTACCATAGAGGCAATAGGGAGCCACTGGAACTTTTTGAGAAGAGGAGTAACCATCAGTCCTGTGCTTTCTGAATATCTCTTTGGCAGTTAGGTGGAAGATGAATTGGAGAGGAGAGAGACTTGAGGTGTTGCTCTAGGCTACTGGTTTAGCTCCCTGGTGCCTGAAAGATGGCCCCACAAGTCAAGCTCATTCATCTTTGCTTCCCCTTTGCAGTCCTTGAGCCTTTCTGTCATGTTTTCAGTGTTTACAGCAGGTAAGAGGATGATTTAATGGTCATTATAGGATAGCAGGATCTTGGAACTTAATACCATTTTCCCCTTCTAAAAGACACTTTAATGGTTCAAAGTAGAGACAGGAAGGATGTTATGCACAGGGCTCCAAATCCGTTTTCCTCACTCCCAGAGCTATGTCATCTGCTAGAACCTGAAATCTTACTTAAAGCACAGTGCCAGGTCTATGTGTCTGATTAATAAATACAACATAATTAGAATGATTACACACATAATAATTATGTTGCCTAGAAACATGAATTGTAAAGGTTCACCTAGAGTCAGCTAGATAAAGGCTGAGGGCATTTACTGTTTACATTAGGGCACTGTCAGAAATATGTTAATTGTAGAACAAACTCACCTGAGCAAGCAGTTTAAGAGAAGCAGAGAAAATAGGAGAGACAATTAAAAGGAAAATAAAATCTGTTATTTAAAACAACCACCATCACCACCCCTCTTGAAGAGCCCATGCTGACAGGTTCTCCAGACCCCTCCAAACAAAAACATATTATACACACAGAGAAAATAGCAACCAGAGACATCGAAAATGATGAATCTCCATTTCAAGAAGCTTAGAAGACAAGGAGACTGTTCCAGGAGAGTGTAGAGATGGTCCTATTTTTGTATTTCTCCCAGTGCCAAGGAACAAGTATGTGCATAGAGAATGAGCCTTTATACTTCCTGGATTTTCAGAGAGAATTGGATAATTTTCAAAAGAATGGAAGAAGCCCTTCAAAGGAGAAATAGGTACGTGAGCTCATAGAGATAGGAGGAGATGTAGATCTGTGTCATGAGGTATAGATGAGAAGGGAAGAAACAACATAAGCCATTGGAGCTAGGTTGTAGGTCAGAGGCTACGTACCTCTAGGGTAGACTCTCTGAATAGGAACCAGCTTCCTGTGTTCTATAGAATATTGGTGAAAATACACAAATGCTACAAGAACAGAAATACTCTAATTTTAATCATGGAAAGATGAAGCAAAATTGTAGTGTTTGGAAACTCCCTATTTCTAAATAGGAGAAAGGATGTAACCTTGTCCTATGTCAGTCTGGTGTCAACAATTGAGAGGTATACTGTCTTCTTCTTGAGCCTTTATCTAGGTCCTGAAGGCTTGTCAAAGCTGATGCCAGATGCCCATTTTTCCTGATTTAGATGAGAATAAATGTGATTACCAGCTGGAACCTAGAAAGAAATTCTAGGGATGATGAACTCCGTGGCAAGAAACTGAACACCTTATGGGCACCTTAGTAATGTTTCATCATTGTTAGCAACTGAAGTTAGGGACTTTGGAAGAGAAAATAAGTAGAAGAAGTAAATAACTGGTTAAGGAAATAGTGTTGGAAAATAGTATTTGATTATCTAGGCTTGTATTTGATTATCCAGGGCTCAAGATGCATATCTTTCAACACATATGGAGTGCCTCTAATCTAACATATATTTAGAGTGAAATTTGAGATTTGTAGATCTGATCACAAGGCTGAGACATGAAAAAAAAACTGAGAATCTATATTTAGGCAGATTTAAAACTAGTTAAATGACTAAACTCACTGGGCACTGATGCCAACTTGGAGGGTTATATCTGGTGGAATGCCACAGAGCTCAATATTAGGTCTTGTTTTGTTTAATATTTTTGTCAATTCGATGTTTATCAAATTTATGACCAACACAAGTAAAGAGGAATACCTTACATATAGATGGTTAAATAAGAGAATCAAAAATATCTTGTCAAGAGGAATACCTTACATATAGATGGTTAAATAAGAGAATCAAAAATATCTTGTCAAGAGGAATACCTTACATATAGATGGTTAAATAAGAGAATCAAAAATATCTTGTCAAGTTAGAATAATGAATTGTCTAAATTAATGTAATTTGATAAGGAGACATATAATATGTTTTTTTTTCACTCAACAAATCAGTTTCAAAAACACAGAGGAGATTTGAGTTAATTAACAATGACCCAGGGGTGTTAGTACATAGGTCAAAGCATCTCATACAACAGAAAACATTAATGAAATTGCAAACTACATGAATTAGGAGATTGAGTCCAGAACAAAAGAGGTATTGTCTTGGTCGATATCTTCCTTTGTCTTGGTCAGATCACATTTTTGATTGGGTATTCAATTCTGAACACTACATTTTAGAAAGAACATTGACAAGTGGGGAGTCATTATGATGGGGAAGTGTAGAACTTGATCAGAAACTTGACCATTAAAAAAGAGATCTTTGTGTTCCCTGCTTCATAAATGGAAAAAAAAATTTAATGGGAGGTATCATTAACTGTCTTCTAGTATTTTAAAGGATACCTTGTGGAAGAAGGGATGAGACTTCTTTAATCACTTGCCAAATTAATTAATTAATTTAATAAGTTGGAGGAGATTTAGGTTGGACAACAGCTTATGTAAGAATCACCCAGGGGTTATAGTGAGGCAGTAGGTCAACAAGCTTTTATTGCATGCTTGTTATGTGCCAGGCATTGTGTTGAAGTCTGGGGATACGAAGAAAGGTGGGGGGAACCACACATACATACACAAAATAAAAAACAATAACAAAAAAAAGCTCCTGTTCTCAAGGAGCTCAGTCTAATGGGGAAGACAATATATGATAGCTATGTACAAACAACCTGTAGACAGGATGAATTGGGAGTAGTCTTGGAAGGTGATAAGTTTAAGGGGGACTGGAAAAACCTTACTGAATAAGGTTTGACTTTAGTGGAGACTTGAAGGAAGCAAGGAAAGCTAGGAGGAAGATGAGGTAAGGAGGTAAGTGGATTTCTTCCTAAACTAAGAAAAATCTTGCTATTAGACTGTCCAAAAATAGAGTGGCTAGTAGAGTTCACAGACATTGCTTGACCACTTCTTGGGGATATTATATAGGGAATTGCTTTTAGAAGTACAGGTAGATGGTCTCTTAAGTCCCTTCTGCCTCTGTGATTCTAGTCCATTATCTTAAAGCAGTTTTTGAGGAGTGTACTATTCCAGCCAATGATTATTCCTAGTTTTGAAGATCAACAGGTTATGAGATTCTATTTATATTTCATCTACCATGTTTATTTTAATAGAATCAGGTGCATTAATGTAATCTTGCTGATTTGGCATCCAAAACACATTTAAATTATTTACAACCACCTACCTATCCCAGCAGTACAAAATGGAGGTATATAACACAGAAGTGCGTGGAATTCAATGTGTAGGAAGACTGCCAGTTCCCTGAATCAACCCTTAGTCCTGTGATCTAACCACCAGACCATAATCCTTTGCCATAGCTTTTCCTTCTCCATGCTCTGCTTAGGACAGGACACTTTGGAGGAAGAACAAATCTAAGCTGGGCATAACTCTGCAGCAAAGTTACAACATGTACCCTGATGGAAACCAGATGGAAGCCCTGGGCTTTGTGTGGTGAGAAATACACTGTGGAAATGAAGAATGTTTGCAAAGACTTCCCCAAGCTCAGAGCACAAGTGAGATGCCTCCTGGCTTCCACTTGGCATGGCTTAGATCTGAGGAGGCAAGATTTCACTCCAGAGTCTCTCATAATTCAGAATGCTTCCAAATTCCACTTGAACCTCTCCACCAATTGGTGAAGAGATTGCACTGAACTGGAGAAAGTGAGTGTTTCTTATTAGAGCTAGAGAACGAGAAGCAATCTTATTTTACCCTGGATCCACCGACTAATTAGGAAGATAGCACCTGATCACATGGTCTAGAAATGGTACATGGCATATTGGCCCATATTGCGATGGGGGCCTGCAAAGTCATTTTATTCTTGCTTTTGAGTTTATGGAGCATTACACCTAAGCCAGTGGAGACAGATGTATGTCTGCCTTGTTAGGTGGTATACTGATGGATAGAATACTGAATGTGCAGTCAGGAATCCCTGAGTTCAAATCCAGCTTCTGATACTGTTAGTACTAAGGCAACTAATATCTCCTAGGCTCAGTTTTCTCATCAGCAAAAATAGGGAAAAACAATAGTACCTACTTCATAGAGTTATTTGGCAAGAATCAAATAAGGTTATATCTATAGATACACACATAATTACATGTGTATATATATATATGCACACTTTGTAAATTTTAAATGATATGCATATATAAAACATACACACATAAATGTATATATGTGTATACACACATGATAGCTATTAGAATGATCATTTTCATAAACTCTTTAATTCATTCTCATGAGCACTGGAGATAATTCCTTCTCTTCAATGAAATATTTTCTGTGGAACTCTGGATTTTAGCTACAAAAACATGAGAGTCGATGATACCTGACCTTGTGGAGTCATTCTATCATTTTCCAGGCCTACTATAATTTCACATCTGTTGCCTTGCTTCCCCTTCCCCCTAACCCCACTTTCCAGCTTTAGACCACCTCACCTGGGATAACTCTGCCATGAGGTTGAAGCCCTGTGAATAATGGTTGCCTACCTGAACTCATTCCTCAATGGGTCTCACTCCATTATTCCCTTTCTACCATCTCAGGGATTCTGAATGGAAGTGGAAGGGAATATGCATTTATTAAATGCCTACTATGCACTAGGCACTGTGCTAAGCAGTCCGCAAATATTATTTCAGTTGATCCCCCTGCTACCTTTGTTCAAATACTGTTCTCCATCTTCCCCTGACCTATCTCTCATTCCCCTTCCTCTGAACCCTTACCCACACCAATAAACCACTCTAACGCTGCCCACCTCATCTCCCATGTTCTTTGAAATACCTGCTCCACTAGTTTTCATCTGAAATCTTTTCCTTCCTCACTTCTTCCACTCACTGACTGTCTTTTCCCTACCCTCCTCAATCTTAGCTCCTTCCTTCTGAGACTACCCCAGATTTACCCTGGCTTTTTCTTGTTTGTACATGGTTGTTCCTATATTATCTCCCCTATTAGATACTGAGCCCCTTGAGGGTAGGACTGCCTTTGTATCCCCAGAATGTACTGTAGTACCTGGTACATAGAAAGCTCTTAATAGATGCTTGCTGTTGCCTTGACTGTGGCCTATAAGGGAAAACTGAATGGGCAGCACATTCATATCCTTTATGAACAGAAAGCACCAGGCTTGTATATACTCAAAGACTTTCCAGTTTGGGAGAATGTGCAATAGCTTTTCCTCTAAACCTGTAATTGCTTTCCCCCTATACCTGGGGTCTGCTTCAAACTTCCGTGAGGCTTTGCAGTAGTAATATCATGGAGGAGACGTAAGAAAGGCTTGTTGTAGAGCAGCTAGCACTTTCCTGGGGTCTGGCCAATGGGGGCCCCATCCTTATTAATATAGGCTATAGGGTTCTACACAGAAGAGAAGCTTTTTAATTGGCTGCTGACCCAGAATTGAGAATATTTCCAAAAGGACCCAACGAGACATCTTGGTCCTTACAGCTTCCTCAATGCATTGGAATTATTGTTGTATGTCCTTTATTCTTAGAGAGGACCAATGACATCAGGAGGGTGATGTCTTGACTTGCAAATGCATTGGAGTTTGGAGTAAGCCTCAGGGTGGGGAGAGTGGCCTCTGGTCTGTATCTTCCACTGGACTGCCATTTTGTGGCCTGTGAATGTCTTGCACTGCTCTTGTTTTTGTTTCTACTGGGTCTGTACTTTCCTACTCTTAGGTAAAGCAGTATTGGAGCAGTCTGTGGTCTTGTGAGCTTGAAAGATTTAGGTAAGAAAGCCACTAGAAATCTTGGAATGGGAATTCAGGCTGGATTTTGTAGACAGCCAAGCCTAGTGAGGAATCTGGTCCAGCTTGACCAAGCATAGAACTGTATCAGAGATAGCCAAGGGAGAGAGTGACAACCCATCCATCAGAAGGGAACTCGGTGGGGATAATGCTGGAAGCTACTACTTCACAGTTGAGCCCACTCTCCCCCGACACCCAAACTGGTAGAGGGGACAGTGCACCCCTGGGTAGTGGTGAGAAAAAATTATACAACTGTTCTTGCTGTATCTTCTCAGCCAATACCCACTTTGTAAAATCTAATTGATGTCAGGTGGTTAAATGAAATTAAGAAGCTAATCACTAACAGTTAACATTGAGGAATCACACCAGGATGGAGGCTTGAGTGAAAAGCATTGGAAATACACTGTTCAACTTCTCCAGGGTATATCACGAAAGTATACCTGGGCACCTGACCTGCTAGTATGAAGGACAGGTAGAAGAGTATGGTCAGATTCTCATGATCCTTGTATCAAATACAATGGTAGATAAGGCAAACGTGGACATAGACACACACAGGGATAACGTCAAGGTTGGAAGGGACCCCATAGACCATCTATTCCAAACCATACCTAAACAAACATCTCCCTTACCCACTAATCAGAGTATTGTCCTCTAACCTCTGTTAATGAGTTAGAGAGAACCTGTGCCTAACACAGCCCATTCATTCCTTCTTTGTATTCTGATAAGTAGACAGCTTGGACTGCTCACAATGGCACATATCATAAACTCTTTAGTGTTGAAATTTTTGTGCATATGTTGCATTTTCTTTAACTTTTTGTAAGTTAATTGGAGATGGGAGTCATGTTATTTTACTTTCCCCACTCCCAATGCCTAGTTTTAGGATCTGGCATATAACATTGAAGACATTCAAATAATCATAATTAATAATCATAATAACAGGCATTTACATAGAACTCTGAGCTTTGCAAGGCTTTAAAAATATTATCTCATTTGACACAAGCCTGGGAGGTGAGCACTATTATTGTATCCTTTTTTAACAGATGAGAAAAATCAAGCAGAGGTTAAGTGACTTGCCCAAGGTCACACAGCTGATAAATATCCTAGTCAGGATTTGAAAAAAGAAAATAAATATTAACTATTGAATAAATAAATGAACCTATAAGGTATCTTCTGTATTTATGTAAATTCTGTAAAGCACCTACTGTGTTCTAGGCCCTGGGGATACAAAAACAAATGTCAAACCATCCCTTCCCTTGAGGAGTAATGCATTCTGTGGCTGGTGTACCCCAGGAACACAGATAAATGAATTGAAGTGAGAGGCCTAGCATTTGGGAAGCTCAGGGTCTTTCTGGAAGGAATGGTTTCTGAGCTGAGCATTGGAGGAAGGGAGGAATTCTATTAGGGGGCAAGGAGGAAGAGGAAGTGCATTCCAGGCTCAGTAGGAGGGCAGGAGTGTGGTTTATTTAAAAAGCACATGGGTGGGAGATGGAATGCTGGTTCATGAAATTATCTAGTAAAATAACTTGGCTGAAAATTAAAGACTGTAGAGGGAAGTAACATGAAATAAACCTGGGAGTGTAGATGGGAATGAGATTTAAGCAGCCTTTGAAGGTCCCACTGAGGAGTTGACATTTTATCCAAGAGGGGCTAGGGTCTCTGAGCATGGAGGGGATGTGGTCAGTCCAGGGCCATAGGAAGACCATTCTACCATCAGTATGGAGAACGTATTGGAAAAGGGAGAGATTAGAAGCAGAAAAGACCTGTTAGCAGTGTAGCCCCAGTGAGAGGTGGCAAGGGCCAGAGATGGGGTAGTGTCAGTGTGAGGAGAAAGAAAAGGACAGAAGTGAGGGAGATTGTAGTGACAGAATTGATGATACTTGGCAACTGATTGGCTATTGGTGGGGGTGGGGATGGATTCTGGAATTCCCAATGGACCTCTTGCAAATGGTCTGACACAGTCACTGTCACCTGGCCCTGCAGGAAGCTGTGGATGCTGGCTTTTTGGCAGCAGGAATGATCTTTGATTTATGAGCTATGGTCGTGGAACCTCTGGTGGCTGCTGCTCCAGCATCTGTACCCAGGCTTCCTCTTGGCATTGTTTTTGGAGAACAGCCGGACTCCAGGCCTTTAGGTTTCCTTTGAGTTGGAGGTGCCTTTGTCTGTGTTTAGAGCCAAAATCCAAAAGAAACAGTGCCTTTATTAGTGTTGGGAGTAATCTTCATGACCTCTTCCCTCCCTACTTTAAAGTATTCTTGAGAACTGCTCCATATCCCTGTATTCTTTGCCTTCTACATTTGACAATAATCTTCCTCCAAAATATATCATTTCCACTATTTGTGTTAGCAAAGAACTTGAAACAGAGTGGGCACTGATCAGCAATGGAATGGATGAAAAACCTTGTGGCCTGTGAATGGAATGAAATGTGGCTGGGCTATGGGAGACAGATGATGTAAAGAATTCAGAGAAGCACAGGAAGACTTGGATGAACTGATGCAGTGAGATCATCCAGAGCAGGAGGATTACATACATAATGAAGACAATAATATGCGTGGAAAGAATGCTAAAGTGAGCCGGAATATCGAGCCATTATGGCGACTACAGGGAGATATGTACTCTCCTCCATTTGCTGGAAAGGTTAGCAAATAGAGCTAACAAAATGATGGTAGCAGTGACAACAGCAACAACAGCGTTTTAAATAATGCTTACTGTGTGCCTGGCACTGCATTAAGCACTTTACAGATATTCTGATTTTATCTTAACACCCTTTGGAGGTAGGTGATAGTATTATCTTTATCCCCATTTTACAGCTGAGGACACTGAGGCTAACAAGGTTAAGTGACCTCTTCAGGGTCACACAGCTAAGAAGTTTCTGAGGCCTGATTTGAACTCAGGTCTTCATGACTCCAGACCACAGTCTGCTGTCAGATGGGGTCTGTTTTCCTCAACTGGGTGTTACTATGGAGAGTAGAGAGAATTATAATGAAAAGGGACTAAGATGTAAAAATGAAAGGCAGTAATAGAGTACACACACACACACACACACACACACACACACACACACATTTTGTAAAAACCAGGCATTTCCCTTTCTGGCATGTTCCCTTAGTTTTAGTTCACCAACCATTTGGAAATACTTATTGATTTAGTACTAACCATCTAATGTAGGTGTGGGGAACTGTGGCCTCAAAAGACTGCACCCAAGGACCTAGAGGGCCACATATGGCCTGGAGACCACAGATTCTCCACCTCTGATCTGATGCTCACCAAGTGGAAAGATTGCAGCTGGTCTTGCATCAGGAGAGATGTGAGTTTGGAACCTGTTTGACACTTACTAGCTCACTTACCTGGGACAAGACGCTTCATTTTTCTGAACCTCAGGGTTCTCATCTTTAAAATGGGGCTACATGTCTGTAGTACTTGGGTCATAAGGTAGATAGGAGGTTTAAATGAGATAAGATATATGAAGCAATCTGTAAATCTTAAAGATCTATACGATAGCCATTGTTAAATCAGTACTTAGTACTTTGGGGAGAGGAGGTAGCAATGAAATGAACTGGTATATTGTGGTTTTCTATGTTGGCATATCACACTCTCTCCTCCACTCATTACAGTGTAATTTACTTGGCAACCTGGAATTTTCCTTAAAGCGTAGAGCTCCCCAATATTCAGCACAATTATTTCTGATCATGGTAGGTGTTTACTAGTAGTGGTCACTAATGGTGTTAGCCTTCATCAAAATTCTGGTGCCATTGGGACAGCAAGGGTCTGTATAAGACAGTGTCAGAGAATACTTCAAGTTTTCTAATAATCTCGCTATATGCACCAAGTCTCTGGCATAAAAAAATATATATTCTCTGGGAGCATTAGTGGGGAGAGGTCCTGGGTTTAAATTATTGGGGAAAACTCAGAGATATGAGTATTGAGGGCCTTGAAGGATGACAGGGACCTTATTAACAGGCATAAAGTAGATTTTTTTTTCTATTTTTCTCTACAGGAGAAACTCAGGAGTAAAGAATTTTCATTTCTCTAAATTTCACTGATTAAAGGGAATTTCATGGTTGAGGCCTATTGGTTGGATATCACCTGAGTTTTAAATGAGGAATGCCTTGAGACAGAGAGTGGATCAGTGGATTTGGCTCCTGGGCTGCCAACAACCTAATGGGCAAAGAGAGGGACCTCCCCAAGTTGATCTTTGCCATTTTATTCCTGTAAACACAAAATAAGCCATCTATATTTGTTCAGAGGAGAAGTTGGTTTTTAAAAGGTGAAAATTACAGCCTTTGACTTCTCACCTCTGTCATCTCTGACATAAAAGCCACAAATTTCCCTTGTCGGGAAAATCTTAATATTATCACAATGGTCTGTCAATTTGTAGGAACCTCATTCCTTAGATGTTTTCTGGATTCCCAGAAACTGTAAGCATCTGGAGTTAGGAAATACTAAGTTACTGCTGCATTGGAAGGGAGGCAAGTGATAAGCATTTATTATTATATAAGTATTACATAAGCACCTAATATGTGGAAGGCATTGGCTCATTGGAGTAGCTCATTTGATCCTCACAAGAACCCTGCAAAGTAGATGCTGTTATTGTCCCTACTTTATAGTTAAAGAAACAGAGACAGATAGAAGTTAAGTAATTTGCCCATTATGACATAGCTCAGAAGTGTCTGAGGTCACATCTGAACTTAGGTCTTCTTGACTCCAGGCCCAATGTGCTACCCAGCCACCCCAAGAGTGACTTTCCTTAGGTTCTGAAAGGTTTTTCTGAGAATCTAAACTAACCATAGCTTCCTTTGAAATCTGGAATAAGGTGGGAAGTGATTTCGATTACAAGTGACTAGTGTCTGTCCCAGAGATCTCTTTAGTGGTGCTCTTTGAATCTGGACCTCTGTGCATAACCTCAAATAGCCACCTCCACCCTGCTACTGCTAGGAAGCCTTTAGAGGTACAGCTCTGTTTCCTCATCTATAAAATGAGGAGGGTTATAATATCATCTACCGTTTTAAAAATGAATATTAAAAATTGTTTTTACATGTAACTGGGGGAAAATGAAATACTAAATAGAGAAAAAATCCAACTCACAGGGTTGTCATAAGGTTCAAATGAAGTAATATTTGTAAGGCGCTTTGTGAACCCCAAAGCCGTATGGAGATACTAGTATTATTATGGCTATCCCTTTCAGATCTAGATTTGTGTGATTCTCTGTAATGAAAACAGTGCTTAGCTCAGAGATGGGGAACCTGCTTTTTAAGACTTGCTAATGTGTTTGAGTTATGTCACTTTACCCCTGGGTGGACCTCAATCTGCAAAATGTCAGAATTGGGTTTTCGGATCTAAGGGCCCTTCCCATCTCTAGCTTGCACAAGTACTTCTGGAGAATTCTCTCCCCCTAAGCACTACCCCCACCCCCACCCCTCCCAAAAGACAAGATCGGGCATGGTATCCAGTGAACATTATCATCACCATATTTGCTTACATTCCAGTCACAGTGGAGTGCTCCTCCCAAGCCATATGCCTTCCACATTTTGTCAATTTGCCCGTCCTTCATTGTGCATAGCATCTTAGAACACCACATGTTCCCTTGTGTGTAAGATTCGCTGACCTATTCTCCATGAAAACTAACACCATGACACATTACACTGGCTTCTTCTTGGTGGGTCTGAGGACCTGCTTTTATCCACTCCATTTCCACCCCTCCTACTTCCATTTGAGTGTTGTGATCAATTTAAATGCACCACATGTGTGAGTTCACCATGTCTGATTGAAGTAGGCCTTAGGAAGCTTTTTCTGTACCCCTCGATTCTATACCCCATTTGGGATCAGCGTTGGGCTGCAGGTCTTGAGTAACATAGAGTGGCATAAGATAAGAGCCATTGGGTCCTAAGATTTTAGAACTAGAAGGAACTCTTAGTGCCATCTAATTTAATTCTGTTATTTTATAGATGAGGAAACAGGCCAAGAAGACCAAAGTGAATTGCTCAAAGTCAAATAGGTAACATGTTAAGCCAGATTTCAAACCTAGATCCTCAAATTCTAAATTCACTGTTCCATCTGACCGTAGTTAGATGATTGATAATAATCATCCTGTGGTTGATGGCATTCCAGCTTTCTTTCTTCTCCTACCCCCTTGAAAAATGCCCATCACAGGGAATGCCTCACCTGCCATTGTCCACAACACAAATCCTATTGATTTTGGGGAGCTCTAGAACTGAAATCCCCAGATTGGTAATCAGGAGATCCAGGTCTGAAGACTAGCTCTACTCTAAACCCCATGTAAAGGAATATTGAAAAGTTGCATGCAATGGATTTGCAGTTTCATGTGCAATCATCTTTTTTTATTATGCTGTGTTATGAAAATGCTTGTTTGATTCCATAAATTAAAAATAAAATAAATATAAAACAAGAAAGTCTACTGATTCTATGACCTTGGACAAATCACTTAACTTTATTTTATCATCTGTGAAATTATAATAGCAATATTTACGCTGCCTACATCATAGTATTGTCACAGGGATCAAAGGAGTTAATGTTATATAGAGTACTTTCTAATCAAGAATTGCTTCTTTAAAGTGAATAACTATTATGATCATCATTATTATTGTAATTTAAAGGATCATGACAGGGTAGAAAGGGTGGAGTCAAAGGATTAGGATCTGAATCCCAGCTCTGCTTACTAGAGTAAGTAATTTGGGGCACTATGGGTCTTAAACATAAAATATGTCAATAAGTGTTCTTTGGCAACTATGATGTGCCAGACACTATGCTGAGGGCTACAGATACAGAGAAAGACAAAAACAGTCCATGCTCTCAAGGAGCTTATAGTCTAATGGAGGGAGACAACATGGAAACAACCATGTACAAACAAGGTACAGAGAGGTCAAATTGGAGATAATTACAGAGGGAAGGCACTAACATTTGAGGGCATCACAAAAGGCATCTTGCAAAATAAGGTGATTGAACTCCATGGTCTCTACGAGGCTTTGACATTCTAAAGACCTTGTTCCTATACATTACTCTGGACTTTTTAGAACTTTATATATTAAGGTTTTTCCTGCTCATTCCAGTTTCCCCAAAACCATCATTTGAAAGAACCTAGATACATTTTACCCTAGATACATATTACCAGATATATCCAGAAAAATACAGAAATACAACAAAAACATAGGAGGGGCATGATAACTATTTTCAAATATTTTAAAGAGCTCAAAGGAGAGAAATTTTGCTTTTTTTTTTCTAGGGTACAGTGGGCACAGTAAGGAGCAGGCTCACTGTATGGTTTGGTTTCTATGTCAGGAAAAGCAGCCTAATAATTAGAATCATCTAAAAGTGGGATCAGTTATATCAAGAGTTAGTGGGTTCATCCTCAGATGAGGGAGGCCTTAAAGTGGAATTTCTATGACCATATGAGAGAAGGTATTTCTATATTAGGTGTGGATTGGACAAAATTCCTTCTGTTTCTCAGATTTTGTAATGAACACCATACATAAATCATGATAGAATCAATCAGAGATAAGGAAGAAGAGCCTTCTAGGCCTGGGGGGATAGCAGTGAAAATATCTGGAGATGAGGCAAGTGTCTGTGGTTCAAAGAGTACATGGAGAGCTAGGGTGGAGAGTAAGGTATAAGAAAAATAGATGGGGGAAGAGTTGCTTAAGAAGAGCCTTGAATTCTAAAAAGAGAATTTTGTATTTGGTCCTGGAGGTGATAAGAGGCCATTGGAGTTGATGGAGAGGGACGACATGATTGGACTTGCACTTTAGGAAAATACCTTTAGTGGTTGAATGGAGGGTGGATTGGAGTGGGTAGAGTCTTAAGGTGGGCAATCCCACTGATAGCTGTTGTAATAGTCCAGCTATAAAGAGATAAGGGGCTGCACCAAAATGGTGGCAATGTCTGAGGAAAGTAACTTCTGATTACTAGGAGCCTTTTTCTTTCTTTTGTGAGCAATTCAATAAGCTTGTCTTGGGTGTGGCATGCTTTGTTTTCAAGTTCCTTATAAAACCATAAATCCAGTCTGTTCTTAGTTCCCAGTGGAGACATTGTCATTAGCTGATTTAGGGATATCATTTAGGACACTGGTAGTTCTCCACCAGTTAAAAAAGTTAGGGAGAGGGTTGAAGCTGAGGCCTTTCCTCCCAGAGCCAACGGGAATAGACTACCTGACATCACTACACTTCTTCAAATGGCTTTCAAACATTTGTGGTACTACTTAATGTAAGTTGTCTGATCAATTGAATCAGATGTGCTCTTACCTAGTTGGGGCTGGGTAGTTACAGCAGCAACAATAATTACAGAATCTTAGAATGTTAAGGAAACTTAAAGGCCATTGTGTCCAACTGGTACCTAAAGCACAGATTACATCTGCAGTTCAAAGAGTTGGAAGAAAAGTCAACATCCATTTAGTTCAGTCTACATTGTCAGTCCAGAAAATAGTCATCTAGACTTTCCTGAAAAACCCATAGTGAAAAGGAACCCCCTACTTCTATATGGGATAACTATTGGAAAGGAGGGTATGGTTGTTGTTGGTGATGATTTTCTTCTTTCCTTTTAGGTTTCAGCATCCTACAAAAAGTTTAAGATTAGGATTTGTTTTTCTCATTGTTTAGTTAACATGTAAGAGCCTTAAAATGAGCCAGCCTTCTTTGTTTTATGTTAGTATTTCAGAAAGTATCTTAGTCTGAGCTTTGCATTATCATCTTTACCTGACCAATACTTAAAAAACAAAAACAGAAAACCCTAACAACTCACAGAAAGTTCTCTAAGCCAGAACACATGGGCAGGGCCCCATGCCCAGATGCTGGTGTGTGACCATCCTTGGAAAATGTGCTTTTGGCTACCTGATCCCTGATGAACCACATGGAGTCTGAAGAATGTACTAATCCACCCAAGTTTGTTTTTTAGGCTTACTCTACCTATACGTGTGGGGGATGTGAGCCCCCAGGAACTGGTCTGGCAGGTTTCCCTCAGTACCTCTCCCTGGCAAGCTTTCCAGAGGAGCTGTTCTGCCTGGTTTCAGGATAAGACACATGTCTTGTGGTGGGAGGAGGCAGAAGGCAAGCGAGATGATGTCTGAGCATTCCAGAAATGCATCAGAACACCAGCATATGTCTGGTGGTGAAAGCTAAAGTAACTCTGCCTTGGAAACAGACTTTTCTCCAAGTGCTCCATGTCCTGGCCAGATCTCTGTCAGGAAGGTTAGAGGGAACCATGCATGCTTTAGCAAGGTGAATTTCTCCGAAGATGGCGAGGGAGGGGAGTCTTATAAGCTGCTTGTTTGACCTATTCATCCCCCCTTTTTATTTTTGCTTTTCCTCTCTTGAATCTTCCCCAGTCTCTATTTTACTTTGTAAAAAAGGAATTGAAACCTTGTCTTGATATGATACATAGTTCTACTTTCCATCTACCTTGAGAAATGATCCTTATATGGCCTTAAAATTGGTATGCCGCCAAACCTAAGGAGTTATTAGTCAGGAAATAGATTCTAGGAAAAGAAGGTGAGTGGGCCATCTAGCCTGAATTAGGAATAACAGATGGATAGCCATAGTATGCTACTAGAACCTTTGAAAGGAAAAAAAAATCTGGAGTGGGCATCTTAAAGCTTTGTGTGTGTCATGGACTTCTTTGACCATCTGGTGAAGCCTATGGACCCCTTCTCAAAATGACATTTTCAGATCCATAAAATATTTAATACAAAGAAAACAATTATATTGAAATATAGTTATTCTTTTTTAAAACTTCACTTAAGAGGGGCAGCTAGGTGGTGCAGTGAATAGAGCACTGGCCCTGGAGTCAGGAGGACCTGAGTTCAAATTCAGCTTCAGACACTTAACACAAAAATCTAGCCGTGTGACTTTGGTCAAGTCACTTAACCCCAACTGCCCTCCAAAAAGCAAAAAAACAAAAAAAAAACAAAAAAAAACTTCACTTAAGGTAAACTTTTCAAACTTAAAGCTAAGAACCCTCTTCCTATACAAAGGCATCCAGTATATTGGTTATCTCCTCTGTATATGATCAAAGAGAGATTATCGGCAAGAATTGCACCAGGTGAAAAGTTATGGCTAAATACGGCAATCTATACCAGTAAAAGGGTTCGCAGATGCTTAACATGGATTCACTGATCTACTAACCTTTTCTCTATTCTGGACCTTCAGAGAATATGCTTAGGGAGAGCTAAACCCTCGAGCTCCCTGGGATGCTATATACTATATCCTTCACCTCAGCCTGCTTCTGACTTCCTGTTACTCAACTCTTCTCCCCACTCTCCTTCCATCTCATGCTCTGAGAACCATAATCATAACTGACACCACGTAAGAGTATGTCACTAGAATGTTCTGTTGTTCTATTCACTGTCCCTGCTAACTTCCCAGGTTAAAACATCTTTTGCTGACCTCTCCTCTGTATGTCTCATCTTTCCATATTAGAATGTAAACTTCCAGGTGGGCCAGGTGGTGCATGTTTGTAATATCTGCTGCTGGGGAGGCTGAGGTTGGTAGATAGATAGCTTGAGCTCAGGAGTTCTGAGCTACATTCAGGCTAAAAGTCAATCAGATGTCTGCACAGTGTCCAATCCCAGTGAGTTGAGGGTTTAAAGGCACCAGGGTGTTCAAGAAGGGGGAGCTGGCCTAGATTGCAAATTGATCAGGTCAAAACTGCCATGGTCATCAGTAGTGGTATTGGAGGCCACTGTATTTCCAGCATGAGTGAGATAGAGGGATCCAGTGGAAGGAAGAAAGGGAGGAAGGAAGGAAGGAAGGAAGGAAGGAAGGAAGGAAGGAAGCGAGGGATGAAGGAAGGAGGGAGGGAAGGAGGGAGGGAAGGAGGAAAGGAAGGAGGAAAGGAAGGAGGGAAGGAAAGAGGGACGGAAGGAAGGGAGGGAGGGAGGGAGGAAGGATAGATGGAAGGAAGGAAGAATGGAAAAAAGGAAGGAAGGAGCAATGGAGGGAGGAAGGAAAAAAAGAAAGAAGGAAAAAAGAAAATAAAGAAGAGAGAAAGAAAGAGAAGGAAGGGAAAAGAAAAAAGAAAAGATTATATAAGTTTTTAGAAGGCATGGATTCTCTCACTTTTGTCTTTGTACCCCTTGCCTTTAGCACTATATATGGTATAAATGCCTAATAAACGCTTGTTCCTGTATCCATCCATCCATTTTTCCATCAATACTATTGTCTGCCTTTTAAGATCCTTCACATTCTGGCCCCAACCTTCCTTTCCAACCTTATCTTACATCACTCACCATATACTGTACTCTCCTCTTCGGCTAATTTGTGTCTTCATTGTCTGCCATACATGTGTCAGAATTTCCTGCCTCCATGCTCTTACTCAGGCAATTCTCTACACCTGGTATGCTAGACCCAAATAAAATTCATCCTCTTCCTACTCCTCTATGAAGCTTCCATATGATCCTTCCTCTTGGAATTATTACATATTCATCTTTGAAGGTTCTAGAATTCTTTCCTCACAATGACTTGGGAAGAGAAGCTTCTGTGTCTTGCTTCTAGGAAGCTTAGATTGTACAAATTTAGGAACAGAAAATGAGAGGTTAAGTAGCTCGTCCACTTTCTCATCTGCAAGATGAAAGTTTTGTCCCTAGGCAATCATGAAGGTAACTTTCAACCCACCATCTATGACCCTATCACCTCACAATTATATGACTAACATCAGAGCTTGGATATGAATGGGCTTTTTTATTTGTATTTTCAGTTATATTAGAAAAGTGGGGAGAAAAAAGCAAAACTCACCATCCCATCATCTACATACAGCATTATACATAGACCTCTGCACCCATAATCCTCCACCTCTGCAGAGAAAGAGAGGAGCCCATTCTTTTATCTCTTCTTCTGGGCCAAGCTTAGTAGTTATGTCTGTTCAGGAAAGATCTCTTCGTCTCTTGGGATGCTTCCTTTTTCTGACTTTGCAAAGTACTTCGGACTTCACTTGTGAGTGAATGAATAAAAACCAAAACGTTTATTAGCACTTTATGCTAAACACTCTACTGAGCACTGAGGATGCGCAAAAGAAGACAGTGACTTCTCTTAAGGAACTTTCAGTCTACTGGGGGAGATGACACATATAGGACTGGGAGGGGGTGTTTTCATTTCAGAAATCATAAGGGTAGCAAATGAAACAACAGGAAGTCTACAAATACCCCATTTCCAAAGAGAGAATAGTAGTATTGGCTTTATCTGATTATGTCCATCTTATGATTTATTTTTAGATTTTATCTTTCTATATTAATGTTATTTCTGTATGCTCTTCATCTCCCTTATTAATGTTAAGTTATTTAAGGGCATGGCCCATGCCACATCTTTGTCTCTTTCCTAAGGCCTACCATGAAATGGAGCTGGAAAGAGATTATCCACTCCAATGTCTTCCTTTAACTGGTACAGAAAGCAGGGCCCAGAGAGATAATTTGATTTGCCCAAGGTCATAGTGGTATCAGATTGAAGAGTCAATATAATAGGTGTACAATGAATAATTATTGGAATCATTGTGCCGATTTCATAGACACACAACTCTCCTCTTAAACACACACACACACACACACACATGCACACACACAATCTGAGGGATCCGCCTAGTATCCTTTCTTATCTAACTATCCCTTTTTATTGTCTATGCAGGTCCAATAAGGGGAAACAGGGGGTGCTAACTAGGTATAGCCTCTGAAAAGCAGGGGCATTATTTTCTCAGGAACCCATGATGTCATGGACTTACCTCACCTTTAGTGCAGCCAAGCAAATAATATATACTGAGCTCTCTATCATGTACCATTATAATTAGCTCTGTCAGGTCTTAGCCCCGCAACCCTCATGCAGATAATATGATAATATGTCTTCATAACCAAGTGACCTTACATGCACAATATTTCTCCCCTTATGAAGATTGCATGTCAATAAAGTAATTGAGTCTCAGAGGCTGCAGCGAGGGAAGATTTAGATGATTGGACTTGCAGAGCAGTGATGTATGACCATTATTATTCTTCTTGTCAGGGAGCAGCAGACGAGCGAGGATGGTCAGAAGATGACAGGGATGAAGGGCTGTGTTTCATTAAAAAAAATATTGCTGTTAATCACCACTCTATTCTTTTCAAAGTCGTTGTGGAAAGAAACTCCTTTTTCATTCGAGCCCAAGATGAAACCTCAAGATGAGTGTGCAAATGGTATTTCTTGCCTCAGCCTCTGGATGCATCATCTTTCTCCCCTCATTAGGAGACTGAATTAGGATTGTAATTAATAGAGCAAGAATGTGTGCCTTTGTAGAGGACACTAGATTCCTTCCTTTGTGCCCGCTTAAATTCCAACTTGCCGAAATGATTCCTATGGAAATAGAAGGCCACTCAGCCACCTACTTGTGCCGATATGAAGTGTGCTTGCGAGCACTGTAAAAAGAAAGGAAATGTGAAAGAACCAAATCAGATTAAACTATTTTTACTTAAGCTAATTTGTTTGGACAGTTTTAACACTTGAAACATTTATATTTCCATACTTTATCCAAGCAAACACGCTGTTTCTGTAGCTGTAAATTTATCTTATGATATCATAACAGCTGGAAACTCATAGCCTGGCAAGATTTTGTTTCATATTTAAACAGCTTGAAAAATATGTCTGAAATGGTGTATATTTCTCTCTATTGCTGTTTTATTGTGTGTGTGTTTCATTTTGCCCTTTGCAATATATCTTCCAGCTCATATAATAGTAATGGGTTGTATATTAGTGCTTCTCTGTTAATTACTGGTCCCCTCCCCCCTCCCAATCTTCCCTTCTCAAGAATGCCAAGAATAGGCTATAGTTCCAGGGAAGCCAGAAGACAATTTGGGTGGAGGGGAGTGGAAATTCCTAATCGAAAAAGCATCTCTTGTGAAGAAGTGGCTTCTGAAGTCTTTAAATCTTCACACCTAAGTAATTGACTGAGATCTAGCAGCCTTGGAGGAGAAAAGGCTGATGGTATCACTTTTTAGTCATAGTATTAAGCTTATGATTTATGTTGTAAAATTAGCAGCTGCATCCTCTCATTACTGGTGCTGAGCGATTTCTTCGGGGCAAGCAGAAAAGGAAGGAGTGAGGAAGCGAGAGCAGGCTGGCACGCCTCTGTTTCCTCCCAAGGAGGCATGGCAAATACTGCATCCTTCTTCTTTGTAAAAGAAGAGACCAGATGCTAACAAAACAGCTCAGAGAAGTCTTAACATGTGGAGGAAATATTAATCAAACACTGTGATCGAGGGTCACGTCTTTAAGAAAGTCTTGACAGTTACACAATAGGCCGAAAGGTGCAGAAAATACAAGATCTGTCTTTGCTTACTCTTTGTAGACCAATAAAAAAATATGGTTTGATTCCATACAGTAATATTCAGAATGTGCAGTCTCAGAGGCTTTAAGACACCCCCGTCAATTTTATAAGTCTCTTTGATAAAGGGAGTAACAGAAAAGGCTGTTCTTTGATTCTCTGATTATTAATAGCAAGTGAGGGATAAAATGGGGTAAATAGTCAGTTCATTCCATGAGCATCTATTCAGTACATAGGGTCACAGACTTAGAGCTGGAAGCTACCTCAAAGAACAGCTAGTTCAAGCTCCTCATTTTGCATTTGAGGATATCAGAGGCCCAAGGTGGTTAAAGCAAGCCAAACGTAGCACAGGTGTTAAGTGCCAGGATACGGATTTGAGCCTATATCCTTTCGATTCCAGAATTAGTGCTTCTTCCATGGTACCATATGGTCTCCCTTGGCAGCTAAGTGGCATGGTTGATTGATCTCTGGATTTGAAATTGGGAAGACCTGAATTCAAATGTGACCTCAAACATTGCTAGGTATATAACACACAGAAGCCACATAACCTAGTTTCGTTTCAGTTTCCTCTTTTGTAAAATGTAGATATCAGTACCATTTACCTCAAAGGGTTATTATGAGAACAAAGTGAAATACTGGTAAAGCGCTTTGCAAAACTTAAAGTGCTATATTGTTCAGTAATTCAACTTTTCATGACCCCACGTAGGGTTTTCTTGACAGACATGGGAGTGGTTTGCCATTTCCTTTTCCAGCTCATTTTTCAGATGAGGAAACTGAGGAAGACAGGGTTAAGTGACCTGCCCAGCGTCACATTGCTAGTATCTGAGACCAGATTTGAACTTAAGAAGAGTCCTCTTGACTCTAGGCCCAATACTCTATCCATTGTGACATGTAGCTGCTAGATATTATTAATATTAGTATAATAAAAAGAAGGAAAGGGAGATGGAAAAGGGGGAGGAAGAAGAAAAGCTGTGTGCCAGGCATCATGCCAGGTGCTGGAATACAGAAACAAAAATAAAAATAGAACCTACCTTTCCATTTTGCCATATGCGTGCTCCTAGAATGTGTTTGCCGCAGTCATGAAGAATGTTCAACACAGGGTCCAAATGGAAGAGAGAGTTCCCAGATCTGGGGAGACTTTTTACTTGCAGATGATATTGAGCTAATTGCATCAGTCTCTGGAACATATCAGGGCCTAATACATGAGATTAATAATTATTCAAAATAACTGTCCAGGAAAAATCCAGTGGAAAAAGAATGCCTTTTGTCTAGACTTCAGATCAACAGTTCCCAAACTTTCTTGTCTCAGAACCCCTTTACACTCTCAAGAATCATTCCCTTCCCAAAGAGCTTTTGTCTATGTGGGTTATATCTATCAATATTTACCATATTAGACATTAGAATGTCATAGTATTATTACAAAAATAGTTTTGACCCCCTGAAAGAGTCTTAACAATCACCAGGGGTCTATGGGCCACACCTTGAGAGTCACTGGTATAGATTGTAACAGACACTTGTAAGGACCGATCATGGAAATGTTTTAGCAATTTCACATACTTTGGAAAGTCACTGCAAATGTACCATGAACTGCCCCCAGAACTGAATAAGAAGAGGAGAGTGACTGTGCATTACATTTGGGAAATTACCCAATACTTTCAGTGATCATTCGCTTCTCCCTGAAATAAAAAACTCACTTTTTAAAAACATCAGTAGGGAATGAGAAGGAACAACTTAGAAGCACATGAGAGCTATCTTCAAGGAGTCATTTGCAGGGCAAGGTGGACTAGAGTGTTTCTCTCTAGTCTTAGGGGACAAAAGTCATGGCATTGTGTGAAGTCTGCCAGGAGGTCAATGCAGATGTAATGTAAAGGAAAAAAAATCCTAACAATTAGAATTATTCAAAAGGAAATGGGGTTGCCTAGAGAATTAGCTTGTGACTCCTCAGTGAAAGTCTTCTAGCAAAGATTAAGCATTTGAGGGTGTGTTCTAGAGGGAATTAAGCCTAATGAGCATATAGCTAGAATTTGAGGGGACCACAGAGGCCATCTTGTTCAACCACATCATTCTACAGATAAGGAAACAGTTTCAGAAAGGTTAAGTGGCTTGCCTCTGTACCTCAGTTTCCTTGGCTGTAAAATATGGGAGTTGGGATGAATATTCTCCAAAGTTCTTTCTGGCTTTAGATTTATGAGTGAATATGTGTGTGCTCTCTCTCACCCTCTCTCCCTTTTTCCCTCTCCCTCTCTCTTTCCCTCCCTCCATCCCTCTGTCCCTCTCTCCTCTCTCTGTCTCTGTCTCTCTGTCTCTGTCTCCCCCTCTACCTCCATCTCTCTCATAATACCACACTTACTGTTTCCCCTCATTAGGACTGTAAGCTCTGGTAGGACAGAGAAAGTTTCACTTTTGTCTTTATACCCCCAATGCCTAGAACAGTTCTGGTCACATAATATTTGTTTAATTTAATTGATCTGAGAATGACTCCTGTAACAGAATATTAATAATAATAACCTACATTTATTTAGTCCTTTCCTTCAATAGCCCTGTGAATCAGGGAGTGGACATACTACTATTTTACAGGTAAGAATATTCAGGTTCGATGCTATGTTGGACAGTGGATAAGTCACTGGCTTTGTAATCAGAGTTGCTGGGTTCAAATCCCACCCTTTCTACTGAGTATTTATGAGACATTAGGCAAATCACTTAATCTCTCTGGGCCTTAGTTTTGTCACTGGGATTAGAGTAGCTAAGTGCCAGACCTGAGTCAAGAAGATTTATCTTCCTGAGTTCAAATCTGACCTTAGATATTTACTAGCTGTGTGACCCTGGACAAGTCACTTAACCCCGTTTGCCTCAGTTTTCTCATCAGAAAGAATGAACTGGAGAAGGAAATGGTGAACCACTCTAGTATGTCTACCAAGAAAACTGCAAATGGGGTCACAAAGAATTGGACAGGACTGCAATGATTGAACAATAACAGGAAAGGAAGGTGTTGGCCCAAAAGGACTTCCCAGCTCCCTTCTGGCTCTACATCCATACCCCTAGAATCTTTGAAAGGGGCTCATTGCTGCTCTTCAGGTGCTAGACCCAAGACTCATACTCAGGTTTTCCCATTTTGAATGTAGGGTTCTTAAGGAATGCCTACTTGGTACAGAGCATTGTGCAAGGCTGTGGGTTATCTGTAAGTCTGAAAAAAAGCAATTTCCCCAGAAGTATAGTAAAAACAAAATAAAACAAAGCAATTTTTCTTCTTTGTTTACAGGTGAAAAGGGGGCGGGTGAGGAATTGGTGGAGAACAGGGGTGGGTGGGAGGCAACAGGCAGGTGGAAAGCCCAAATTAAATTGGAGAAGGGGCAAGTGAAAGGCCTGGTGTATTTTTCCAACTCTCTTTAGGTTGAAAGGGAAGATTGATCTCTTCCAGTCAAATGGAGTTCTGACATGAGTGATCTGGGTGTTCCATCAATGTGACACCAGGCTCTCCACTAACAGTCATTGGTGGTGATGGGCAGACCCTGCATGGAGCAGCTCAGGGAGCTGGGGCTTAGCCTCAGCCTTCTTGTTCCTTTGTTTCTCTCCCATCTCTCTGTTTTCTGTCTCTGTGTCACATCCAATCATTGTTGGGTAAGTGTTAAAGTATCAGGCTTCAGGATCTGTGCTGAAATGAATATAATAATGGCAAATGGAAACATGGAACAGACCAGTTATGAGGCAAGGAAGCAGCGTTAGTGGTGTCTGTGGGGAGGGCTGGGAGAATGTCCCCTGAACAATCAGGTGCGGCATGCCTTGTCTCTGGGTACAATTACAGGACTCAAAAGATTGGTATTGATGTTTCTTTCCTGGTGGTTACCCATCTGGTGACTTGGAAAAAGAGAAAACTGGTTATCTGGTAATCAGCACCACTCTGAAGAACAGCGTGGGAATGAGGAATAAGTTATTCCTTATTGAAATGACCAATCCGGATAGGAATCATGACGCTATTTTGTGTTTTGTTTTTGGCTGGGAAGCCGAGGCTAGTTGGTAACATTTTCCTAATAAATAGGATCACCATTCTCATCACCACAGCTTACATTTATAGAGAGATTACTATATGCTAAGCACTTTACAATTAACATCTCATTTTGATCCTTGTGACAGCCCTGGGATGTTGTTATTCCCATTTTAAAAATGATGAAACAGAAGCAGATAAAGCTTAAGTAACTTTTCTAAGGTCATGTAGTTAGTGAGTATCTGAGGCTAGATTTGAACTCAGGTCTTCCTGTCTCCAGGCCTGACCCTCTAGTTTGCTATACCCCCTAACTACCTCCGAATAAGAACTGGTCTGTGTTTGCCTTAGAATCAAATTGCTATTTTCTGATTATGGTGAATACCTTTAAATCATTATTCTTTGGTGTATGTGAGTCCACATTTTTTTCTTTTCAATTTTTTTTAGCTGGGGGAGGAGGTGATTTGGAATGATCTTATGAAGATGGGGAATTTCCATTTTGGAAACTCCCTTAATTGATTCATATTTGGAATATAAATGAAATTTATAGTCTCAGAAATATGTCTGTGATGCTGGGGTTGTGTGATGTGTCCATGATCACCTAAACTTGTATCTGTCAAAGGCTAGACTTCCTGTGTCCAAGACCAGCCTCCTCCCTTCTATTTGAAAATGAGATCATATGTAAAAAGCATTTTGTCAACCTTAAAGCGCTGTATAAATTAAATGTGATCCGTTGTGGTGATTATTATTATTTCATTATTATATTGTTGTCGTTATACCCTCTTGCACAGCAAATAGAGGGCTAGGCCAGGAGGCAGGAAGACCTGAGTTCAAATCCAGCCTCAGACATTTGCTAGGTGGGAAAGACACTGCTGTCTGCCTCAGTTTCTTTTCCTGTAAAATGGTAAGTAATAGTTCCTACCTCCCAGGCTCATTGTGAGAATCAATGGAGATAATACTTGGAAAGCCCTTAGGAAACCTTAGAGTGCTTTATAAATGCTAGCTATTATTGTGAGTGCTTGTTTAATCAATTAATTAATAAACATTTTTAAGCACCCACTATGTCCAGGAATTGTGCTCAGCGTTGTGTAGAATTTGAGAAGTAGTTGCCCGTGTGCTTGGTAATCTAATGATGATGTCTTTCCTCTGATCTAGACACCAGATTAGACTGTGTGGTTCTTCCTTAATAAACTTGTTGTCATCTGACCCCTCTATCACTGAGTGATTTTCTTTTCATTTGAATCCTGTGAAAACTAAGGAGAGTAAATGGTGTCAGGAGTCTTATTAACAACTGTCAAGATCTCCTCAGTCCCTTTTCTCTTTCCTTATGCTTCTAAAGTGAATACCCCTCTTCTTGGAAAGCAGCAGAAGTCTAATCAAAGTGGGCAGCCAGCGGTGCCCTGGTGAAGAAACTGTTAGTTGTATATGGGTTTTGTCACCATTTTAGATAGTCTGTCTTTTCTAGTTGTTATAACTGGGAGAATTCATGGACCTCACAGCTTTGCTCCATCTTCTTCAAGGAATAATGTGGAGGAAAGAAAGTATGCAAAGGGGCATTGAACAGAAACACTCGCTAACTGTGAGGGCGTAATAGCATTGATGGTTGGCCTGACCCTCATCCTTATCCTCCTTCCCTAAACCAGGATACTCATATTTTCCTTCCCTAATCTCTCTGTCCTCTTTCCTACACCAACTGAAAAAAACATCCATTCAGCCCCAAAGAGTTTCATCTTGATATATGGTGGTTGACTACTCTAAGCATATTAAGGGGGCAGAAGGCCTAGATGGGTTGACTTTACTATAATTCTGCCTGCTATCTGATTTCTTCCAGGCCTTCCTATTAGTTCATAAGGCTCATATCTGTATTTCTAGCATTGCTGAACCCAGTAATTCTGGACATTTAGTTTCTTTTTTAATTAGGGTAGATCCTGCTTTGCCCTTTGCTTTCCTTGAAAGAGGATCTTGTAGTATCAGAAGACATCAGCTGAGCCCTAAGCCCAACCTGGGACAAACTTGGTGGCAGCCTAAAGTGTTTACACTGGTAGAGCATCTATAGCAATCCTTCCAACACTTATGTGACTTTATGATTTCCCAACATGGGTCAGAATATTAACATAGAAATTCAAAAATTAAGCCAAGGCTATCATCGCATTATTTGAAAAAGGAAATTTCCCGCTGAGGTGGCACTTAAGGAAATTTTTGATAGTATTTTTAAAGAGACATGAGAGACATTGATTAATTTTCCTTGTCTGTAGTATCTGGCACTTTGGGGACCATGATTTTCTATCAGAATCGTAGTACTTTACAAATGCATTATGGGACTAACTAAAATTCCATTTCTTTTTCATAGCATTTGTTTCAGAAGGATCAAAGGTCATCCCAACTATGTTGCCTGTCAGATCCCTGAATCACAAAATCTCAGATTTGGAAGGGACTTTTGAGATAAATTAATACAATCCATATATGAAGGAGGCACACTCAATAACTACTTCTATACCGTTTAAAATACCTTAATTCTAAAAAAAAATAACAGCAAAATAACAAAAAAACAACCAAACCTCAAAACTTTTCCTTTTGGTCCTGCTGTCCCCTGAAGCTATTATTTTATATTTCTTCTTAATTTTGCTCATAAACTACTTTTACTCATTATTAATTTTATTATTATTATTTGTTCCTGGTTAATAATCTACTCTCATTGCTTCCATTCCTCACCCATCCAGGTTTCCTACCCTACCACACTGCTGATTCTGTTCTCTCTAAGGTCATTGGTGACATTTGCTTTCCCAAATCTGGGGGCCTTTTCTCAATCCTCACCCTCCTTGATCTTGATGTAGCGTTTCAACACTGTTGACCACCCCTTCCTTCTCAATATCCTTTTCTTCTGTTAGCTTCTGTGTAACTGGTCTCCCTTTTTCCTTTTCCTGTGAGATCACTCTTTCTTGGTCTTCTTTATTTGTCTTCCTACTGCTCCTCTCTCCCCCCCACTCCCCACCCCCACTAAGGCTCTGGGTTCAACTTTGTTCTTTTTATAGGCTTGCTTTTCATGACTTAATTTAATTGCCATTTCTTTTCATATCACTTCCAAATATCTATGTTTACCCCTAGCTTTTCCCTTAAGCTACTTTAATGTAGCACCGTGTTACTAATGGGCATTGTCATGTCCTTCTTACATCTTGACCATGTTTGAAGTCTCATGGCCATCTTTGACTTTTCATTCTGTCTCTCCTTCACTGCTTAAGGGTCCCAGGAAACTCTCTATATTGGTATATGATAGAGAGGAGTTTCATTCAGGTGTAGGTTTAATTTGATGACTTCTCAGGTCCCTTCTCTAAGATTGGAAGTTGCAGACCAAATGTCCATCCACATTGGTAGAGTGTAGAGAATTTCCCATATCAATGAAATCATGGTTCTGGTAAAAAAAAAATGGAAGTATTGGGAACTGCAAAACAGACCAATTAGCAAGTACTCCTTTGTATTACTGAAGGATTCAATGTTCCTCTAAATAGTTGCCTTCCCTAGAGCATTTCAATGTGATGGTATTTAATTCTTCAACTCACTTGGAACTGGTGTAATTAAGTCTTTTCTCACTTGATCAGGGTGCACAACTCCTGCTCAGCAAATTTTGGCTTTTTAGTGAAATTTTGCATCTGACTCTTTCTGATTCCTATGTTCTACACCAACCTGATGGCCACAGTCAGTTCAGTGATAGCCCTGCCTTTAGCCTACTCAAGTGGAGTTTAGAAATAGATGTTATTTCCTTTTAGTTTCTGAATGCATCCAGTGCAATTTAGATGATCTCTAAGTTCATTTCCAGCCCTAACACCCTTTACATCTATATCTGTATACCTGGAGGATAGCTAATAATCTTTTATGTAGACTTTACAGAAGGCACATGAATCCAGTTGTATCTCTGGGGAGTGGGGGTGATATAGTAGTTATAACCTGCTGCTTGGGAGATGGGGAATAGATGGACTAGAGAATGAAAAGAATGAAAAGAGAATGCTAAAGATTCTAGGAAAAAGACCATAGTTTGTTAGGTAAAGGATTTTACTTTCCTGCTCTTGAATGAGTCTAAAAACCAAAAAGTCTAATGATCAAACCAAAGGCTTATTAAAATGTCACTCAGTTCATACTGTTAGTTGAATACATTGGCACATACTCTATCAAATGCTGTTTGGTAATCTTGCATTTATCTGGTACATATTCTTTGGTATAAATAAAAATGCAGTCCTCTTACCAGGAAGCCTGGAAAACATTTCATCTTAGACTATCACTCATGATTCCCCAAGGATGATTACCTGCTATTGTCCCTTCTCCAATAAGGTACACTTTGGAACTGGCCTCCCCGTTGGTTCTCCAGAAAAGCAAAAGCAGTTTTTGTCTGGTACTTGAATTTATAGCCATTTTAAAATTACCAGTGCCTTAATCCTAATATTTAAATGTTTACACAAAATATTTGCATTGTGTTTGCTTTTACCAAATTTCCCTCTCTAGAATTTTACTGTGTTCTTCTGTTTGTCTATCTCTCCTATATTCCCATTTCCCATCTACCCCCAACTTCCTGGGGATTTCTCAGTTCTCTAAATGGCAGAGGATAGAAGAAGACATTCTCACTTGGTAGGAGAGGTGATTGCCAACTTGAGGTAATTTTTCAGCTTTATTTTTCTACAGAAAGGTGCAAAAACAATAGGACCATAGGGAGATTTTCTGTGTGATTAGAAGAACAAAGGTCCCTCCCATCACCCAAAGAACATGGATACTTCCTAATGAAAATGTACCCAGGAGAGAAGTTATAAAGCCTCCTTGCCTAGGTATCTTTCAAATAAGTCCATCCATGCATGCCACCCAGAATATGCTTTAAGTAGGGACATGAATACGTTTCTTTCTTGCAGCAGGAGAAACACTGAAAGTATCTGATTCTTCCGGAGAGAACAACTGGTTGCATCAGATGATAAAGGCAACTTTCTCACCTATTATCACATTGACCTTTAAAGAAAAGTTGTTACAGGCAAGTAATCCTCAGTTCAAAATATAGGACTACTTTCTCAGCCACTAGACGTGTTCTCTAACTGTTGTACGATATCATGGAGAGAATGTGAAACTTGGAATAAGCAGATCCAGATTTGAGTCACAGGTCCACATTGTCTTAGTTGGGTGGCCTTGGACATGTCATTTAACTTAATTGAGCCTTAGTTTCTTCATATATAAAGTAAACTCATCTTTTTTGAGTTATCTAGCCCATGGAAAGAATATTGGACCTAGCATCAAAAGACCTGGGTGTGAGTCCTGATTCTGCTACTTAGTGCATTGTGATATTGGGTAAATCATTGCATGGTCTTCATTTTGATCACCTGTAAAACGAAGGGATTGGACTAGGCAGTCTATGATTCTATGATCTGTGCCTGTGATCATAATTCAGTTTTGTTACTAGGTGATGACTTCATAGGCCATACACATTGTAGGGATTTTTATTAACTGTATAAGGAAAAACATGATTATTGGGTAGCAGTGATATGATCTACTTCCGTGCCATCTTAGAGATGGGAAAAAGATTCCTCCAAAACTCAAGCAGTTTATTCTGGCCTGGCATTCAAGATCCTACACAACATAGCCCCAAACTACATACTTTTCTAATCTTACATTTCAGAACTCCAGAACATGAAATCCCCTCCCCTCCATCCCCAACTCTAGACAGAGCATATTGGTCTATTGATTAGGTGAAATTGGTGGAAGTTATAAAGTTATAAAGAAGCAAAGCAAGGGAAACATTTCAAAATAATTATGGTTATCCCAAAGTTGAATGGGTGACTTAGGAAGAAGTTTCCCCCAACCAGGGGAATTCAAGCAAAGCTTGGATGATTATTTGTTAGGTATGTTGTAGAGACGAATTTCATTCAGGTATGGGTTTAATTTGATAACTTCTCAGGTCCCTTCTTGTTCTGATATTACATGATTCTATAAAGTAGTCAATGCTCTTTCTCTTCTTTTCTCACCTTTTCAACCTAGGTAACTGTTTCTCCTACATCTAGTTGTACTTTAGCATGGTATCATACCTGGACTACTGTAGCTTACTGGCCATTGGAAGTATTATACAGATCAATCTTCATGTCTTATTTTTATCCATGCTAATAGAAAGTCTCCAATGGATAAAATATTAATAACAATAACAAGAATAACAAGAATAACTAGCATTTTTATAGTGCTTTAAGGTTTATAGAGTCCTTAACAAATATATTTCATTTGACCCTCACACCAGTCTTGGGAGAAAGGTGCTATTATTGTCTCCAATTTTACAGGTAAGGAGACTAAGGCAAACAGAGATTAAATGACTTCTCAAGTTTTCAGATGTTTGAGGCAGGATTTGACTCAGTTCTTCTTGATTCCAAGTCCAGAGCTCTATCCATCGCGCCACCCGGCTGTGTTCAATCTCTGGCTTCTATGTTGTCTTCAATTTCCTAGCCTCCTTAGATACCTAGAGGCGGTTAACCAGGAACAGAGCCTGTGGCATAGGACTTTTTCTTCTACTTCCTTCTGAGATTTCTTTCTTAAAAGAAGATTATAAGATCAAAAGTTTAGTCTTTAGAGGTACTTCAATTGTATAAAAAACAGAACTAAAAGCTGAGTTTAACAAACAGTAAGTGATCCAAGTCATGCAGTGAGTAAATAGCAGGGGTGGGTTTGGACCCAGGTCCTCTTATCCCAAATCCATAGCTCTCTTTTCCCACCGCACTTCTTGCCTTTTCCACAGTAGTAATCAAAGAACTGAATGAAAGAGAAAAAGTTAAAGAATGGAGATGGTATTTTGCCTGTCTTGAAAGAAGCTGGATTGACTGGGTTTACTGATATTTCTGTTTCAGTGGTACCAGTTCATCATTTCAGAATAATTATGAACGTTTTCAGATTTTGATTGTGGCTAACAAATAATTTCTGTGTTATATGCTGCTGTTAATGTGAGTTCTTTTCCCTTCTTTATCTTCATTTCAAAGGGGAATGAATAGAAAAGTGCTATGGTAGAACTTGTTAAGATGGTGTCTAGTTCCCTATAGCAAAATAGAATAAATTCATTGCTAAATAGAATAACATAACTGCTCACTGGAGGGAGAAAAAATTGTTGAGGAAAGGACTTGATTTCTGCGTGGCTGTGAAAGACAATGGAGGAAGAAGGGCTTGGCTCTCTAAGTTGAAATGAGGAAAATGGTAATGATGGTTGTTACTATGGATTTTGTGTTGCAGGATCAAATACCTGGCTGGTGAGGTTTTTTTGTGACTTCCTCCATCACTAACTCTCAATGGAATTTTATACTGAAACACTGTGTAGCCAACTTGGTACAAATGGATGTACTCCCAGGTCTGATTCTTGGGAGTTAGAAGTGCTGAGTGTCTGGTGACAAGGGACTAGTTTGAGAACAGATGCCTATATATATATATATATATATATATATATATATATATATATATATGTATATGTACATGAATCAGCTGCCTTCAGTAGAAGAAAAGCCATCCCCATGGCGCTCAGCTCACAGACAGTCAGGCTTTCCAGGAACAAACAGGGACATTTCTAAATCTGTCTTGGATATTCACTCACTTTATCTTTGGCCATGGGATGGTGACAAATATTCAATACAGTTGAGTGACCTTCTCTAGGTCAGAGCAAGCTCCATTCTGATTGAGTTTAGAACAATAATAAATCTGGTTGAGCCTTCAATTTGTCAGATTGGACAACACTCAGGCAAAATTGGATCCTGAGCTAGAGTCATGGGGCTTCTCTTTCCTTTTTTTTGTTCCTGTGGAGACTCCAGCTCCCTATGCTTCCTTATTCCCACTCTTAAAAAGGCTGTTCAAATGTAACTCTAAAAGACCAGAGCAGAAGTTTGCCTGTATAAGAGAGGACTAAACCAGGAAGAAATGGGTCTACATCCACCCTCCCCATCCCCGCATCATCATAATAGAAGTATAGAATTTTAGAGTTAAAAGTAAACAGATATCATCTTATTTACCTCCCTTATTTTATAGCCCAAAGAGACTAAATGGCCCAAAGAGAAAAATACCAATTTACTATTGCTACCAGAACTTGGACTAGAATCTAGGGACCTAGTCTAGTATTTATGCCAGTCTCACATAATACCTTGCTTCCTCATATATCCTGCTTGACTCCTTTGAATTCCTGATATTTCTTTGACTGAAGTTCATACTTCATGAGAAAAACAACAATTGAGATTGGAAGTCAGCAAATATCAGTGTGTCCCTCCTCCAGTGACTTATGGCATCTTCCAGCCCATGGCACTTAAATTCTCAAAACTATATTTTCTGTGTCTATAAAATGGATATAATTATCTCTGTCCTAGTTATGGAATAGTGTTGTTGTGGGCATCCAAAGAGATATTATATATTAAAGCTCTTCAGACTGTATATCACAATGCATACATGGAATATATACATATACATATACATATATATGTGTGTGTGTGTGTATATATATATATATATATATATATATATATATATATATATATATATATATATATAATTTTTTAAACCAAGGAATCCTACCTTATAGGAGGACCAATCACAACGAAATTTTCATCCCGAAGTTCTCTGAGGCTAGTTCAAGGAATATTCTTTGCTTGGTTGGGCATGACTCTGGATGAGTGATAGCTTTGGGTCAAGGTTTTCCTCTAAATCCTGGATTTTTAACCTTTGTTGACCCCAGTTTCTTTATCTGTAAAATGAAGGGATTAGACTAAATGATCCCCGAGGTCATTTGCAGCTCTATCAACTCAAGACTCTATGAAAACATCAAAATCAATGGCTTTTGTTACTGGTGCTTTGTATTAGCTGTGGTTTAATTAATAACACATAGTTAATACATTTTCATACTACTTGATAGTTAATATGCCAAGGACCTTTGATTTCATCAGCCTAGATGTTATTTCAGTTAGTATAGATAACAGCCATTTAGGGTTTCTGTGGCAATAATAATAATAATAATAATAATAATAATAATAATAACAATAATAATAAATCTTCCTGAGGCCAATCTGGTAATGAAGGGTCCTAAACTTAGGCCAATCTGTAGACAACAGGCACACAGTAGCTCATCAGACCCATATCCAAAGCTTTTTAATCTTGTTAGGATCTGCCAACACTTGTGTTCTACCGGCATAAAAACCAGGTTTACCTTCATACTTCAGTGAAATATCTAAGTAAGATGTTTATACATATATATGTGTGTATATATGTATATATGTTGAAAATTATAAATACCAGAGTTTAGTTGTTCTGGCTTTGTATGCATAAAAATTATTAGGTCTATATCAGAGCAGCTGCCTTATGCCATTCTTAACTCTGGGCTCATTTGTTTTCCCGCTAGATTTAAGGTACATGATTATATTACATCCTATGCTTCCAATGATGATGTTCATCATGGCATGCAGGTTACCCTGGATTGCTGAAGTCTTCGCCAGTGGAGCAAAAGCTATGGCAGATTCTGCCAAGTTGGAAAGGCTTTTGAATATAGGCCCAGAGATGGATTGTATATCTATCATTTGAACACCAGTTAGGAGAGATTCAGCACTAAATTGGCTGCAGGTGATGAATTTTTCAGCCTCTACAACTGTCTACTAAGTTGTAGGGGAGTTGCACGCTGTGTTGCTATATTTGAGGAGGGGTGTCCATGCCAACAAAATCATGGATCATCGAAGCATGAAAATGTAGCATACTCGGGTTGTCTTTCGGTGTTTTTTCCTTCTTGGTGTGCTGAACTCCTCAAAGGAAATTTCTGAGTTTAATTATTTGGGACAGCACTGATGTTTGTGATGACCAATGAGGTAGAGATAGACAAGCTCTTGTTAGAGCGTGGGGGATGGGGAGATTACCCGACTGAGTATCATTTTAGGTTGTGGCAGAAGGAGATTAGTTCCAATTTATCACCATTCACATTTTCTTCTTTCCCCCCAGTTTTCCGAGTGGCATGGAAATGATATTTGTGAATCCCAGGGGGCTCTCACATTGGTGTCAGTTTTCAGATCTTCCCAGATACATCTAAATGTGGACATAAAATGTAATGGGAAGAAATTGAAAAAATATCTGTTTCTTGATTCTTTATTACTGTGGAGTTAAGAAAGCTATTTCTCATGCTGTTTCATAAATTTGAATCAGAATATAAATGTTAATGTACACTCGGATGGGTTTGGAATTCTTCTTCACATGCAGATTTTAAAAATAAAATTCATCAATCCTCTGAGAGTTTATAGGTATATGTGGCATAGTATAGGTATGCATATATATCCACATACTTTATATGCACATATAGTCTATTTATAAAATTGAGTGTAAGTGAACTATAAGGATGTTTAGTCATCATAAAATCCATATATACTCTGTATTTGAATTCAGATTTGATTTAGAAAATGTAAATATGTGAGTGCAATTTATATTTTGTCTCCTTCTCCATTAACATTTGTACCTAAATTAAATTTGGGTCGTGACAAAGAAAACTTTATCCACTTATCTCTTACTTTGACTCTGACATAAAAGTACATGGATAGTCCAGAGTTTGAAAGGCATCTAAGAGAAGCTCAAAGAAGATGTTATTGGTAAGAATGTGTTTTTTTTTAAGATGGCCATGGATGGGTGGCCTTTAAATGCATCCTGAGGCTTTACTAGTCAGGTGAACATGCGGAGAGATCTGCTACAAGGTGTGTCAATACAACAGCTCAGCTTGTTCTCCAATTATGCTATTAATTTTACTAATTAGAGCCAATTACACAATCATTGTTTGCCTGAGCTGTTAGTTACCAGGCATGAGATGCATAGCTGTTCATTCCCAATAATTAATCTGTGCCCTTGGGATCTTAGCAATTCAAAAAACACCAAATGATGCACAGGTAATGTTGAAAAGAGGGAATATAGAAGCAGGTAAATGGCCTGGCCTAGTCCTGGGAAAGGAGAGAGAGTCTCATAAATTTCCAAAGGGATCAGAAAACAGAGTCCTTAATGTTACTGGATTCCAATGTAGATTGCAGAGCTAAAATCGCTATGGCTCTTTGAAAGCTCTCAATATTAAGATCTTGTGCAGAGGCTAATGAGACTTTGATAAACACTGGTCTTATGAATGTCACTTCACACTGGTAAAGCCATAAACTTCTGGAATTCCATGGCCTCGCTGGTCACTTCTGGGTTGATACTAACAAAAGATAAACCATGCTGCCCTCCACTCATTGGTGATAGTAGTAGGAGAAGAGTCTGGGGAAAAGGGAGTAATGTTTTGCTTCAGACAACCTTAGAAACAACTGTATAGGGAAGTTGCTCTCTGGGCTAACATTTTATGTATTAGGGAAAAATGGTATTCACTAACTAAGATCTGTATTAGGGAGGGAAAAGACCAAATTCATCCATTAGACTGTTGTTTTTGTATCCATTATAAATGATAAAAATCTATTAGTTTACAGTTATATAATTATTTGACAATTGAACCACAACAACAAATATCTTCTTAAATAGTATTTTTTTGATGGAACCTATGTTCTAGACATAAACTGACTAGAAGGAAAAATAACAGTGTGTAAAAAAAGAAATGGGAGAATTACTATGTAATTTAACTCAAAGTAGGGTTAGTTTTCTGCTTTATGCTGTAAAGACAATGTTTAAAATCATAACAAAATAAGATATCTCTGAACTTCCTCATTTCAACTGAACCACCACTAGATTGATGCGGGACCCTGGTCACATCTCTTAACTTTTCCAATTATCGTGATGAAATGGAGAAAACACTGCTTTCTGAGGCTGTGGTCCTGCCCTTGAAAGCTAATTCTGCTTCTTACTCTTTCAGTAAGCCACTTAATCTTTCAAATTCCTGATTTCCCCTTTTGTAAAATGATGGAGTTAGACTAGATGACCTCTGGAGTCCCTTTTAACTCCAAATCTATGACCTCTGGTGTCTTTCAAGTCCCAACTCATCTCACTTTCTTCAAGAAATCTTTCCTAATTTTCCTTAATCTCAGTATATTCGCTCTGAAACTACTCACAGTTTTTCCCATTTATGTCTTGTCTCCCCCAATAGACAGAGTTCCGTGGGAGTAGAGACTTTTTCCCTCTCTCTCCTCCCCAGAATTTATTGTGATGCCTTGAATGCAGTAGGCAGTTAATACATGTTAGTTGATTATGTAGTTATGATAGATGGTCCCTAAATTGCTTTTCTACATTGAAGCAGTAGTTTGGTGCGGGAGAAAGAGTGTTGGACTTAGAGTCTGGAGAAACTTGGTTCTGAAGCCTTCATCTAAACCAGACCTACACAACTTGCTGCCTGTAGCTGGTTACTGCCCTTGGCTGGCTTGCAGCATGCCAAAGGATTTCCCCTGTATACAAAAGATGTTTTCCTCTACGTTTTTCTGTTTCCCCTAAATCCTTTTGCAGGCTGAAAGCATCCAGGAGGGTGCTAAATGGTGTGCCAGTAAGATGCAAGTTGTACAGGTTTTATCTAAACCAGGGGTGGAGCACCTTCCTCTTCACGGCCACATGTGACCTTCTAGGACTTTGTGTGTGGCCTTTTGACTGAGGTCAAATTTCACAGAGCAAATCCTTTTAATAAGGAGATTTGTTCTGTAAAGTTTAGATTCAGTCCAAGGGCTGCACTTGAGGACCTAGAAGGCCACTTACAGCCTTCAGGCTATAGGTTCTCCACCCTTGAATTAAACTCTTACTTAGGGGGTGACCATAAGCAAGGGCTTAAGGGCTTTAAGCCTCACATTTCCTATCAAGACTTAGATGACCTGCCTTACAAGGTTAGTGCGAGAATAATTTAAAATAAAATATATGATACTTCACAAACCTTGAAGTATATTATATATATGTGAAATATATAATGAAATATTGCATATTTCAGCTACTGTGGTTATTATCCTATGTAATCTCAACATACATAAATGCGTCATTACATGAGTTTGGATATTATATGGATCTTTTTTCCCATTTGACCACAACTTTCTACAGCTACTCATTATAAAGTTTGAAGTATAATATGGATAGTCTATAATGGTAGTGTTAATACTGTATCCATGTACCAACCTGATTAAAGAAGGAGGAGACAGGATAGTTTCTATCCATCATCCTGTTTGGAGTTCTCGAAGTCCAAAATTCCAAGCGTATTAATTCTTGTATAGTGCACATGTCCTTCAAAGCCTCTTTAAGAAACATCTTATGTAATGATAACAATATATCAAACCAAAAAAAAATCTCCATTAGCCGACATTGACATTAGGGTGTTATTTATAGCATTGTCAAACTGTACTACTCACAATTGGCTGGTCTCATAATCAAACCCACCTTAAGTCTTCAGCACTTAGAATGTGCATGGATTCCACCTCATTGGATTATCTTCCCATCGACTTCTTTCCTTTGATGTACCTCTTCCTTCTTTACTAAGAAGGACTCTATGCTCATTCCCAATGGCAATGTTGTTCTCGTTGAAGAATATCACTCTCATCACTTGTCCTGAATCTGTCTTCCATGAGGAGTTCAATCAGTCAGTCACTATACATTTATTAAGCACCTATTATATGCCAGGCACCGTGCCACGCTCTGGGGATACAAAAAGAGGGAAAAGACAGTCCCTGCCTCTAAGGAACTCATAGTCTGGTGGGAGAGACAACAAGCAAACAAATATGTATAAACAAACTATATACAGGATAAATAGGAAAGAGTTGGGAAATAATTCCTGAACATTTTTTACTTTCTGATTTATGAGAGGGCTTTTATCAGTCATTACTTATAGGTTGTTGTTTGTCCTTTCTTCTGGAAGAGGGCCATGACATCAAGAAGTCATACCATGACTTGCAAGTGAATTGGACTTAAGTGAGGGAGGGTTGTGCAAAGCCACCAACCTCACTTTCTCCTCCAGAGCCACCTGGGTCTAGGACAGCTGCAGATGGCCCTACTCATAGGATATTGACTTGGATAAGATAAACACAGGGTGAGAGGCACGGTTGGATCACTTTCTTTAGTGCTGGAGGGAGAGGCAGTATCTAGATGACTGTGAATCCAAGGCTCAAATCACATTTATTATGGTTGTTAGATTTAAGGACAAAAAACTGGGCTCCATTTCAAATTCTGCCTCTCCCACATTATGCAACATGTAGCAAATAATTTTGACAATTCCTTATGCCCCTGCCCACCACCAATCATTCAAAAGCACAAGATCTGCTCTCCACCCTTTTGACCTTTTAGGAAGACTCCAAGGAGGATGAGAAGAAAACCTGTAACTTACATGACCTCTAACTTAACTTGAAATTCTGCCATGCTCCATTTCCTAAGAGTTCTTCCTCCAACTTATTGTCTGAACAAGAAACTTTTCTAGGGTACAACCCAAGCATAATTCTAGAACTTGTTTTTTATTTTATGCATAATCATTTTCATTTTCCTTATTTAACTATTATTCAGAATTTGAATTGTTAATTATCATTATTTCAAATTAAAATGTTTATGTATTATGGATGCCCATATATATGTTCAAATGCAAAGGCCTTTCTTCCTAACATTTGTTGGATATTCTATTTTAACTTGGTCACTTGCTTGATCTTTCCATACTGTTCCTTTAGGTCAGGGTCCGCATATGCATAAAATATACACAATTCATTATTTTTCACAGTATCTAACACAACATTACGCTATATTAATAATAATTCTCCCTCAAAAATACATTACTTCATGTTAATTTTCCTTATTCATATTTTTATGTTTTATGATACAATAATATTCCATTGCATTCATGTATAGCAATGTGTTCAGCTCTTCTCTAATGAATATTTGTTTTCCTACTATGATGAAAGCTACCATGAACATTTTTATCCACATGACCCATTTCTTCCTTCTTATAACATCCCTAGGCTATAGTTCTGGTAGTAGAATCATTGAATCAAAAGCTATGAACAGCTTTAAAATTGTCACAGTGTTTTCCAAAATAATATTGTACTAATTTCTTCTGTGTGTTGGCTTTTGGTTTGTTGATTTGTTCATTTTACAATTTATTTAACTATAAACAATACATTAATTTTATTTTTTCCCTCTCTTATTCACATTAACTGGAGGTAAGGGGTGACATAAATTTGCATTGGAGTAGAAGGCTAGATTTAGAGTTTGAAGGGCTGAATTCAAATTCCGACTTTGCCATTTGCTAGACGTGTACTACTTTTGGCAAAATGTCTAACCTCTCTAAGGCCTCGGTTCCTCATCTATAAAATGAGAGGGTTGAACAACATGACCGTTTAAGTAGGTTCTTTCCAGCTCTAAATCTTTGATCCTATTGCTTTGTATATTGCATTTATATTTTGGGTTTTTTAATATGATCTGTTTTGTTTCTTTTATTTGTTCTTTAATCTAAACATTCTTCAACAAGTCATTTTTAAGGTTCTTTCTAGGACTATATCATTTGATTATGTTTTCATTATTAATTACCACTTTAATTTAGTATGATCCACAACAGTGCTTAGAATTTTTGTCTTTTTTATTTTGTCTGTAATTTACTCATAATTATAATGCAATTGTATGAATCTTCTGTGTGTGTTTGAAAACTTCCATATTACTTATATTTTTTATTCAGTTCTTTCTAGACAACTACAAAATTCATGTTCTTCAACATTCTATTCAAGTCTATAACTAATTTCTTGTTTATCTTTTTCTTTGATTTAATCTCATGTTGAAATAATCCTCCAGTATTACTGATTTCATATCTAATTATTTTTGCCAGTCAGTTAACTTTCTCTTTGTCAATTCAGTTGAGATTTCTTTGGCTGGATAGATGTATACTTTGGCATTCTTGTCACCAATGGTATTTTTATTTGTAAAATAATTTTCTTGTTTTTTTAAATTCATTTTCATCCCCTATTAGGCCCTCTTTCTATTTTTAATCCTCAAGTCTATTTGTATCCTTAGGTATACCAAAACAAAGTATTTAAAAACCTGCTGTTAATTGACATTAGCACTTACATTACCAATAGGAAACATATTTCATGTGAGAAGTTACACATAGATTGAAGATGAGAAGATGGCCTAAATTTTACCATGTTGCATCAGACTTTTAAAAACTTAGGGTTTCACTGTTGGTATCTGTCAAAACTGAACTCAAATTAGAAAGCATTGGAAAAAAACAAGAAAATTATTTTACAAATAAAAATATCACTGGCACTTATAGAATAAAGGGGTAATATTGTCAGATCTGAGCTTCTGGAAGATTAAAATGAATTAGAGCGAGGAGAGATCTGAGGCAGGAAGACCAACCAGCAAGTTATAGCAATAGTCCAGATATGAGGTGATGAGATCCTGCATTATGGTGCTACTGATGTTGGAAGAGAGGAAGGAGCACAAAGATGGTAAGAAGGTAAAATCAAGAGGACTTGGCAACAAATATGTGTGCTTTAAGATTAAGAAAAATCTTGGATTTTTTTTAGGAAATAATAAAATTGTAGAAGATGACATAAATTTAACAATTATAACCTTAAATGTAAAAGGACTGAATTTTCTATAGTAAGAAAAAATAGTCATGTAATTTATTATAGATAGTAGTTTCTCTAGGGGGTATTTTCCTGAGCCCCTTTTCACTCTCATTCTTGTTTTTTGTTTATGTTATTTGTTTTCCTGTTTGCCCCCACTCGAAGGCTTCTCATTATGATGAGATCTGCCACAGTGTAAGCTCTATTGGCAAGGTCTTTGGGAACCCAGGATCATCTCCATGTGATGGTGATAAAATATTAAAGAAAGACTCTCATGGAAAAACTAAAGTAATATCACCATTATTTTTAGAGGCGAGGGAAGGCAGGAAACAAGTATATGCCTACTAAGCACCCAAGCACAGTGCTGAGTGATTTCCAAATATCTCATTCTTCACAATGAACATGGGAAGTATGTGTTGTTATTCTCACCATTTTATAGCTGAGGAAAATAATGCAGGCAAAGTTAAGTGACTTATCCAGTATCATATTGCCACTGTGGTCTGATGTTAAATAGGTTGAATTTGAACTCAAGTCTTCCTGACTCCAGGCCTAATGCTCTATCCACTGGATCCCTCAGTATGGGATTGTATTGTGTAATATTCCGATATTGTATAGGAAAACAGTGTTAGACTTGTAATTAGGAGAGACATGAGTTCAAATCTGGCTTCTGAAATTCAGTGCCCTTATTCATCTTTTTTTGTTTGTTTGTTTGTTTTTATTTTTGGAGGGCAGTTGGGGTTAAGTGACTTGCCCAAGGTCACACGGCTAGTTTTTTGTGTTAAGTGTCTGAGGCCAAATTTGATTTCCATGTGTTATATTCTGATTTCTATTGTCATTTCTTATCTTTATAAGGAAATAGGATAAAATTTAATTGGTTGCATTTTTAATATGAATGTCTTTTTGGGGGGCTTATTTCTTATTGGTAGGATCAGGTTTTTATTGTAGTGATTTTAAAACTTAACAGGAATTTGTTTGAATTAGTTGAATTTTGGAGATTCCCCCCCCCCCTTGGTGTCTGTGGAGCTCTCTGCATTTTGTTCTTCATTTTCAAAATTTGGAGAAAATTTCTTCTGTTACTTTCTGAAATATGGTAATTATATTAGTTTCTTATTTTCTTTATCATTTGGAGGGAAGCCCAATTCAATATTCTTCATTTGTCTTCCAGATCCATCCAGATCTAATCCATATCTGCATTGCTTCCAAATGTCTAAGTTTCCGTATTTCCTTCACCATTCTACCCCCTGGTCGCATAACTCTACTTTTCCTCAACTCCATTGTTAGATTTCTATTCCTTATGGAGTCATTCATCAGTTCTGCAAAAATTAATTAAGTGTCTACTATGTGACTGTGACTACATTAGGTGCTGGCAACACAAAACCAAAAGCCAAGATAATCCTGGCCCTCAGGGAGTTTATGCTCTATTTGGGTGGAAAACAACATGTACAAGAGAGTTAAATAACAAAATACATTTGAGGAAGATACAAAGTAATTCTGAGGGCGAGTCACTGGTGACTGGGGCTAACGGGAAAGGCTTCTTCTTGTGTTGGGGTAGTCAGTGTTCTAGTAAATACTAAAAATCAGTTTGCCAAAAGGGAGACACTTTTAAGTTTCATCTACATTTTTAACATTTCCCCCATCATTTTCTTAGATCTAAACAACTATCAAAACAACAAATCAAACCCTAATTTTAGAATTTACTGAATTTGTAGAATTTCCAAAACATAAATGCTAACACTGAAAAGTTAACATTTGACTCCTGTTTGAACCAATTCCACGTACACCATGGACATATCTAAACGGCTGAAATTCATCATCATTTTTTTTCCTGAGATTTATTAGCTGCTTCCATTCTCCTTTCTTTCTTATTTTTATTTGCCAATTCCATTCTTTTAATTCCTTCAGTTTATTTTCTTTTTGTGCCCTAATTTTTTTTTGTTTTTGTGTCTTTTGCTAATGTGACTTTTGCTATTATTTCCTCAGTTTTTTTTTCTTCTGGAATAGCTATATCTCTTTTAATTTAGAATTTATTTTTCTCATTTCAGAATTTTTTCAATTTGGTTTATTTCTTTAAATGATTTTAAAAGATTCTTTTGAAGATTTCTGGTGGTTTTGTTTCTTTTAAATGTTTATATTGCTCATCCAGAGAGAGATGTTGAGGAAGTATTCTCCCTTGCTCCTTCTCACTCTACCATCTTGCCAGAGGTTCCAGCCTTCTCATTGTATAGATGAGGTAAATAAAGCTTAAAATATGCCCAAGGTCATACAGCATGTTAGTGACCGAGTCACAAGTATGACCCATTTCTCCTGAATCCAATCCAGTATTCTTTCCATTATACCAGATCATTTCATGGAATCGTGACCCCTCATGGAAATAGGCCCTAGGTCATATTAGTGACCTGATCCAAGCAAGTCCCTGAATATATGGAATTGTATAGATCTAAGCTTAACAGTAAAGTATTGTTTCATCTCAATATTCTCTCCATTTGAAATCTAGATTCTGCTTCCCCTTACAAGGCTTAGGATGTTCATGACATTTCCTGGGCAATGACCTTCCCTGACTCCCCGGCCAACACCTTTAAGTGATGCCCTAAGTGAGACTTTTGCTTTTATCTGGAATTTGTGGCTGCAGTTTGGTACTTTGCTGGCCAGCTGAAGCCAGTTAGTTGTCTGGGCTGGCAGGCAGACAGTCCATGAAGTAGGTAATGGCGGGATTGCTGATGGAGAAAAACTCAGGGAAGTTAACTGATGAGACGCTCCTTAATATCACTTCTCCAGCTGTCAGGTCAATGGAAGGTAGACCTTAAAGTGTTGCTGTGTGCATTTATGTTCCAGTCACAATTTAACCTCTCCTAGACACAGTTGGTAAACCTCCCCCCCCCCACACATACACACACATAATCTAGACACAAGTTGGCATTGGGCTAGAGGGGTACATTTGGACATTATAAGTACCCTTTTCATCTTTATGCCATTGTCTCTGAAGATGCTTTTGAGAAAACATCACAATTTTATCTATTAAGTGCTTGGAAATTTTAAATTAGCTAATTTATTACATGCTTTGTGTTTATATTGGTTTCTTATCTTGGTTTCTCTTTCATTAAGTGTCTTTCTAATTAACCCCTGGTTGTTAATAATTTGTTTAAAAAAAAAAAGAACAGGGGGACTTTGAAATGAACACAGCTTTGGAAAATGCTACATAAATCTTATTGGTGAATGAGAGAGGAAAGACTCCTAGAGGCTTCCACCCGGGTCTGTTTATGGTTGAAGTCAGTTAGTAAATATTTTTAAGTGCCTACTACGTGCCAGGCATTGTGTTAAGCCTGGGGGACACACAGAAAGGTAAAACATGGTCCCTGCTCTCAAGGAGCTCACAGTCTAATGGGAAAGACAAATGCAAATAATTACATACAGCCAAGCTATAGACAGGATGAATCAGAAATAATCAACAGAAGGAAGGAATTAAAATTAAGGAGATCAGCAAAGCCCTCCTGCAAATGCTGGGCTGTTGGAAATGAGAGGAGAGGGAGAAAGACACACTAGGGGCCAGGTGACTAGATCCTTTGTCTTTTGCTTTGATGTAATAAAGATCAAATGAAAGGGTGTCATCAGGAATTAAAGTCCTTCTTGCTGTGATCCAACAGCAAGATTAGTTGCTATGGTCTGAGAAAGGATGGACATTGACACAGCAAGCTCTTGGTCAGTGTCCAGGGAAGCCCTTGCATGGGACCTGTGATTTGTTCCCTTCTTCTGTGGGTATTACATTTACTCTTGCCTTTTCTCCTATTGAGAAAAATAACCGGCATTTATGGAAGGGAGAGGCCAGGAAAGAGTTTTGTTCCTTTGTCAGCTCACCTTCATCTAATCTGAGTTTGCTAGAAAGGCTCTTTCATCCTCTTCATCACAGTGCCTCTGCTGAACTCTGCCGGGTAAATTAGTACAAAGTGCCAACTCAGAACAAAGCTGGAATGATGTGGGCCTGAGTTTTAAATGGGGTTCACACAAGCTAAGGTATATTTGAGAAATGATAATGGGACTGGTGCACCAGTCTGACTTCCCTTTGCTTAGGTAGGGAGAGAAGGCAGGGAGTATGCTGAGGGTGAGGCAGGGCAATACAGGATTGGAGAAGCATTTCTCAAAGTGCAGAAAGAACCAGTTCATAAAGTGAGTTCACTTGATACATCAGTTAGGATTTCAATTCATCTTGTGTCTTTTAATTCTTCTCTGGGAATAATATTAAGCTATAGCCAATCTGGTATAACCCTGCTTTAACCCCCCAAGATAATATAAATCCCTTCAGAGTAGGAATTATTTATTTTTGTTTGTCAATATTACTGAATCAAAGTACTGGGGAGAAAGGTGTAAGAAGACTGGATGAGTAGGAAGCCAGGGCAGACAGTAGTCAAAATGGGGAAGGGAGAGAGAATGTTCCAGGCATTGAGGGACAGCCAGAGAAAATGCCTAGAGCTGAACAGTCCACTGTCTTGCTTCTGGAACAGCCAGAAGGTCATTGTCACTGGATCTGACAGTATGTGGTAGGGAGTAAGGTATGAGAAAACTGGAAAGTAATGAGACTGCCTAGGTTATAAAGGACTTTGAATTGGACCAAACAGAGTGTTTGGTCCTAGAGACAATAGGAAGTCAGTGGGGTTTATTAAGTAGTGGGATGACATTATCAGATTTATACTTTAGGAAAATCACTTCAGTGACTGAATGAAAGACATATTGGAGTGGGGAGAGGCTCTAGGCAGGCAGATTCCCCCAGTAGCTATTGTGATAATCCAGGGGTGAAGTAATGAAGGTAGGGGCAGTGTCAGAGGAAAGAAGGGGGGCGGTATTTGAGATTTGTTGCAAAGGTGAAATTGGTAGGCCTTGGCAACAGCTTAGATGTGGGGGGATGAGAGAGAATGAGCAATCCAGGATGATTCCTAGACCATGAGCCTCAGGGACCAGTAGGATGGTGTAAAGACAGTAATATAGTAATAAAGGTGTTAGGAGGGTGGTGAGCATGTCGGAGGGAAAGATAACAAGCTCTATTTGGACCATATTATGTTTCAAGTGCCTACTGGACATCCAGTTCAGGATGTCTTAAAGGCAGTTGAAGACACAAGCTTAGGGGTCAGCAGAGAGATTGGAACAGGAAAAGTAGATTTGAGAATCATCAGTATAGATGTGTTAATTATATCCCTGGGAGCTGATGAAATCTGCAAGCAAAATAGTATGGAGGGAGAAGAGCATAGGGCCTGGGAGAGAACCCCTTGTGGTTAGGGGGCATGAGCTGGTTGAGGATCCAGCAAAGGGGACAGAGATGGAATAGTCATATAGGTAGGAAGAGAACCAGGAGATAGTGGAGGCTAGAAAACTTAGAAGAGAGTATCACAGAAGAAAGGGTGATCAAAAGTATCAAAGGCTTCAGAGAGAACAAGGAGAATGGGGATGGAGAAAAGCACACACACAAAAAACCAGGATCTAAGCATTGAAAGCTACCTCAGAGGGCTGTTCAGTGTGGACCCTTAGTACCTGAATGAATACTCGCCAAGTAGCCTTCCAAGCTCCGTGTGAAGAGCTCACACACAATTCCTGGTGAGAGAGTCCAAAAAGGTGGTTAGCGCTAGGAGCATCAGGGACTTGGAACCTATGAAGATCAAGTGATCATGTATGTCACCTATGAGAGTGAGCCCGGGGCTCATGGAAATTCATTCTGGACATCTGGTGTTAGATCTGGGAGTCAGGAAAACCTGAATCTGAGCCCTGCTTCAGACATTTACCAGCTGTGTGACCTAGGTAAGTCATTTAAACTGTCTCAGTTTGAACATTTTCACCTGTGAAATGAGATAAGAAAAAGCACTTAGCTGAGAGCATCTTTGTGAGGACCAAATGGGGTTCAATATGGGCAATGCTTTGCAAGCTTTAAAGCACTGTATCAAGGACATTATTCATTCTTATTTTAACAGTAATAATAGATGTTCTTGGAGTACCTATGGATAAGGTCCTGTTCTAAGTGCTAAGGGGGACACAAAAGTGTGTAAGACATTTGCCCCAGACTTCAAGGAGAATGTAAGGAATCATGGGCAGCCACACGGCACAGACAATAGACCACTGGACCTGGAGTCAGGAAGACCTGAGTTAAACTGCAGCCTCAGACACTTACTAGCTTATGACCCTGGGCAAGTCTGCCTCAGCTCCCTCATCTGTAAAATGGGGGTGAAAACAGCACTTTCCTCCCAGTGTTGTTATGAGGATCAAATGAGATAAATTTGTGTTTTGTAAACCTTAACACATCAAATAAATATTGGCTTTTGTCATCATTATTGTCTGGTAAGGGAGAAAGGAAAAAATAGGGACTTTGGACCTGTGATTTTCTTTATGCATGGAAGTCCTGGGTGAGGAAAGTCCCTTTACCAATGTAAGTTGACATCTTCTCTACCATGTAGTCTCAGGAGCTGTCTAGAGCACTCAGAGTTTAAAGGGAATTACCTAGGGTCACATAACTGGAACCAACTTATATCAGAGCTGGGACTTGAAACAAGGTCCTTCTGGTTTCAAAGTCAATTCCCAACCCACTAGTCCATATAGCCCCAGGAGAAAGACCACTGCAAATAAGAAGACAAGTTTGGGGTTTTTTTTTTGGCTTTTTGGAGAGCAACTGGGGTTAAGTGACTTGCCCAAAGTCACATGGCTAGTGTGTCAAGTATCTAAGGCTGGATTTGAACTCAGGTCCTCCTGACTCCAAGGCCAGTGCTCTCTTCACTGCACCACCTAGCCTCCCCAAAACACAGCTATTCTTAAGAAAGAATCTGAAACTTCTAAAGATTCAGGAGTACCCGGGCTCACGAGGGCATGAAGGGATTGAGACAAGAGAATTGTCAGAGGGAGAGAGTCAACAGAAGGGGCCAAAGTCATGACCACAGTCAACTTTGGTGTCTTTGTCCTTTAAGATGGTGATAGCATTCTTGAGTCATGGCATGATGCGCATCTAATGCACTGTATTTTTAGAAGGCAGCTCCCTAAGCAGCATCTTCTTTCTGTGCTTAAAATCTCCCGTCCTGGTGCTTTTAGCATTCTTTATACCTCTGAGTCATCTCAGAAGGCTTTCTGTCTTTGACCCTGCAGATATGGGTTGGCGGATATGTTTATTTGCCTATTGCCTAAACTCAGGCCACATGGAGAGCAGTAAACTCTTCATTTGCCAGAGTTAATCACAGCCACACTATAGCTTACATTACTCTAACTGCCCATTGGGAAAGGTCTGAGAATATAGATGGGATTTACTCTCCAGCCAGAAGTTCAGCAAAGCAGAGTTGCGAGACCCCACAGAGGAAATGAGATTGAATCAGGGGCCCTCCCTGGACAATATCTTATTCCAGTGGTCTGCCAAGATTTAAATCAAGGACCTGCTAACATTGACCTCCATTCCAAAGGATAAATTGATGGCAGATTGAAACTGGGAGAAACTGCAGTGTTTTATAGAAGCAGGAACTTCAGGGCCAGACCAGATGGATCTATCCAGTCTAATGAGGGAAAGGGAAACCCAGGTATTGGGGCAGACTTCACTAAAGGAGCATTGGAGTAGATTGTTAGCCTGGATCTTACAGCCCTACACCCATTTCCCTTGTATTATACATATGAACTGGGAGAGAAACATCCTCTATAAACTATAAGGTACAAAAGGGTGATCCTGAATTATACTCCCCACAAAAAAGAAAGATTTACTGCTTATATCCTAGGGATGACTTTTTCACTTATCAGACATACCTTGTTTTCTTCATACTCAAAGGATCCCACAGAAAAGAAAGGAATCCTTTTCACAGATAGTGAGGAAGGAATCTTATTTGGTATGTCCAGAGTTGAGGGTCAGTCAACAATATTGGATGAATGAGTGAGCCCCTGTGATTCCTATTCATTACAAGTATTTTTTTGGTTGGGGGGGGGAGAAGGGAGAGCAAGAAGAGGTGTTTTTCCATTAATTATTCCTTCATATTACTATATGGCATTCTCTAAGAAATTGTGATAAGCAGAGTTAATATTTTTACTTTACTTCAGTTCTCATTTTTCAGTGCCTTTAAGTAAGTCAAGTTGGAGCTGTCATAAGGGCACCCAGGATGTAATCTCATCTTTACCTTTGCTTCTGATTAATATTTATTTTAATCTTTTCTTTGACTTGTTTGACTGCACAGACAGCTGATTCAGAAATTACTCTCATGTCAGTTATTAGCTATTTTCTCATTAGGGTGTGTGTGTGTGTGTGTGTCTGTGTGTGTGTGTGTGTATGCGAGTGAATGATGTTTGTTGATGCTTCTTATGTTCATTCATGGCCTGAAGAAAACACTTTCAGTGATCCTAAGCTGCTCCTTAATATTTCTAAAGCAAGCTTTTGGGTCAGGAAGAATTGGGTTTGAATCCTGCCACTGACACACATTAAGTTTGGGATTTGGAAGAAGTCACTTAGCCTCTCCATACCTACCCACAAAACTCATTAATATTATAAGGAAAATTGCTGACCTGCTTTGATGGAGGGAATTCATATAATAGAACTTTCATATATAAATGGCCATGTATCTTGGAACACTTTAACCTCCAAATTATAAAAAAAATAAAATGAAGTTGGTCCAAAAGTTAATGAAAATACATGTGATAGGTATAAGTAGGCCAAAACACTCTGTGTGTGTGTGTGTGTGTGTGTGTGTTTGTGGATGCAGGAAGTGACATAAAATATATTATTCAGGAAGTGTAATATCAGAAAATTATGTAGGCAGGTCTTGTTGCAGGAGTGAGGAAGGAAAGAAACAAGCATTTATGAAACACCAACTATGTGCCAGGCCCATGTGTGTGTGTGTGGGGGGGTAATATTTGATCCTTGCAACCCCCTAAGGATGTAAGTGCTATTATTACCCTTATTTGCAGTTGAGGGAACTAAAGCAAACAGAAGTTAAGTGACTTGCTCTGGGCTCAGAGCTGTAAGTGTCTAAGGCTTGATTTGAATTCTGGTCTTCCTGACTCCTGGCCCAGCATTCTTTCCACTGTGCTAAGTGGCTGCCTGGCTAGAAGGGACAAAGAGGGAGAGCTTGCTGCCTTAGTAACCATGAAATATTCCCAGTCTTATAGAAGGGCTTTCAGTGGATCATCTGTGGAAGGTTCATATAAAGGTAGGGACATGAATCATGTAGAATACAAAGGTGGGGATGGAAGCAACTCTGGGGAGAGTTACATTGCTGAGCTTGAAGATTCATTGACCTCTATCTGGCTTATATCTACCACCACTTTTATCACCAGAGTATGCCTTGGTACTTCAACCACCATTGTGCTACACAGTAGGAAAATCTTGTAGTCACCAAATAATGAAATTCTCATGAACATGATTTCCCTCTGCAGCCCCTTGCCCTCAGGTTCTCTGCTGCCACATAACGCAATGGTTACTCCAGATTTTTTGTGAGACTAAATCTTCCCCTCTTGTGTCTACAAGCTCAAGCATGTTTCAATGTAAGAACCATGTGGACTTCCTAGGTGTGGAAGAACAATAAACTGACCCCTTGTTTGAGAGGCTGAAATGAAGTCTCGTGTCCGAAAAGTCCTAGGAATACTAACAGGGCTTGGGGCTCTTTCTCCTCACTCGGGGTGCTGTAACATACACATCTTTCTCTTAGTGTATACTCCCAAGACTTTCAGCAGCAGAACATCTGTTTTATTTTGGGGGAGCTATGATAAGCATCTGTTTGCAGGGACAATCTGAATGAAACCAGAACGCATTTGTTTGCAGTGTTATGGATTATCTCATCTTACATTGTTTATGAATAAATCATACAGGATGAATAGCACCAGTAACCACAGTACGGAGTTTTAATCTTGGTTTAAAATACACATTTACGTCTTTGTGATTTTTTCCTGTAGACACTCAAAAATTTATGTTTTAAATAGTCAATATCATGGTTATCTACACTGACTTAGCACTGGGATGCACGAATACCAGAAATTCCTTTATTAAGTCAGGACTCAAGTGGCTATCTTGCTGGTTTCCAAGACCTAACAGGCCCTGCCTACAAAACTGAGGGCAGGCAAACCCTCAGATGATCTTGGTGGACAATGCCAAAGTCCTGTCCCAAGAAAGGAACTGTCCTTTTCGGGGAATAATTTTGAAATGCCAACTTTGGGTCAGCAGCAGCAGTGGGGATTGTAACTGAACACAGAACGCAACCCAATTTAGAAATTTCTCAATGCACCAAAATAATCCTCAGGATCATTAGATTATAAGCACCTCAAGGACAGCAAAGGTCTTGTGACCTTCCTTATATCTCTAGTGGTTAGTACAGTACCTGGTATTAGACACTTAATTAGGCCGGGGCGGAGCCAAGATGGCGGTGTAGAAGCAGCAAAGCACTGCAGCTCCCACACAAACACGCTAAAAAACTCATAAAATGGGACGCTAAACAGATTTTCAAGCTCCAAAACTCTCCACCAGACAGAAAGCACTACAGGCAGC
>CM053598.1:44624346-44638859 GCA_028646575.1 Pseudocheirus occidentalis | reverse complement strand
TAGCCAATTACATTTTTTAAGAATTTGCTCTCTGAGGATGGCTAAGTGGCACAGTGAGTAGAGCACCGGCCCTGGAATCAGGAAGACCTGAGTTCAAATACAGCCTCAGACACTTAACACTTCTGAGCTGTGTGACCTCGGGCAAGTCACTTAACCCCAATTGCCCTGCCTTTCCCCCTCCAAAAAGCAAAAAAAAAAATTCTCTATTTAATCAATCTTTATCCTTCCTTTTCAAAGCTGTTGACTCTCTCTCACATAACTCTCATTTCTTTCCCAATTTTTCATCTACTTTTCTTATTTGATTTTTAAAATCCTTTTTGAGCTCTTCCAAGAAGACTTTATGGGCTTGAGATCAATTTATATTCCTCTTTAAGGCTTCACATGTAGGCACTTTGACACAATTGTCCTCTTTTGAGTTTGTGTTTTGATCTTCCCTGTCACCAGCAGCTTTCTATAGCAAGGGTTTTGTCCTGGATTTTTTTTTTGCTCATTTTTTAGCCTATTTTGTAACTTTTAAAGGTGAGCTCTGCTCCTGGGGCAGAGGGAGCACTGTCCCAAGTTTCTTGTGCTAGGTGTCAGAGACTTGCTTACTGACTTTCTACACTGGGGCAGGAGGCCTCACAACTAGCCTGCTGTGCTGTTGGCCTGCTGAGCCAGGACCAAGGGGCCTCAGTTGCTGATCTGTGCTGTGGTGAAGCACCTTCTGCTGTCTTGCCCAGACACGGGCTTTGCTAAGTTGTGCTGAGCTGCACTCCCCTTTTACGCACATAAGCCAGACCTTTGCTAAAGTCCTTTTAAGTTATTTTAAGCTTGAAATTTGTTTCACTCCATCTTTTTGTAGATTTTTTTTCACTCCAGAATCCACTAAGAGGCTTGATTTAACATTGTTTCTTAGTGAAACTGGAGAGAGGTCAGACAACTTCCTGGCTTTTCTCCATTATCTTGGTACCACTTCTCCATCCCTTTTTCTTAAAGGATTCTACAAGCAGAGAAGAAACATGAGCCCTCTACATGTGTGTTGGGGTGTGTGTGTGGGATTGGTACTTCTAGAAGTAAGCTGGAACATGTTGCCAAGAATGAAGTGGATCCAGGCAAGAAATTGAATACCTACAAGACACTCACGCTATTAACTTTGCTGCCTAATGAAGGTAAGGCTTCAGCAAAATTTGGGAGGTGAATAACTGGTTAAGATGGTGTTTGGAGGAAAGGATTTGGATCCCCGGAAAAGAACTTAAAATATAGTCATGATGGGCTTTTCTCCAGGAATCGAGTACATCTAACAAAGGGTGGTCAAATATACTTGGGATTAGGCTTGCAAATCAGTTCAAGTAGGCGTTAATCTGAAAATGGAGTGACAGGTAGGAAATTGCCTAGGTCACTCTGCCAAGTGAGACACCAGAGATACAACACAGAAGAATATTACTTGTTTTTTTAAAGGCCAGTATTTCATAAAAGGTAGTACACAAGAAAGCTTCCAACGATGTAACCCTTCTTAGACATCTAGGTAACAGAAGTATGTCAATGCCCAGTTGATAAACTATGATAAACTAGTGAATCAAGTTGACCCCAAACCCCAAAGTTGAAATGATATGAAAAGAACTAGAATGTGTCAAATGTCACAGAATGATGGTCAGCAAACATTCAAAAAGTGATGGCTCAAATGAATGTAGGGAAGGTCAGTGTCAGAGGGGTCTTTCCACATGTCTGGCCTTCCCTTCCTCTTCTGAATGATGAATGTGCCATAAGACTGGATCATAGTCCTATAGTGGAAGAACCAACTGTGCTAAGAATTCAGGACCAGGGATCTCTGTTGGGGACAGACTAGCAAGTAAAAATGTAGTGGCACCTGGAGCTGGTACTAGTTTGCTAATTCTTTGTCAAGCCTCAAGTGGAAAAGCAGATGGAAGGCGCTTGCATCTCCTGCTGGGAATAGCTAAGTCTATGTACCTGAACTGTGTCTAGGAACCTGCGTTCAGGGAATTCAGACAGACTGGTTAAGGGTTGTTTGTGTCTGGGAGGAAGCATGAGTATACAGCCCACATGGTAGCAGTCACATGACATTCATCCCTTTTGCTACTCTGGGTCATGAGTAAATGTGGGTGTACTATTAAACATGCTTACATGATCAACCCCATTTACTGTACTCATGGGATCAGAGTACATTGAACACCTACACCAATGAAAAAGGACATTCCTGATTATTTTCTTAAACCAAATATTTTCTTAAACTAAAGTATTGACCATAGACCAATGGGAGAATAGAAAAACAATTCCCATCCCTCATTCCTCATGATAATGCCAACTTTTCTCTAACACAAACCATACCTGATCTTATCCTCTAACACTCCCTCCCTCTGCTTATTCTCTTTATCGTATCAGTTCCCAGCTTTCTCCCTTCCACACTAAGATGAGGCCCCTTAGGGTAGTTATGGAGAGGGAAAAATCTAGGACATTCATAGCAGAAGCTGCACAGGTGGCATTGAGAAAATTCTCATCACCCCCAAAATATCCAGGGTCAGTTATCCTCTGAGCAGTTATGGATCAGTGACCAGTGATTAAGAATCCCATTCCATTTTCCCTCAAACTTTTCCCTCTTCAAAATTTCCTTATTTCTGTGGAGGGCCCTGCCGTTTATCCAGTCATCCATGCTTTAATCTCTTTTAATCCATGCATATTACTCTCTGCACTCCCACCTTGTGGTTTAGACTTCAGTATTTTTTCTATTAGTCCCATCCACACCACTCACATAGATTCTACCTTAGTTCAGACTTGTCACAAGGACTATTACAATAGCTCCTTAATGGGTCTCCCTATCTCCTTTTCCAACCATATCATTCTCCTATTCAACAAATTGTGGTGGTTCCCTTGTCAACTCAAAGAATAAAAATTATTTCCCCTTTTTCTCATACTGCTTTCGGTTTCCATGCTTCCCTAAGTTCTATAATGTATATTTTGCAGAAATGTGCTCATTTTTAACCTACAGAGTAAGTAAAATTAAATTAATTCAATGTAATAAAATTAATAAAAATGAAATAAAAATGAAATTTAATGTTATTAAAATATTTTTAATTTGGAAATTAGAACTACCATTGTTGAAAAAAGGAGAATAAGGGAATAAACACCCCCTGGTTTCTGGGAAGGAAACACAAGCAGCAAAGATAATTAGGGTAAAGATCCATATACTGGGATACAGATCAAAAATTTTGCACAGAGTGTGGTTATGATCATGACATTGACTATCCACATAGCTGTTGTATCTTTCTATCTCTGTCTCTCTGTCTCTTTCTATCTCTCTGTCTCTGTCTCCCCTTGCCCCCTCCAAACATAGAACAGATAATAAATTACTGATTTATATTATAGATAATTTAATTATTCAAAAGGTAAAAGATCTGAGATAGGGAACAACTATCCTGGACAAAACTCGGTACAGTAAGGAGGAATTGGTTGCAGAATTAGAAATGATGCTTACCTTGGGGCAATTGAAAACTCTACCTTAGAATTTGTGGGAAAGAAGAATAGAGAAGCCAGACACAGTCTGACATGTATCCTAGACTTGGGGAAGAGAGAAATTCAAGTACACTGAGAAAAGCCTGATAGAATCCAAGGCACAAAATTTAATAAGGAAAGTCAAGCCATGAAGAATGCCATGCTTCCAATGAATATTATGAAGATACAAATACAAATTATTCCAATACAGAAGGAAGGGGGTAACTAAAGAGACCAATGGCTCTTTAGACATATATAATTCATCAAATAACTAAATTTTTAAATGTGAATCATAATAATAGTTGACTACATAATGCCTACATTTTGCACAGAAATTGCTTGATATATGTTCTTGCATTTGAACCTGGAAGGCAATATTATCTCCATTTCATGGGTTAGAAAAACTGAGATTTAAAGAGGGTAAGTAATTTAGCCATGGTTACAAAGCTAATGAGCATTAGAGGGTGGATTTGAACACATATCTTCCTCATTTCAAATCCAACAGTCTAGTCACTATGCCGTATTTCCTCCTCTGATGACAGAGGCTAGAACATGTAATAGAGGATAAACATATAAGACAACCAAAGCTCATTAAAAATCACTTCAAGAATACTAAAGCTTGATAGGACACAAGACAAGACTGGTGATACATGATAAAAGTTTAAACTTATATAAACTGTAAAGGCTTATTCAGTGCTTTTCATACAACAACTCTAAGAGATTGGTAGTGTTGTCATTTCTGTTTTTCAGATGAATAAATTCATAATCTGTTGGTTTAAATGATCACCCAATTCCTAAGTGCCTGAGGCTGAATTTGGACTCAGATCTCCTGACTCCATATTCAGCATCCTAACCACTATGGCACTATGCCTCTTAAAATGACTAGGTTACTATAAATTGATGCTTTTATTTTGTGTTTTGATTGCTCCGGAATTAAGAAGAATAAAAGAATGGGAGAAGGACATCTAGCTGTCACAGATGGGATGATGTTCATGGAGAGAATATGGAACTATCCAACTCTTGTCCTGCTTTTGTTTTTCTACCTAATGGATAATGAGACTGGGAAAGATAGAATTACAATGTTTAATGGAGTAAAAAAAAGGAGAGTAACCAAGGAAAAGGTTAAGAGAGACCCAGTAGCCTTTGTGGAACTCAAGTCACCCAGTCCATAAGAATTCCACTCTACAAAACAAACAACAGTGGATATTTCTGTTGATGTGACAGCTGGGCTACGGTAGGCGATCTTTGATAAATGGCCCTGGAATTGGGCAAATGTTGGTCAAAAAAGCAAGAGTATCGAGTCTTCAAAATAAAAGCCAGTTATCTAGTCTTCAATCCCTCACAAAATTAGAATATATTGCTAAAGGGACTGTTTGCAAGCATTTAGAAAGGGAAGCAGAGCACACTAAGTGCTAGCAGGGCTTCATTAAGAACAGGTCATGCCAGACTAATCTCATTTCCTTTCTTGACAGGGTTACTTAACTGGTAGGGATCAGGGTAATGCCATAAATATTCCATCCCTGGATTTCAGCAAAGTGCTTGTGAACAAGATGGAGAGACTGGTACTGGATGATAGTACAGTTGGAAGATTTGGAACTAATTAAATCACTGGAAACAAAGAATAGTCATTAATGGATTATTTCAAGCTGGAGGACAGTCTCTAATGGTGTTCCCTAGAGAACTGTCCTTGAATCTGTGTTTTTCAACATTTTTTTTATCAATGATTTAGATGAAGCATGGCTTATCAAATTTGCAGATGACATGAAGCTGGAAGAGACAGCAAACAAATTAGATAAGAGAATCAGGTTCCCAAAAGACCTCAACAGGATAGAACATTGTAACAGATCATATAATAAGAAATTTAATAGGAATAAATGTAAAGTCTTATACTTAGGTTCAAAAGATCAACCTCACAAGTACCAGAATAGGAAAACATGACCAACCAACAGTTTGTGCAGTAAAGATCTTGGGTTTTAGTGGTTTGCAAACACAATTTGAGTTGGGAATATGCAGAGTTAAAACTAGATATTCTTTATTCTGGAGCAAAACAGTTGGGGGAAAGTTTGTGATGATGCCACAGAGAGTAGAGGGAGGTTCAGAAGCAATGGTACAGAGGGCAGTACAACATGTGTGTTAGGGATGGGACAGAGGACAGTCTGTGCAAACATCTTGTGAGAGGGTCAGACTATCCCCTGAGAAATTATCAATCAGTCAGTAAATAAGCTTTTATTAAATGCTTACTAAGTGCCTGACTCTATAGTAAGCACTGGGGATACAAAGAAACATAAAAAGACAGAGCTCACAATCTAACAGGGAGACAGCACACAAACAACATTGTACAAATGAAATAGATAAAGGATAAATTGGAGACAATCAAGAGAAGGAAGAATTAGCATTAAGAGAGACTGAGCAAGCCTTGTTATAGAAGGTAGGATTTTAGCTGGGATATGAGGGAAGCTGGGAAATCCAGGAGGCAGAGATGAAGTAGAATGAGCCAATAAAACAAAAGCAACTATACCATATGAATTAATTTAACTTACTCATTCTGTATTGTAAACAACCAAAGCACCAAAAGAATATTTTATTTCATGAAACTAGAAAAATAATAACAACATTCATATGGAGGGAAACTTTGTTCAATAATCTTATGGGTAATCATGAAAAAGTAGAAATGAAGGATATCTACCTGGATCAGATATCCAACTGCACTAGAATGCAGTAATCATCAAAACAATTTGGAACTGGATAAAAAGGAGAGAGAGGTTGATCAATGGAACAGATTATGTACAGAACATTCAAAAGTAAATAAACACAGCAGCATAATATTCAATAAATCAAAGGACCTGGTTACTGGGAAAACTCACTATTTAATAAAAACTGTTGAGAAAACTAGACAGTAGTGCAGCCGAAATTAGATGTAGACAAAACCTCACACTATAACAAGATAAGTACCAAATGGTAATATGGCCTATATATAAAATATCACATCATAAACACACTACTACGGGGTCAGGGGAAGGTCAGGTCCCAAGAAAGGGGACAATGACAATACTTTGGGGTGGAGGGAGGTAGCAGGGAATGAGACAAAGGAATAACATGACTCTGTGTAGAACATGCTTCTGGAAGACCAAAGGACTGAGAAACCTGGGGCTGATGGTCAATGAACCTCCCTGGGAACAAAGTCTTCCCCTAAGATGTCAGCACCCTTGTGGAGAGTCCTAATTTTCTTGTCCTAGTTATAGGTCTGAGAGTGTAACAAGGCAGAAAATACTGTTGAGGCGATTTCATACCAGATTACTAAAGCAAGATGAACAAGAAACAGGAGGTGACAGGAATGCTGTATTCTGCCCTGGTTAGCCCTCATTTTGAATAACCAATTCCAGGTACCACATTTTAGAACTGATATTGACAAGGTAGAATGCTTCCTTCCAGAGAACAAATGCTATGCTGAAGAGACTGTATAGACTCTGACATATACTAGGATAAGTTAAGAGAAAATACCTTGGTTTCCTCTTCTTAAAAATGAGTGGAATGAATTAGATTATTTTCAAGGTGCTTTCTAGATTCTGATTCTATGAAGTTGGGATATTTAGTCTGGAGAAAGGAAATAAGAAAGGGAGGTGTGACAGCTTTAAATATGTTTGCCGCAAGGGACAGAACTGAGAGCAATGAGGGCAAGTCTTAGAGAAAGCTGGACATAGTCTTGGTGTAAGAGAAAATTTGCTAATGATTAAAAGTATTGGGAATGACTTGCTGTAGGATATAGGGAGGTTTATGGAAAAGACACAGGTTGGGCTACAGCATTAGATCATTCCCTAAAGTTCCTTCCAATTCTGAGAGTCTGTTTTCCTGTGATCATAATAGAGAAACCACAGAAAGGTAACTACTTGATTTGTTGAGAAAGATGAAAATCAAGTTTTATTATGTGCTGGTCCTGTCCAATGGCAGAAAATAAAGTATATGGGGGTTCATTTCAGTGCAAAGAGTCTTGGATCTAGACAGAAGTAAGAAGACTGGTTGCCATTTGGGCTTTCTCTACAGCCTTTATTATGGCTGTGTGGCTCTGAGTAAGATTCTCAAATCTAACAAATTCAATTAAATACATATTTATTAAGTGACTACTATAATAGGGTACCCTTTAACACTCTGGGGAGGGGGAACAACATAAATATTAGCTATGACAAGGTGGCTTGATATCTTATGGAGTTTCCCATATAATAAGCTTTCTTGGTCTCAGTTTCCTTATTTGTAAAAACAGGATATTGAGTAAGATAACCTTTAAGATCTTTTCCAGCACCAGAAGTTTAAGATTTGACTTTATTCAGTTCAATAGACATTTGTTAAATATCTGCTACTATTGTTTAAGAACTGGTCCTAGTTAACAAAAGTTATACCAGCAACTTCTTTCCTGGGACTGCTGATCTTCCTGTTTCAGTCTCTCCTTATACCATCTGCCACAAAGCTTCCATAACCTAATACCCTGGTGTGATCCCCTCTTCAAAGAGCTCCAGTGGGCTCTCTCTTGCTTGTGTTTGACATTTTAAAACTTCCACAATTTAACTCCTTTCCAGGCAAATTGTACAATATTCCCCTTTTCATTCCAATAAAACTGGTCATCTACTTGGTTTCTCCTTCTAAACTGCATTCTATCTCCTACCCCTAGGTGCCTTTGCAGAGGCTGCCCTTCTCCCCACTTCCATAACTAGAAGGTCCTCCCCCTTCTAGAATCCCTAGACCTTTTCAAGTACAAAGGCCAGCCCCTAGATGAAGACTTTCCTAATTCAACCACCTCCTGATGTCTCCTTACCCCTAAAACAGCCTGTACTATTTACCTTGTAATATACTTCTACGTATATTTGTTTACCCAATAGAATATATGCTTCTGGTAGGCAAGGACTGATCTTTTATTAATTTTTCATTTTTGTTCATGTTTATCTAGTATTCATTTGCTCATGTATGTATTTATGCATTTATCTAGCCTTTCATTCATTTATTTGTTTGTTATTATCCCTGGCCTTAGTGTAGTGCCTGGCACATGTTTAATAAATGCCTGCTGATTGATTGATTCTGGACCACAGAACCAAGGTCAGTCTAAGCATTTTTGAAGTCAATGAAGCTTGTCTTGGTGTTCTCCATTTTCCTTTTTCTTCTCCCCTCTTCCACTTTTGGGCTCCCCATTTCCTGCTTCCACCCCACCCTATCTCACTTAAATACTTCAGAGTTAGCCCTCTTTTCCCAGAGCCCACCTCTACAGCAAACCATGCCCCAAACTTTTCAGAGGCAGTGTAATGTATGGGGAAGAATACCGACTTTGGAGTGAGAAGTCCCACTATGATCACTCATAAACTCTGACTGGAGCAAGTCACAATATCTCTAGGAGCTTCATTTCTCTCATTCGTTAAATGAGAATGTCAGCACCTGCATTATTTAGCCAAAACAGTTATTACAAGGAAATTGTTTTGTATACTTTAAAGCAGAATATAAATTGAGTTATTATTTTAATGCTCAAATTTAACTGTGATTTTATTGGTGTTAGTCACCCTCCCATGTCACAGATTGCTGCCCATTTAGAGTGTCTCTTACCTATGTGGTCCCTAGAAGACTTCACAGGGAGTCCACCCTAGGGACCATCCTTGAGTTCTCCTGACATCCCAAGATACGAGTAGAAAATATGGACAGTACACTGTTTATCCCTCACCCTGGTCACATCACCAGTCCATCCTCTTTGTTGGTCATACATTTATTTTATGATTCGATATCTGTGTATATTATTCTAAGAATAATAATTCCTTGTTTGCAATATGTAATATCCAATTCACACCCACCATGTACCTCTCCAGTGCCCTTTAGGTAAGCTTCAACTTCAACTCTTTGGAGACTACATGGGTCCACAACTCAGTCAAACAACATTACTCTAAGAAAATTTTTATTAAAAAGATGAGCCTTATTTCATGGAATTGGTTGGAGTCATGAAAATAAATCTCTGTTTTACCAATGACAATCCAGTCTACTGTGATTGTACTTATGTATGCTTATTAAGTATGTACTTAAGTACATATACTTAGGTATATGTACTTAAGTCAAATTGTGTTGAGCAATTATGGATCTCACTTAGGATGTCATGTAATGTTTTGGGACTTGATGCTATTATTACAACATTATCTGAAAATAGAACTATCTAGAGAATCTCTCTATTCAACTTAGATTTTGTACTGAATCTTCTCCATGACCATAGTGAATACTTGGAGGCATCACTTGATATTAATGGTAACTGAATGATATCTTTCTGGTTATGTCATTCAATGCATCTTGTATTATTTTGATATGTATATGGGATATGCTTTGTCAGAGAAGTCCCTATAGTATTTTGCTCTACTAAATCAAAATTTTTTGTAGTCAATAACTAATAAGCATAATGGGATCTTATATTTTTCAATCATGTGATGATAAAGATGCCATCAATTTTCAAACCTATCCTGTGAAACTCTGCTTTTTCCCCTTCTAATAACTTCAAGTGAAGTGTGTTAAATATGAGTGTACATTATTCTAAGGAAAAAATGTATGTGAATGGGAAAGCAGGAGTTATGAGTTGGTAGTTATCAATGTTTTCTTTCTTTGTCTTTCTTTCTTCCTTCCTTCCTTCCTTCCTTTTCTTTCTTTCTCTTTCTTTCTTTCTTTCTTTCTTTCTTTCTTTCTTTCTTTCTTTCTTTCTTTCTTTCTTTCTTTCTTTCTTTCTTTCTTTCTTTCTTTCTTTCTTTCTTTCTTTCTTTCTTTCCTTGGAACTAACAAGAGCCAAGATTTTCCTCCTGTCTGTTAGGTGTCTTCTCTCCCAGATACCTTGAGATTCCATCTTTCAATGCTTACCAAATGGTGTTACCATCAGAAGAGATCTCTTCTGTGCATACTCTATGTTCTGGCTGCTTTTCCATTTGATACTCTTCAATGCCATTTCTATTTCGTCTAGACATTTAAGAGATTGTGTCGTTAGACTCCAAATGATTCCACTGTTTATGATAGTGAACATTTTTGAAAATTCTCAACAATAGTCGAGATTATTCAAATTTTTGTGGCCAATTTTGGTTACAAAAATTCTAATGTATTATGTAATGAAAATTAAAGTGGTTAAAATTTGAAAGGAAACAGTTATCTGTCTCCCCCCTCAAAAAAGATAGCAAATTTCTCAGATAAAGGTTGGATATATAAAATAGAAAAGGAACTGATTCAAATATATAAGTAAACAAGCCATTTCCCAATAGATAAATGTTAAAAGGAATATGAAGAGGCAGTTCTCACAGGAAACCTGAAATATTGACAGCCATATAAAAATGTGGCAAATCATTATTAGATATATTTCACTATTAATTTTATTTCTGCTATAGTATCTTGTTATTTCATAAGGCTCTTGTGCTCATAATCTTCCACCATTTATCTATATAAAAATTTATAAACGATTTTTCCCCAAACCAGTACTGCTTTTAGCTAAGACATCTCTTCATTTGTTATATAAGTCAAATATTTGATGACTAAGGTAACTTTTCAGTCTTTTATTTTTTACCTCTTTTTGTCTTTTAATTTGCATAATTATATTATGCAAGCTTCTGTATGAAATTGTTAGTTATACTTGGTGTTGATGTCTCTCCAGCCATTTTTCCACTTTTGATCATCAATTACATTTTTATCTAGGAAAAAGCTGAAGTTGTTGTAATTTCATACCATATATTTTTCTCAGCCTTTTTTTCTAGTTTTGTATTAATTTGATATTTGTTTGGGGTTTTTTTTGGAAGGGGGAAGGCAAGACAATTGGGGTTAAGTGACTTGAGCAGGGTCACACAGCTAATGAGTGTCAAATGTCTGTGGCCAAATTTGAACTCAGGTCCTTCTGACTCTAGAACTGGTGCTCTACTCACTGTATCACCTACCTGCTCCTGAGATTTGTTTTTAAAAGGCAGTGGTCTAACTGACACAGACAACTGATGACTTCCATACGAATAACAAGTTGTTTCTTGTAAGCAGAAAAAAATATTCAGTGCTTGTAATGCCCAGTGCTTTCTGATTCCTTTTTTTTCCTAAAAAGAGCATTTATAATGTATAGACTTCTGAGTCTCTTTCATTCCTTACTCCTGAATCATGTATTCCAATTTTTTTTTGCTTTCTATTCCTTTGCATCAAAGGTATCAAGGTAGATGTTGGTATAATTTGGAGGATCTTAACCCCATTTATGTAAAGTTTCTTTACCTTTACATTCTCTGAAAAATACTTTGCATATAAACTATAATTATTTGATGTTTTTGGTTTTTGCAAATGTTCGTCATGAAAACTCCAATATAAGATGACCAAATGTTCCATGAAATAAGTTATTTGTCTCTTCAAGAAAAAAATGGTCAGCCATCCCTCCATTTATTATGTTCTTTCTTTTGTCTTCTTGATTCATCTAGAGTAGGAGTTATCTAGATTGATGATTTGCTTTTATCAGTGGTATGTCTACTCATAGGTAATTGGACAAAGATCTCATATTTACATTTAGAGCACCAATTTATAAATTAACATTTTATAACTTTTACATAAATTAACATTATAAATTAACATGTTTTACACAGTATAATTTTTAGCAACCCCTTCCTCCTTATTTTTACTGTATGATTGTTATTTTTTTAAAAAAAGTAGAAGGAAGAAGAACACACAGATTGTGGACCCTTCTCTATTTATTTTCCTTGAGTGGTCATACACAGGCAATTCATCACCAAATGATGTATCTATTTGCATTGTGCCTCTCCATATTAATTTTTGTTTGCCCCCAAAAGTTGTTGTATTCTATTACCAAGATCATATAATCAAAGCTTTTTCAGCATGGCAAAACCTTTCATTGCTTGTGGTCTACTAGCAAAGCCTCAAAGAACCCACAGTGATCTCCTCACTATAATAGGCATCAAGGCATATATAATTCTAGAACTTCAAAAGAGCAAAACAAGGCTTTTTATAATATTGCAGAAATGAATCAAATGACAGACACAGAATCAAACAATGAATGAGAGACAAGAAAGACAGAGTATAGAATGCTGGGAGATTAATGGATCTATAGAACTGCTGCCAAGGTCAATGGAAACATCTGAAGCAAAAAAAAATACTGAGGCTTCAGAAGTTCTGGAATTGTCATTGAAAGCTTAAATATTCATAGATAATCGAGTATAAAAATCACACAAGTGGAAAAAGCCTTTCATTGTTCAATGTTTCCCTTACTTTCTTCATTCAGTCTTTGGGGAGGATTAAAAGTGATAATTACTTGGTAGATTTCATAGGAGAAGCAGCAATGGCCAAGTATTACACTGAAGGCTAGGACAACAACATGATTAAGGAGTGTGGAAATGTTTCCCACTTCCCAGTCTTCATGAGATCTAGCTAATTACTCAACTATCCATTGCAGTTTTGGAAAGTTTTAGTCTCTTGAAAGTTCTTCATTACTTTGAGCATAAATTTGCATCTCTGCAACTTCTACCCAGTTCTTATAGTTCTGACTTTTTGGACCAAATAAATTTGATTTTTCCATGTGATAACCTTTAAAATACTTGAAATCAATTATAATATATTATCAAAGCTTAGGGCCTAGAAGTAAACACAACTGTCACAATTTTTCTAATTAGGGTAGAGAATGACTATTCCCCTCCTTCAGTCTACTATACCTTTTTTGATTGATTTAATTAGCCTTTTCTGATTGCCATAAGACATTGTAGCAATACACTAAAATCCAGAAATTTTTATTAACATGAAGTGTTTTACGGCCATGCCATCTTATATTGTACTTGAAACATTGATTTTTTTGTAACCACAAATAACACTTTACATTTTTACTTTTTAAATTTCATTTAAATAAATTCAGCCCCAAATTCTAGCTCATCCATATCTACAATGTACTAGGCATCATATAATATACTAGCTGTCTCTTGTAGTTGAGTGCTATTTGCACATTCAATAAGCATGCATCCTGTCCTTTTATCTGAGTCACTGATAAATGAAAAAATATTAAATAGCATATGGTCAAGGATGGATTCTTGGAACACTCCATTATAGATCTCTTTTGGTGCTGATGGTTCTGCTTCCTTCATGAAATGTCAATTCTAGGAGTGAGGCATAAACAGAAAAAAGAGATGATGGGGTAAGATTTAAAAAGGCAATAACTAGAAATTGGTTAAAAGAGGAAGCTCAAGAAGGCACATCAGAATCTTTAACCCTATGAGGAGGAATTAAACAGAGAATAAATAAATTGATATTCCAAAAATCAAAGGTTAAAATTTCTGCATAGCCTGGAAGGGAAGAGAATTAATGAAGGAAACAAACCAAAAGCAAAAACTTCTTAGAAAAATTGGGAACAAAAAGAAAGGTACCAAACAAACAAATTTGGAAGGGATGAGAACAAAGGAGATTTAAAACTAACTATTTAACTTGTTGGGGATAAAGAAAGTATAAACAAAGGGAGAAACAAGCAAGAAAACTAAAGCAGCAATTTAAATAAGATCTGTCTGAAGGAAAAGAGAAGGCAAATGTGAGTGGGGTAGGGGAAGTAGAAAAAGATCTGTAGGAAAGGTACTAAAGTAAAACCCATGGTAGTAGGAAAGTACTGATTTAAAGGTCAGTTTAGGTGGCTGAGTGGATAGAATGCCAAGTCTGAAGTCAAGAAGACCTGAGTTCAAATCAAGCACCAGTTACTAGCTATATGACACTGGGCAGATCACTTAACCCTGTTTGTCTCAGTTTTGTCCTGTGTAAAATGACCTCAAGAAGGAAATGGTAAATCACTTTTGTATCTTTGTCAAGAAAACTTCAAAAGGGTTCATGAATAGTCAGATGTGGTTGAAAATGACTAAACAAAAAAGTAACCCTTCAAATAAAAAGGCAAATAAATAAGTAATTTGTAAAAACTAAAATGTGAATGGACTGTTAAGGGAATCTGAAGATCTTCCCTGCCCCTAGACCTTTTGATAGGCTTAAGTGACTCTGAGAGACTTCCTAGATTTGAAAGTATACCCCCTAAT
>CM053598.1:44598622-44624246 GCA_028646575.1 Pseudocheirus occidentalis | reverse complement strand
CCCCCCTTCAAAAACCCAGATCTTGGTGCTTCCCTCTCTGGTAACTAACCAGGTATGGATGTAATGGTCAGATGGTTAGAAGCCCTGTCTGCTGCATTGTGTGATTTTCTGTTGTAACTTCTGCTTGTATTCTCTGAAGTTCAGGGTGTTGACTTTTCCCCCTGAACTAAGTAAATGATATATGTTTGATTGATTAAAGATTGTTAACCCATTTGGAGTCGTTTTTCTTTAGAAAAGCAGATCTAAGAACCTGTGCTAGCAGCCATCCTGCATATGCTAGGGTGCTTGCTGGTACATGGACCGAGCAATATATTATGATGAGAATATAAGAATGGTTAAGAAAACTAAGTCCTACAATCTGCTGAATATAAGAAACACACACAAAAGTAAAGATGGAGAATGAAAATGAGAGACTCAAACAAAATTTACTATGTATAAGATAAATATTAAAAAAAGTATTTGTCATGATGTTATCAGAAAAACAAAATAGTTGACAATATTAAGAGATAAATAATGAAATTATTGTATACTCAAGTATACTGTAAACTAATATCAATACTAAATAAATGCACAAATGGCTTAGCATTTAGATTCATAAAGAAAAAGTTAAGTGAACTATAAAAGACATAGGTAGCAAGAGGATAATGATAGGAAACGTCAGCTTAGAACCCACAGAAAGATAAGGAAAAAATAAAAATAAAAAGCTAAACAAACTGGAAAACTTAGAAGTAAAAGATTTATCACCTTCTCTGGATGTGAATATTAAAAAACGTACTTGGCTCTCAGTACCATAAGGTACCCACATAAAAATAAACCATGTAATAGGACACAGAGAAATTATTTTAAAATGTAAAAAGAAAACAAAAGAAATATTAAGCACATATTTATAGAGTATAACACTACAAAACTTACTTCCTATATGTGAAAATATTAGCAGTACTCTTATGACTGTCATCATTATTTGGGCAGTTTGAAACAAAGGCTTGGGATAAGCTAAACATGATAGGGTGATTCTTAAAAAATAAAACTGTGTAGAGGGAGATAAAAGGAGTAATTATCTCATACAAATGAGGCATAAAAGGAAAAACTGATACAGAAGAAGCTAATAGAATGGAGGGCAGGTAGTGCTGGAACCTTATTCTCATCTGGAACAGGTTAAAGAATGAAATATGTGTGTGTATGTGTGTGTGTGTGTGTGTGTGTGTGTGTACACAAGTACATACACGTATACATATTATATGTATACACATATACATAACTATTCATATATCCATATATGTATATATTTATTTAAATTTAAAATGTTAAAATTCAATTTTAAAATTGTAAAATAATTTAATTTAAAAAGAAATAAGAGGTCAAGGGGATAGGGTGGGGGGAGAGGATAAGGGAGGGACTCTTGAGTGGGTGGGCAGGTTAAGGAATAGGAGGGCAAGGTTGCAGGTAGAAGTAAAGCAGAGGAGTGAGGAGTGAGAAGGGATATGGTAAATAGCGTGAGAGGGATAATGAGGTAAAAAAGGAAGGAGGAAAACACACGATGGTACCTTAGAATTTGAATGGGATGAATTTACCCATAAAATGGATATAGAGACCATATTAAAATTTTTAATTCAATAATGTGTTGCTTTCAGGAAACTGTATAAAAATTATACATTCAAAGATAAAATAAAGGATAGGAATAGAATTTATTATATAAAAAAAGTAGGGATAGTAACTATGATTACAGTAAAAAATTAAAGTTAAAATAGATTTAGTCAAAATAGAAAAATGAAGAAACTATACAATATCTGCAATATTATTCAATTTAGATAAATTTAAATAACTAGACAGTATAAAATACTTGAGTGTATATCTGTCAAAACAGAAATAGGGACCATATAAACACAAACATAAAACACTTTTTATACAAATAAAGTCAGACCTAAACAATTGAAATAATATTTATTTTTCATAAGTAGGTAAAGCCAGCATAATTGTGAAAATGAAAATTTTACCTTAGTAAACTATTTATTCAATGTTATCCCAATTAACTTACTAAAAAACTGTATTGGTAAGTTAGAAAAAATAAAAACTGGGGCGGCTAGGTGGCGCAGTGAGTAGAGCACCGGCCCTGGAGTCAGGAGGACCTGAGTTCAAATCCGGCCTCAGACACTTGACACACTAACTAGCTGTGTGACTTTGGGCAAGTCACTTAACCCCAACTGCCCTCCAAAAAAAAAATTAAAAAAATTAAAAAATAAATAAAAACAAAATTTATTTGGAAGAACAAAGGGTCAGGAAGGAAAAAAAGACATAAAGGAAGCAGACTGAGCAGTATCAGACCTTAAACTATATTATAAGGTGAGACCAATGTTGAAAAGTAAAAGGGATAAATTTCAATTATTTTAAATTAAAATTCTCTTGTATAAATAAAACCTATATAGTCAAGAAAAGAAGGAATGCAGAAAATTTGGGGACAACTTTCATAGATAATCTCACTGATAGCATGTGATTAGGTTAGGCTATTGCTGTGCTATAGGAAATGAAGAGATGGTTGATTTAGAAAAAAATCAGAAAGACTTGGACCTATGAAGGACTTATCCACCTTAAGAAAAATAGATGACAAATAGAAATGAACATAGTACAGTCTTACATATATGTGTGAGTGTGTGTGTGTGCGTGTGTTTGTGCACACACTTAATTGGAGCCTTCTTTGGGGGAAGGATAGGAAGGAGAAAAATAAAATAAAAAGTACACCATAGAAAATAAAAGAAAATCTACAAGTAAGCAAAGAAAAGCTGGGAAGCTTTGAAAATAGTGTATAGTATGCATTATATATATTTTCTTAAAATGAAAATGTATTGTTTTATATTGAATTTCCTTTTACATTCTGCTATGTATATGGCATTTTTTTCTTTTTTCATTTTTCATTTAAGATTGAAATGAATTTTAAAATTTACCAAAAAATTAAAATTAACAATAAATACAGGATTATATGTAGAAAATATAATATGCCCGAGCTAAGCAAATAGACATCCCAATTCAATTTCTGAAAAGAGAACTGAGCTAGCTATAAAGGAACTTACTAGGGCAGGAGGAGGAAACCAGGTATATTTACTTGATAATTCTACCAAATCCTTAAAGAAGATTTGATAGCTACACTACACAAATTATTCTACCATGCTTCTTTTTATAATAGAACTATATTTCTAATGTTTAAACTAGAAAGGAACAAGGCAAAGAAAGAGAACTATAGACTAACATCAAAGACTATTCATTCAAAACTTTTAAATCAAATCCTGTCCAAATGATAACAGCAATGTATAAGGGAAGGAAATATTCCCTGTAATAAAGTTGGATTCATTGACACACAATAAGAAAGCCTATATATATAATCAATCACAAAAAACATTCAAAACCGTGTTATAATATCAACAGATGCAGAAAAAGTTTTTGACAAAGTTCAAAACTTATGTGTATTTAAAATTCTACAAAAGATAGGTGTATAAAGATTGTTTTATGATATAAGGTATATCTCTAAAACCAAAAGTTTGTATTATAACCACTGGGAATACACTAGAAACTTTCTCAATAAATACAGGAGTAAAGCAAGGGTGTCCCTTTTCATCATTATTATTTGGCAAGGTTCTAGAAATGCTGCAATAGCAATGATACAAGGAAAAAAGAACATATTGAAGACAGAAATATATGCCAAGAAGATTCCCTCAATCCTCCTTAATGCTAGTGCCTTCCCTCTGGTGATTATTTCCAAAATATATTGTATATATTTTATTTGTATATAGTTGTTTGCACATTGTGTTCCCTATTATACTGTGAGGTGCCTTGAGGAAAGGGACTATCTTTTGCCTTTCACCTTTCATTGTATTCCCAGTACACAGTTCCTGGAACATAATAGCTATATACCAAATGCTAATGAACTGACTGCCTGACTAACTTATGCTGCATAAGAATCAGCTGAAAGAACTTGGAATGTTTAACCTGGAGAAGAGAAGAATCAGGAGGGATAGGAAATTTATATTCAAATATTTGAAAGAATTTTAAGTAGAAAGTGAGTTAAACTTGTTTTGCTTCACTTCCAGGAGCAAAAATAGGAGAAATGGGTAGATGTGTTAAGAAGAAAATGGGGGCTTGATATAAGGGAAAACTTCTTAAACAACTTGAACAGTCTAAAAGTGGATTAGATTACATCTGGAGACAATAGTCTTCTCCCTCTGAAAGTCTTCAAGCAAAGGGTCAATGTACATTTCTCAGGCACATAGAAAGCATTCTTGCTCAGGAATTGCCTGTGAATCATGTGATTCTGTGTTTACATAACAAACCTCAATGGCCACCATAGGTTCAGTAACTTCCTTAGTACCATGTCTTTGAACTCAGGGCTGGAGGAATTTATAAATCTAATGCTTTTACCCCCTTAATACACATTCTAGATTCTGGCCAGACACAGTTTAGGGTCATAAAATCAGATTTATGATAACTAGTCCCTCAGTTAACCTCAGCTCTCATTATCAGACAACATTCTTGCCTCAATTCATCAATCCTTTTATCCAATAAATCACAGAGTACCTACTATGTATTCAGGATGTGTGATAAGTGTTACAATTCAAAATGAGTCTTTAAATATAGATGCTGAAACTCTCTAAGTGCTCAGCCCCTAAAATAACTCTCCTTTTCCTATTTCTTCTTTATTCACCATCACAACATATCTCTACCTTCCAGGTTATCCTTGGATGGGGGTAAAAGGGGCGGGGGGAGAAGGATGATATCTTTAAATCCCATATGACGGTATCACCAAGAAAGAAAAAGAAGAAAATGGAGATTAAAAAAAGAAAAGGAAGGAAAGGAAGGCAAAGCAAGAGAAAAGAACATAATGGAAGGGAAGGAAAAGGAAGGAGAGGAGAGGAAAGGGAAGGGAAGAAAATAAGAATGGGGAAGGAGAGTAGATCAAACAGACAGGGTAGAGATTATTTTCTTGTTTGTTTCTATCAATTTATTTCATCTCAACATATTTATTTTGGATGAGATGGCACCACTGTTGGCAAAGTCACTTTACTTTCAGGCAAGATGGCAATCTTGGCCTCACAATAAAGCTGCTCAGATGCTCTTAAGTTGAAATATAATTAAGATATAAATATTCAGGGGAAAAACCCATGCATAGTTATTTAAAAGAAACACAACACTTCAGACACTGTTCAAAGAGAAAGATCTATGCAATCCTAGGATTGAAAGCAACTGGGGATGTTTCAACCCTTCTGAAACCAAAATAGACTAATTAGAAGTCTCCAGTAAACATAGCCTGGTAAAAGTTTTAAAACAAAAAAGGCTTTCCTGAATGGAGTATCTGGCAAACCTGGGCACTTGCTTTCCCTAATAACCATTAAAGCCTCTTCTAGTAAAACCTTTTACTGCAGCATTAGAAATATCAGAGTTTACATTTGATTTAATGAATAGCTGTAGAACATTAAAGCCCCCTTCGCATCCTCTAAAAGGCCCTTGATTCTCGCTTTGTCTCCATTGTTGGTTTTGTGAGTGTGTGAGTGTGAGTGTGTGTGAGTGTGTGTGCGTGTGTGTGTTTTAACATTTTATTCCCGATGACAAGCCAGCCGTCTCTCACCGACCTCAAAGGAAAGTTGAATGCGGGGCTCACCAAGTTAAGCTGACATTTGCTCCCTTCCAATAAAAAATATTTAGTCCATTAAACATAAATACCTGTCATTATGATACATGGACCGGGTGCAAACCTCCCGTTTCCCTCTGATGTTTATTACGTCCAAACAACTGCAGTGCCTGCATGTTTTCAACTTTAGCGTATTGATTAAACTTTTAAATGGCTGCCATATAACCCAGGGACAGCGGGAAGATTAATTTGCGTCAATGTTCATCTGTAATTCATTAGCCATTTATTCTTTACAACCACATGGGCTATCAAGAAAATGCAGGCCATTTTTCACTCGGCCCAGGCTGAGAACAGACCCTGAAATTTCTACTGCATACAAATAAGGTCCCCAGGCCTGACCGGTTAAACTGCTTGGCTTTTCAAAAGTTGAAGTTGGTGGAAAACGGGCAGCAGGAAAAAAAAAAAGGAACATTAAAAACCAGAAATGGGCCAAAAAAAAAAAAAGCAAGAAAAGAAAAGAAAAAAAATACATCCTCAGGGTGCTAGAGATTTAACTGAGTTTGTCCACTGGCTTTTCATCCATGGATTATGGTTTCTTATTTCAGTCAGATTAAAATAACTGAAATTTGTGTCTGAGCAAAGGCCATAAATAAAATGGGCTGCCCCCCATACCCCCCTTTCTATCCCATCCTTCTAATATCTCCTAAGATGCAATCACTGGCAGGAAACACAGAGAGTAGCAGTGAAGTAGAAAAGCCCATTGCCCAGAGGGGTCTGAGGCTGGCTTCATGGTGGCAGTGGAGGCCCAGTGCGGGAACAAGGGGAGGGGGCTGTTGGAACCAACTTCTTTCTCAGGGCCTGCAGATTCTCACCCTGCCTTGATCTGGGAAGGTGACCAGCTCAATAGCCGACCCTGTTTCCTGAGGGAAGAGGTAAGCCATCTGGCTCCTCTATGCACCCTACTGACCCCCTGGCACAACACAGAACCCAGATTGGAAGAGTCAAAGGAGAGAGGGTAACAAAGAAACAGCCTCCACATGCGCAGGAATCTTATCCCCTTGGAGAGAAAGGGGGTGGGACGGGGGAGAAAAGGGGAATGGGGAGAAATTAAGAATAAAGGACACGGGATAACTTTCTTTGGAGGGATGTATAATTAAAGACCAGAGATCTGGGCACATACACACCTGCCCCAAGCATCATCTCCCCTGCTCACTGCCCCCATCCCCGCCCCAAGCACCATGGTTTCTCTGAATTTAATAGTCATATTATCAAAACACTCATTGCCTTCTCAATTTTTTAAAAATCTATGGAAGAAACCTGGAAGAGACAAGACACAGAAGCCCAGGTAGAGTCAACACCCTCTCTTGCCTTAATCTTTTGCAAAATCAGAGACACCTCGGGTGGCTACGTGGTGCAGTGAATAGAGCACCAGCCCTGGAATCAGGAGGACCTGAGTTCAAATCCGGCCTCTGACACTTAACACTTACTAGCTGTGTGACCTTGGGCAAGTCACTTAACCCCAATTCCCTTGCCTTCTCCCCTCCAAAAAAGAAAAAAGAAAAAATCTGAGACACCACAAGGGATTCAGGTAGAGGGTGCCAACAGAGAATCAAGGCAAGAAGAAAAGAGAGCCGTGAACGGGAATCCATTGTAGAGCTCTCCATCTGCTAGTCCCCAAATCTGGCCCAGGACCCCTGGGTCAGCTAGTAGCCTCTCCTCTACAGGCATATCTGTGGGGAGAAGAGGATTATCAAAAATACAGTCCCCAAGCCAAGCTCCAGATAACAGGAGCTCCGCTTGGCTAAAGCTCTGTGTTCTCTAAGTGTCGAAAAGAAAGAATTCCACGTCTATGAAAGGAAAGCTGGATGCAACCCCAGAGTCCTTTTGTATAGATCTCAATCTGGGAGGCTCCTGAATACTTACTGAGGCCCTTCCTTTTACAGATGACATAACTGAGGCCCAGGAAGGGGATACAAACTGTCCAAGGACATGTAGCTAGTAAGCAGCAGAACCAGGATTTGAATCCAGATCCTCTGGTTCCAACTTAAGTTGTGGGCTGCTCACTGTCCAGCACTAAGCATGATCAGAGATGTGAATAAGAAATTACCATGTAGGTAGTTCCAGGAAGAACCATGGACTCTGTTTATTGATTCTCTGAACAAGATTTTTAAAGATCCAAAAGACAAAAATTCAAGTATTCTTATCCTAATCATATCCTGGAATTTTATTATTAACAGACTAGTTGGCCATACCCAGGAGGTAGCTTGAATAAGATAAAGCTTGTATCTATAGGACAAAGGATACTCCCAGAGAGCAGGCCTCAATTTCAAAGACATCTGCATAGAAACTGATCCCCAAGAATCAAGTATTTTGGCTTACAATAGTCTTTAGTCTGTTATATCTTGCAAATAACATAATTTGATTAAAGAACATGTCCTTTTTGGTGCCTGAAGTCTGGGGCCAAAGGTTTTGATGTCAGTTTATCAAACCGAAGTCCTTTTAAGTGTACCCCTGGGGTTCTTTCAGCCGCATCACCTGGAGGGGTATTAGGGTACACTATTAAGGTTTTTATCTGAGTCCTGTTTAAGGCCTCTTTGGCTCCCCATAGGCATGCTGCCACAGAGACAGAGTGGTGTGGTGCAGATAAACAGCCCTGGATTTGGAGTCAGGACCTGGATTCAAACATCAACTCTTGCTATTGTCATAAGGGTTAATATAAAAAGATGCATTACTTGACCCATCTGTCCTCAGTTTCCTCAAATGTAAATGAGGGGTTTACACCAGTTGATTTCCAGAATTAGGGAAATCAGCTTGTCTGAACAAAAGTTCCCTGTCACTTTAAATCCTCTGTACTCTAGGCATAGGATGAACTTGGCTCTGTGTGTGTGTGTGCGCGTGCACGTGTGTGTGTGCGTGTGTGTGTGTGTGCTTTGTCTCCCATGTTCCCCAGAAGGCTCTCCTGTAGGAATTCAGAAATAACTGCTGATTAAAGCAATGCTATCAGAAGTCAGTCTTCACTCAGTTGTGAATTAGCCACCACAAGACCTCTGGCCTCTCAGAAATGTATAATCTATTTGTAAAGAAGGGAAGGTAGAGCAGAAAGGGCACCATACCAAAAATGTAGAAAGCTGACTCGGCACCCACTCTACCCCCAATCAGATAACTTTGCCGTTGCTGTCACCGCTGCTCAGTTATATCAGTCATGTCTGAATATTTGTGACCCCGTTTGGGGTTTTCTCAGCAAAGATACTGATTTGTCATTCCCCTCTCCGGCTCATTTTACAGATGAGGAAACTGAGGCAAAAAGGGTTCGGTGACTTGCCCAGAGTCACACAGGTAGTAAGTGTCTGAGGCCAGATTTGAACTCACAAAGATGAGCCTTCCTGACTCCAGACCTGTGCACTATGGCGTCACCTACAGGCTATGATACTTAATGTGGACTTGAGAAAATTATTTCCATTCCATGGGTCTCCATTTCCTCATCTGTAAAGGGAGGTAAGTGGGCTAAAATCTCTCCCATCTCTAATGTCCTACGAGAGTCTAATTCTACAACATGCAGAGCAATGGTAAACAATGTGCAACCATTGGTCAAGGGCTCAACTGTGCAATATGGGCAGGAAGTGATTTAGAAGATCCAAAGCAAGAAGGGAGATGCCTGTGGACTGGAATAGTCAAGGAAGACTAAATGCAGGGCAACAATGGCCTTCAGGGAGGATGAAGATGGTAAATCACCCCAGTACCTTTGGCAAGAAAACCCCAAATGGGCTCATGAAGAGTCAAACCTGACTGAAAACAATGTGTATGGCCTTGGCCTACAACTCCCTTCAACTTTTAGGGTCCCAGAAGACATTCTAAGACTATAAATTGCAGAACGGCTGATCTGATTGCAGAAATGCTGATCTACAGGAAATTTCTTGGGACTATAAAATCATAATTCTGGGCAAACACATACATACACACAAACATTCACACACATATATTTTAACACCAGTAGAAAATTATACTTAAGTAGTGTTAAGAGTCTGAATTAAATTGCCAGCCCCATGTCTACAGTTAGCTATTAAAGTGTCAATAACAACAACAATATTTATGTAACATTTTAAAGGCTTGCAAAGAGTTCTCCATGTGATCATCACAATCCTGTGAGGTAGGTTATATTATTAATCCCATTGTATGGATAAATAAAGTAAGACCTAGAGAGGTTAAATGACTCAGTTACAGTTAGAAAGTAGTAAATGTTTGAGACAGGCTGGATTCAAAGGTCCAAATGGGTACAGATTACAAGCCTAGCACACGATCAACTATGCCAGCTAGCTGACTAATATTTGGATAGATGGAGAGAAGGGAAGAGTTTTTCAAAGGGAGAGAGGAAACATTAGAACTGAAGAACATAGGCAAATTATATTAAGTGGGAGAATAAAAGAGACTGGCCATACCGGTCCCTATACTGAAACCCCAGATAGAATTCTACCCTGAGTTCCTCGAGTTTTGAAAAGAAAGAATCCACATCTACAAATGGAGAACCAGATTGGACCCATCATTCAGCTGGAAAGTTGGTGTTAGAAGTGACTGGCATCAGAGATCAAGAGCTTGAAGGGTCTCAGGAGACCTTCAGTACAATATCTTCATTTTATAAACAAGGAAGCTGAGGCACAGAAAAGGACAATGTCATGCCCAATTTCACCCAGTAGTGGCAGAGGCAAGTTTTGAATTCAAGTCCTCCTGATTCCAGAACTAGGATTCTTTTCCCTACAACAAGCATCTAAGTGAGAGACAAGCAGGGGCTTCCATTCTGAAAGTCATCATTGTTCTTCCCTAAGTCAGAAAAAAAACCACATAGATTTTGACCAGGAAGGGACTTTAGAAATGATCTAGTTTAACCCCAGAGGAAACCAAGGTCCAGACAAGTGAAATGACAAATTAGGAAGTGACCAAACTGAAAAATCCTACTCCAGTATCCTGATTGAAAACCCTTCACCCTTTCTACTGCATCTAGCACTGAAAAGAGGGCTAGTAAGGTCATCTCTTCTCAGCTTCTTGTTCCCAATCAATAAAACAATAAACATTTACTAAGTATCTATGTCGGCAGAGCCAAGATGGCAGCATAGAAGCAGAAAAACTATGCACCTCCCTCATGACCACCTCAAATACCCATAAAATGTGACTCAAAACAAATTTTAGGGCTCCAGAACTCACAAAATTACAGAAAAACACATCTCCTGCTGAAGACAGCTGAGCAGGCGGGACAGGAAAGGCTCACCACAGAGTGTTGGTTTCAAGCCTGAAACCACGGCTTGGCCCAGGGGCACCAGGACAAGCTACAGCTGGAGCCTTCAGGAGAGTGGATCAGTGGCAGCTGTGGCAGTTTCCAGAATTATCAAGCCATAAGAAATAAGAACTAAGTAAAAGGTTAGTAGAACTTGGCTAAATTAAGGGGAGAGGGTCCAGCCAAATTGCCTCCAGGACAAGGAAGCAGCAGAAGTGGAGGCCCTGCAGCCACCTCTACGTGACTGCTTCAGAAGCTCCCAGACGGCAGATTGCAAGGGGGGCAAGCTATCATTCAGAGGCTAAGTGCTCTTGCCTTGAGCTGCCTGGATCAGGATCGTGGTCTTGGGTGGTGGTCCTGGAGTGTGTTTTCAGTGAGCCAAAACTGGTGGGGGCTGCAGCAGGCTCCTAATAGCTCTGACAGCTGCAAAAACCCAAGCAATTTGGGACAAAGCTCTCCCCTCTGGAAGCAGAGTTCCACAGAGCTAAAAGTCAAGTAATTGACTGGCAACATGAGCAGGCAAAGGAAGCAAAGTAAGAACAGCAATCCAACTTTAGATTACTCTTCTGGGGGACAAAAAGGATCAAGCACCAAATGGGAGGAAGACAACACAGTCAGAACTCCCACACCAAAAGCTATCAAGAAAAATGTAGACTGGTTACATGCCATAGAGCAGCTTAAGAAGGATTTTGAAAACCAAATAAGAGAAGTGGAGGAAAAATTGGGAAGAGAAATGAGAATGATGCAAGAAAATCATGAAGAGAGTCAACAACCTGACTGAAGAAAATAACACCTTAAAAAAATAGATTAACTCAAATGGCAAAAGAGGCCCAAAAAGCCAATGAGGAGAAGAATGCCTTAAAAAGTCAAATTTACCAGATGGAAAAAGAATCTCAAAAGTTTTCTGAAGAGAATAATTCCTTCAGAATTAGAGTGGAGCAAATGGAAGCAAATGACTTTATGATGAATCAAGATATTATTAAAGAGATCCAAACAAATGAAAAAAGAGAAGGCAATGTGAAATATCTCCTTGAAAAAACCACTGACCTGGAAAATAGATCCAGGAGAGACAATTTAAAAATTATTGGACTACCTGAAAGCCATGAACAAAAAGAGAATCTAGAGAGCATCTTTCAAGAAATTCTCAAAGAAAATTGCCCTGATATTTAGAACCAGAGTGCAAAATAGAACTTGAAAGAATTTACCAATCACCTCTTGAAAAAGATTCCAAAAAGAAACTCCTAGGAATGCTAAAGCCAGGTTCTGGAGCCCCCAGATCAAGGAGAAAATATTACAATCTACTAAGAAGAAACAACGTGAATACTATGCAAACACAATTAGGATAAGCTGGGATCTAGCAGCTCCTACATTAAGGGATCGAAGGGCCTGGAATATGATATTCTGGAGATCAAGGGAGCTAGGATTAAAACCAAGAATCACCTACCCAGCAAAACTGAGTATAATGTTCCAGGGGAAAATATGTTCTTTCAATGAGGTGGAGGACTTTCAAACATTCTTGCTGAAAAAAACAGAACTGAAAAGAAAATTTGACACTCAAATACAAGAAGCATCAGAAGGTAAACATGGAAAAGAAATCATAAGGCATTTATCAAAGTTGAACTATTTATATGCTAACATGGAAAAATGATCATTCTAACTTATGAAACTTTTCTCAGTATGAGGATAGGTGAAGGGAATACAAATATATACCAACTTATACATACATATATGTCTATATAGGAAGGTATACACACACACACGTGTGTGTGTGCATGAATACATATCTGAGTATGTGTATATATATATGTACATAGAGGGCACAGGATCAATTGAATATGAAGGGATGATATTTTAAAAGGTGAAATTGTGAGGTGAGAGTGGAATAGAATGAGAGGAGACAGGGAGAGACAGAATGGGGTTAATCATCTCATATAGAAGAGGCAAGGGATAACTGTTACAATGGAGGGGAAGAACATGAAGGCAAAAGAGAAAGGGTCAACCTTATTCTCATTGAAGTTGGCTTAGGGAAGGAATGATATAAACTCTAAACTGGGTATCTTGCCACACAGGAGGAGTGGCGGGAATGGGGATGAGAGGAGATATGATGGAGGGGAAGGCACGGTGAGGGGAAGGACTGCTGAAAGCACATACTTCTGTAAAAGGACAGGGTAGAGAATACATCAAGGAGGGGGTGGGATAGGAAGGAGGGACATATTATTGGTCTTTCACAATATGTCCACTGTGGAGATGTTCTGCATAACTATACATGTTCAGTGCGTATTGAATTGCTTTTCTTTCCAGTGGGGTTGGTTGAAGAGGGAGGAAGGGAAAGAATCTAGAATTTAAAGTTCTATAATCGAATGTTAAAAATATATATGTATATATTATTATTATTATTTTTACTAAACTACATGCAATTAGGAATTAAGATATGCAGGCACTGGGGTAGGGAGATCCATCCTGCCTACCGGAAAGTCAGGGGGGCGATGGGGGAGGACATAGGAGAGAGCAGATTGGGGGAGGGTTATACACTGGGATGGCTATTTTGGGGGTAGTGGGTGGGGGAAAGATGGGGAGAAAATTTATAACTTGAAATCTCATGGAAATGAATGATATAAACAAGAAAATCAATAAATTAATTTTTTTTAAAAAGTATCTACCATGTGCCAGGCATTGTGCTAAGCTCCTGGGATAAAAAAAAAGCAAAGTACAGTCCTTGATCTCAAGGAGTTTTCTCATGTGTGAGACAAAATGCAGACCCTTATATACAAAGCAAGCTATATACAGGATATATGAACTAGTTACCAGAGGAAGGTGTTGGAATTAAAACCACAGGTGTATTATTGATTTAGAATTTCATCTGAGATGAATAGCTCTGTATCAAAATAATAAAGACGGGTGTAGGTGCTTGTCTTCTGTCCCCAAGGTCACCAGATACAAATAATGACAACTGGATCTCTTATCCCAAATTCTCAGACTCCTGCCAGACTAAGTCTGGGTCTTAGCATTCCTTCCACATAATTATCTCTTGGTGCTGAATGGCTTTGACAACAGGAAAACTGCACTAGAAAACTTCATCCAAGATGATTTCCTTACATGAAATGACTTGGCATTATTATAAAACTTTCCTCAAGCACATCTCCAAGCCTCAGACTGAAATAAATGTCCACCTGGCCCCGCTCTTTAATTGCATTTACAAACCCACTTAATAGGTCACCATGGGCCAAGTCCATCTTGACCTCAAAGACGCAGAGCTTCCTTTCCCTCTCCAAGTTAGTTTCTTTTTAAAGGATGAGCATTGGACCAAGATCTCCTCCTCCTCATTTCCCCATGAATTCCCTCTCCCCACCCCTAGCATCCCTCAGCTCAGGCTCTTCCCACTCTGCTGATTCTCGACTAAACACAGGCTAGAAAGATAATGGGATCCCACAAGGAGGGCGGTGACAGGCTCATGGCCATAGCTTTAACCCCTTGGATAGGACCGGTATGCATCTTCCATCAGCAAAGAGCTGCCAGGCCAAAGGTATCTCCTTCCCCCTTGCCCCACATCCTTCTGTGAATGAGAAGTAAATGGTTTCAGCACAGGCCAACACAACCAGCCCCTGTCCAACAAAGGAAAGAACCAAATGAGAAACATTTGCTTGCAAAGCTCATAACTGTCAGGGCATCTGGGACCCCCAGGTGGTTCCACAGCCACTAATACGTTTGTTAAGGCGACCCAGCCTGGGGCTGCTCTGGGTGTTTCTCCCAGAGCAGAGCTCCCCTCTGGATCTGGGTTCTGTCAACCCTGGATCTCAGCTTGGGGTCTAAGCTTGAGACAGTCCAGACAGCCCTCCCTGCTGCTTGTCTCCCTTCAGTATCACTCATCATGGCTTAAGCCTGTCTGCCTGCACTGGCAGTGACCTGGGCGCTGATCACGCCACAGTACAATAAATGAAAAGTACCAAGAACAGGCCTGTTTGTGCAATTGCTTAACCTACTTCCAGCCAAATCACCGCTGTCATATTTTTTCCCCCAAGCAGGGATTCCACAAATCAGCAGGGAAGGAATGCATTTGGTCCAATTTCCCAAAATTAGGCATTCCCTTTGAACCTAAGTTTGTGCAGAGATTACCTCACCATTCCAAAATACATTTTTTAATAAGCAGAGGAGTGTGTGTGTGGGAAGAAGGGGAGTCATGATCCTTAGTATCTTTTTTCCTTATTAACACATGAGATCTAGAGTAGCAAAAAAGTGACAGATGGGGAGCTGGGAGACCTGAATTCTGTCCCCAGTTATGCCCCCTTTCAATCTCTGGAATCTTGGTCTAGTCACTTCTAAATTGAAGGGGTGGCACCAAAGGACATTTAAGGAGGCTTCCAGTTCCAACAGTCCTATGGTCTCCCCTTCTCCTTCCTTACGTGAGTAAACCCCTTAAATTAGCTTTGGAAGTGACTTTAGAGACATGTCACAATCTAAAACAGCCAGCTATTTCACCTAGATGCAGGAAAGCAGACCTATTAAACCCACAACACTTATAGGGAGCACTGGGAGTTGCAAATGGAGAGAACAGGGAAGATCCCAGGCTAACACAGGGTTGCAAGGATGGGATGGAGGATCGAGCATTGTAGATGGAGCTAGAGTGGAACTAAACACATTGTGACTAAACAAGATAACCCTGTTGTTTCAAGCCTGTTACTGGGAAAATATTGGTCATCAATGAAAATAGATGATAATGATTAATTACTCATTCAGTATTTATTGAACACCTATTTTATACAATACACTGAATACTACAAAGAAGTAAACTTAAATCTCAATCTTAAATCTCTGTCCTTGAGGGTCTTAAAATCTAATTTGAATGTAATGGCATATTGTTTTACCATAAGAAATTATGAATATGAAGAATTCAGAAAAGTATCAAGGACTTAGATGAACAGAGTGACGTAAATCCCCTAGGAAAACAATATAAACAATGACCAAGGAAATGGAAATGGGAAGAACAAAAAAAAAAGAAACTGAATGGTGTGCAATTATAAATCTTCACCCTAAAGAAGAGAACATTTTACCTGCCCTCCTTCTTTTCAGGTGTGCATAACTGTGGACACAAAATGGTTCATATACTATCAAATTCAGATATTGTATTGATTGGTTTTCACTGGCTTGCTCTGTTTTTATTTATCCCCTTTATTTCAGAGGGTGGAAGGCAAGGTGATTCAGGTTAAGTGACTTACCCAAGGTCATACAGCTAGTTAAATGTCAAGTATCTGAGGCCACATTTGAACTCAGGTCCTCCTGACTTCAGGGCCGGTGCTCTATTCACTGCACCACCTAGCCGCCCCTTAATTATCTCTTATAGGAGATGACTCATTGAAGAAAGGAAAGATAGAGATAGATTCAGAGACTAAGGATATGTATATAAGAATAGAACTAAAGTAGAGATATAAGATTACATAAATGCAAATTTTAAAAGAAAATTAAAGAAGGCTATTATAATAGTACATTACACTATTATAATAATGATAGACCTTCGAACCACAGTTGTACTGGGATTTGGATGGAGGGATCAATGTGAGAACTACTTACAAGGAATAGTCAATTGGATTTGGCAATTGACTTGAATTTGGGGAGCTAGAGGGAAGATTCAAAGATAACCCTGTTGTTTCAAGCCTCAGTTACTGGGAAAACATTGGTCATCAATGAAAATAGATGATAATGATTAATTACTCATTCAGTATTTATTGAACACCTATTTTATGCCAGAACTGAATACTACAAAGAAGTAAACTTAAATCTCTGTCCTTGAGGGTCTTAAAATCTAATTTGAAACATAGGAAATCTAAAAATTATTATCAGTATAAAAAGTAAATGGTACTCAAAATTAAAGGTAAGGACTAATACTATAGGAGAGACAGTATTGAAAAATCAAGAATGAATGAAGAAACCATAGACTGGGAGTCAGGAGACTAGACTTCTAGTTCTGCTTCTGGCACTTGCATTGGAATTGATGGCCTCTAAGGTCCCTATGACTTCTGCAATTCTTTAAATTTGGAGTATACTTTGGACCACATGGACGGAAAGAAGAAATAGATGATGGCTTCTGAGAATGATCATCAGTCTGAATGGAGGCCCAACAGAATAGTGACAGCACACTTCACTTACCTAAAGATTTGCTCGCAGTTTCTCTTTGATAAAAGCAGATTAGCTAATGCTTTCTTGGCATGCCACAATGATAATTTTGTTCTTCTAAAGGTGGGGGAAGCAACATGGGGAATAGCCATTATTTCTGAGAAACACAGAAGTCCTGGTTATTGAAGTGGAAATGAGGAGAATCAGCTTGGGGTGTGAATATTTCCATTTCAGAATTTGTGAAAGAGAAGGAGATAAAATCCAGACACCCTAGATTTAGGGATGTCTAATTTCAAAGAGTTCAGAGAAAGGGTAACAGGCATCCTATTGCCTAAAATTTTATAGAAGAATTCAATGCAAGAACAATGGGAAATTTTCAAGAACAAATTCTCAAAATGCAAACACTTCCAATGAAAACTAAAGAGGACAATGATATCTAAATAGAATGATTTGAATGCATAACGAGCTCACTGAACAATTTGGGTTTTTCAAAACAATAGCTTCCTACTCTTTTCCTGTCTTGGAAGCAAGAAGAGGTGACTGAGTATAATTACAAAAGAATGGCACAAACCAGTATGAATAGGACAAAAGGGAAATTAAGCTAAGCTTTTGAGTGAGCCTAGGATAAGAAAAAAAAGACAATTTAGCTATGGTGGCAGAAGAGGAACCCTCAAGAAAGGCTAGAACTGCTGCTTAGATTGTACGGGATGGTGAAAATATGTAATGGAGGAAAAGCTGAATTATTCAACACATTTTTTCTTTGTCAAGGATAACATACTCAGACTCAGAGAAATGGAACAAAAGTGGGTAGGAAGAAATTGAAACCCAGCATGAGTTAGGAGATAGTAAGAGAGCCTACCTAATGGACTTCAATGAGTTCAGATGACCTGTTCTATACTGTCTGTATCAGGGGACGCTGGAAGAACTAGTGGATGTTTAAAGGATCTGGGGGTAGGAAGACATTTGTAGACTACAAAGCTGCAATGGAGTCATGAAAGCCAAACCGTTCATTCAAATAGTCATTAACTATAACAATTTCCTTGTTCTAAGTCATTGTTTCCAGAATGAGGGAAGTAGTAATCCCACTGCCATGATCATAGTATCTTACCACAGGCAAGATGTTCATTTCAGATGAGCATTATATAATATAATATTATATATATATATATATATATATATATATATATATATACATATATATGTACATATATATACATACACATAATGTTATATTATATTATATAATCTCAGATGAGACTATATTTTAGGGAGGATACTGACAAGATGGATTGTGTGAATAAGATGGCCTCGGATTATGGGGGTTTTTAGAAAAAATGGCATATAAATATTACTTGAAGCAACTGGGGCTCTTTAACCCGAGAAAAGAACCTGATAGCCAACTCTTGGTATTTGGAAGACTGTCATTTCAAAAAAGGATAAGACTTGTTTAGTACCCTGAGGACAGAAAGAATAGGTAGAAGCTATAAGGAAAAAGGTTTAGGTTTCATACCAGAAAGAACTTCCTACTAATTAAAAATATCCCAAAGTGGCACTGGCTTTCTTAGGAGACAGTGTATTTCCCAAAAATGCAACTCTTCAGGCATATTTTGGGTAATTACTCATATGGGATGTTCTAAAGGGGATTGTATCCCTCATCTGGCTTTGATAGTCTTTGAGGCCCATTCCAGTTCTGTGATTCTGTGTATCTCAATATCTCCTCCCAAGGGTCGCATCAATGGAATGGTCAATGAAGCTTTCAGCACAAGAATGGGCCTTAAAACATGAGCAGAATTTTGATAAATGAAAAAGGGTACATATGGTAGTCCAGGTTGGGGAAAGGGGATAAACAAAGGTGATAAGATCAGTAAGCATAAAGAATATTTGGGGAAACGATGAAGAGAACAATTTGGCTGAATCTGTGGTTCATGTAGGTGATTAGCTGGAGAAAGAGAACAAAGGTTGCCTCTGGCTAGTTCATGCAGGGCACTAAATAGCTGGAGTCTGGATTTTATTGTGTAGACCGAGGGGAACAATTTTCCATTTTAAAGCTTAGATAGCTCTCTACCTGAAAGTGGACTGTCCATTCAAAGTTCTTCTACATTTCTTCAGATACTCACATCCCTAGGATTGGGATTAGATTGAAAGTGGAAATGATAAAGTAGGAAAGAAAGGTTCTGAGAGAGCCAACAAGTTCTGCTAACACCAAGAAGCATTCAGAAATCTGATTTATTTGGGATCAACTATTAACCTTCTGAGGCTTGTTTTTTGCTGTTTACAACCTATAATACTTGAAGACTGGGAATGAAGAGAGGCCAAAAGAAATAATGTTGGCATGAATTCAATGGCATAAATTAACCTGGCCACATCACAAACAGGATTCATGGGTCATCCAATCAAAAATGGCAAAGTTGCCCAGCTAATGTTAATAATGCTCACACAATGTTGTCTTCAAGAGGATCCAGTGGTGTTTTGGGTAGCAGGAGGGAAGGAGGGGGAACAAGTTTCAAGGAACCACCCCCTGAAGCTGCATTCTTAACTAATATATTCTGAATTTCCTCTAGTTGTCCATGTGAGAAATGACATTTAGGGGCAAAGGGCAACAGTGCAGAGATAAACAACAAGAAGGCATTTAAAGCACTTGCCAAGGGAAAGGGCGCATCTGATAAAAATTTAGACAGGAAGGACGCCAAAAACCAGGAGAGACACAGCAGAGAGGTTTGATGAGGTGATTGCTGCTGTGCTTGTCAGCCTTGTCAGTTGTGCTGGGATGCCAGATTTTAACTCAAAAATAGTGTCAGCCTGAGAGCTGCCTCTATTTCCCCACATGATTCCAATTAAGAAGACATTAAGAGCTTAGCTCTGGCAACCATAAATACAACTACTCGGGGTGAGCTAAAGATAGGAGTCTGAAGCTCGGTTTATTTCTCCTCAAGTTAAAAAGTGAAAATCAGAATGGAAGGAATGGAGAAATATGTATATGTAATCACCTGACATTCTGCCACTGCAAAATCATATTCCAGAGACTCTGTTGAGGTGCTGTGAACACTCTGAAAGGATAGTTACAGAGGAAAAATGAGAACTTTCACTTTTCTCAAGATGGTCAACATTCTCCAAGATGGTCTTAAGGAGCCCCACAAGGAGACTGGCAGTTCAGGGAGAAGGCCTACATGTGCCACTCTCTGCCATTTTGGATTGCAAAGCCTTGTCAGGACTCTGTGGTATCACCAATTTGTAAGTACTCCTCCTACACCTAGGGCCAGTGAGGCAGTGGACAATTTTCCATTCCTGCTGTTTGCCTGAAATATATTAGGCAGACCCAGGAGGAAAGTAGAACATAAAAAATGTGCCTTGGTAATGTATTCTGATAAGGGGATGTCAGGAAACCAGATGAAAGGAGAGGAGACAAATTTCAAGGCTACTTATACATTTCTGGTTATTAAATACTGATTTATTTTCTTTCAAAGAATCACTCTTCAAGATATAATCCACACATCTCTGGGACTGGCCATAATGAAGCTGCTCTGGGCCTTGGGAGCCAGGAAAAATACCCACAAATTTCGAGAATAAATGTGAAAGCTTCTCAACATAACAATTTAAAAGTCACCATTATAATATCAAAGTTCCTTTTTTCCTATTATACCGCCAAACCGGCACTCTCTCTAATTGCTATACCTAGCAAGTTATGTCCAGAATCCCTCAAACCCTCTGACTTTTAATCCAAATGACTGTAGCATCTAGCTTCTCTGACAGGTTCCTAAGCCATAATCCCAAGGGCACTATCATCAAGACATAAATGTGTGTTGGAGAGAGGATGCTAGAGAAGGGTGTGACAGGCACATGGAAATCATTTGCAAATGACCTAGAAAGGTGGCTTTAGTTTATATTTCCTTGGCCACAAGCAAAGCTGGCATTCTCAAAGGTGAGACAGACTACGTGTCTCAATGTGTGTTTCCTAGAGTTGCCAGTCCAAGGATTTCGTGATTTAGTTCAGCCTCCAAGGAGAACAAGAAAAGATAGACACATAGATAGATAGGCATATATGCATACACATGTGTATATACACATGTGTATACATACAAGAATGCATAGATTCGTTCTCATTGTTCTGTCATTTCAGTCATGTCTGACTCTTCATGACCATGTTTGGGGTTCCTCAGCAAAGGTAATACAGTGTACCTTTTTCCAGCTCATTTTACAGATGAAGAAATTGAGGCAAATGGGGTTAAGTGATTTGTCCAGGACCATACTGCTAGTAGAGTGTCTGAGGCCATTTGGAATTCAGATATTCCTGATTTTAGGACTGGTGCTCCTTCCATTTCACCATCTAGTTGACTAAATGTATAGAAAGATAAGGCATTAATTCAGAACTTTGTGCCAAACACTGAGCTAATCACTGCGGGAAAAAATACATACATATACGCACCAACACACAAACACAGATATATGTAATATATGTATGTGTGTATGTATATATACACACATATACATACATATATATCTATGTGTATATATATATATATATATATATATATGTGTGTGTGTGTCTGTATGAAAATAAGCAGCAAAGTGTGAAAATTCAACACCCAGATCAACAGACACAAAGATTTCTACAGTACGCAGTTCTCAACATTTTTTTTTAGGGCAATTGGGGTTAAGTGACTTGCCCAAAGTCACATGGCTAGTAAGTGTGTCAAATGTCTGAGTCTGAATTTGAACTCAGCTCCTCCTGATTCCAGGATCGGTGCTCTATTCACTGTGCCATCTAGCTGCCCCCAGTTCTTAACATTTTTAACATGAAAAACTTGTCTGGCCCTTATGATAGTGATATTCCTACTAGTCACTGTTGATTGAGAAGATAAATAATAATGAAAAACCCACCAAGAATCCCAGATCATTTTTGAATTAATTTGTATTTTATGGATCCCAATGGCATCTACATACATCTGAACAACAGCACATATTGAGGATGTGGGACATAGTGAACAAAGGGACAGTCTTGGAGCCAGGAAGGGCTGTGTTTAAATCTTATGTGCAATAAAATATTGATTCTGGGACCATGAGCAAGGCATTTCTCCAAGATAACTTGACATACAAAGGGTTCAATAAACTGTACCAACGGAAGGAGTTTCCACTCAGGGATTTGCTCACACCAATGAAATCACAGACCTAGAGCCCTCCCCACCCTCAAAAAGCAAAAACAAAACACCTAAAATAGTGATAGGTTTGACATATTACATATTTAGCCTACTGAAGGTTCATTTATTTACCAATTCACACATACATTTTCAGATTCCTTGCAGCCTCCATGTGGAGAATAACTATTTTACACCACTATATGGCATTTATCATATTCTGTCCTGTATTCTAGTTATTTGCACATCCTACCTACCTCTACCTGATTCTGCTTCCTTATCTATGAAATGGGGATGATCATACTGCCTAAAATTTTGTGAGGATAAAATGAAATATTATTTTTTAAATATCTTATAAATCTTAAAGTACTATATCAGTTTCATTATTATTATTATTACTACTTTTTTATTATTATTACTTTAGCCTTAAGCCCTATGAAGATATAGATCGTGTCTTAAATATGTTTGTATCCTCATAGAATTATATCCATTTCAGAGGTAGCAAAACAGAGACCAAAGGAAGAAAAATAGCGTTCAGTACAACTTATGACAAAAAAGCAAGGAGAATTTACAAACCTTTGATGTCATCCATCTGACAAAGTACTGAGGGGAGCATAACAGTGAATACACTCATGTTGGTTTTTGTTAGTTTATATCTCTAAAATTACGAAAAACTAAGAAAGAGGGAACTATTGATGGTTTTTCTTTCAGTCAGCAGTTCTGCCATCAACAAGGACCAACATGGAATGATTAGTCATGGAACCCCATTGAAGAAATGTCCCAACCAAAGAAGAAACAGAGTAAAGAGGAATGTGCAGGCAGAAGAAATACTGGTGGGTAGAAAACACCAGTGGGGAAGTCAGAGAAAACAATGAAGCAAAGAAATCAGACAACATCAGGGACCAAGTAAGACCAGAGGCAATGGTTGAGTGATGAATTCTTGATGTGAATGACTAGGCCTTCAGATGAGGTCAACAGCCTCCTCCATGGTAAAGTCACTCTACAAGCTTCTCTTATCTTTTCTTGGGAACCCAGAAACCTCAAAACTAGGAGAATGAAGAGAGTGAGAGGAACTGGTTCAGAGGGCTGACATTTGCTCACTTGTAGAAAAAAAATGGAAATATAGTATCAAATAATCTCAGTGTAGAAAGAAATCTCACAAGCATCTGGTCCAAACTGTCCCCAAACACTCCCTCTCTAGCATCTCTGACAAGTGGTCACCAAGCCTCTCCTTGAAGATCACCAGTAAAGAACCTACTTCTACCAAGACAGTGCATCCTACTTTTGGACAAATAGCTAGGAATATGAGGTAGTTTTTCTTTACATCAAGCTTAATTTACTCTATAACATCAGCGATGCCATTATTGCTACAAATCCACATTCATAGCCCCCCAAATGTAGTAGGACTTTGTCTTCATGTGGCATTCATAAGCACTGAATAGATATATATATATTCATGTACCCATAAATATTTATGTAGACATCTCCAATGTTCTCTCTACAACATGCATGCTTATATGTTTGTATAATGTATACATGATGCATGAATAAATATATTAATACACATATGCATACACAGTATACATGCAAAATGCCCCATATGAGTATATTCAACACCTGCATACAGTGCATGTATGTAAGCACATATGTATATTTATATGTGTGTACACATGTTCATAATACAACACACATATGTGTGTATACACATGAACATGTGTGTGAATACCCACATCAAAAAGTATGTCACATTATTCTCTGAGTTGGCTTACATACTACAATCAGTCATTAGCCTGGTAGATCTAGATTCCCAGAAGTAGACCACTATCCCATAGTCATAGTTAAACTCTCTCAGGATACTGCAGATAACCCTGGTAAGGGGAAACACACTCACCTTTTCACAATGAGATCTTGAGCCCCCATCCGATGTGTCTTCTATCAACACAACCAGCTACTCACAATGTAATACACTCCAACAGTGTGTGATATTCACTCATCCAACTACTCATAACCATGATACTTTTAGATAATAATTTAAATAATAATACTTTTAATAAGCAAATAATAGCATAACAGATATTCATTGAGTAATATCAGTACCTAACCATACAAATATAAATCTGTATTCCACCTTCCATCAATGTATTCAATATTTACAGTAAACAATAGGTATGCCTTATAAGAATTTGACAGAAGAACACATGACAAAAGAGAACTTAAATATTCAGTGTAATTCATTACTCTGACCTGCAGGCGTTGATGGAGCTTCTGTACAATATGAAACTGCTTCTCTGCTCACTCTTTGTCTTTGGTACCTGCCACTCAGCAGTTGAGTTAATACTCTTCTCTGGATGCCATGTTGTCCAATCAAAATGGAACTCCTAGCAACATATCTCAGGTTAACTTTTGAAGTTAGGACAACAAAGCTAACAATGCCAACCAGGATATCACAGCAGGTAGAAAGCCCTCTTTACATTTCCTTCTTGAGACATCTGAGCAGCAGAAAATAATAGGTGATGGATGAGAAGCTTCATAAGAGAAGAACCAACTTTAGGTGGTACTCTTTTTTTTAATGTAATAATGTAGTAATTTTAATGTAATAAATTTTATTTGTTTTCTTGTTTACATCACTCATTTTCATGAGATTTTTGAGTTACAAATTTTCTCCCAGTCTTTCCCCTGCCCCACCCTCAAAACAGCGATTCCACTGTGGAACCCCTCCCCCGGTCTGCTCTCTAACTTTCTGGTAGGGTGTCCCTACCCAGCCGCTGTATATCTTGATTCCTAGTTGCAGGTATTGCAGAGCTTTAAATTATAGATTCTTGCAGTTCCTCCCTTGTCACCCACCCCCGCTGGAAGGACAACAATTCAATACAGGCTATGTAGGTGTGATTATACAGGACATCTTCATAGTAGACATATTGTGACAGTGATCATATGTCCCTCCTTCCTAACTCTCCCCCCTTGTTCTGTTCTCTCCCGTGTCCCTGTCCCTTTATTGAAGTGTGAGCATCCAGCATCCCTCCCCCAGACCCTGCTCTCCCCTCTTTCATCCCCCCTCTCATCCCCACACCCCCAACTGTCTTATGTGGCATGATGCCCATTTTAGAGTTTACGCCATTTCTTCCCTAAATCAGATTTGATGAGAATAAATGAAAGTAAAGTTGTAACAGTTATCCCTTGCCTCTTCCACATGGGATGATTAGCCCCATTTCGTCTCTCCCTGTCTCTTCTCATTCTAGTCCTCTCCCACCTCAGAATTTGCCTTTTAAAGTATCATCTCTTCATATTCAATTGATCTTATGTCCTCTATAAACCCATATGTACACATGCTCAGATATGTATTCATATGCATATATAGCCTCCTAGACATACATGTGAGTATACATACATACATACATACATATATATATATATCCATTTGTATTCCCTTCACCTATCCTCATACTAAGAAAAATTTCATAAGTTACCATTATCATTTTTCCATATTGGCATGTAAATAATTCA
>CM053598.1:44582460-44598122 GCA_028646575.1 Pseudocheirus occidentalis | reverse complement strand
TAGCAGCTTCTACATTAAGGGATCAAAGGGCCTGGAATATGATATTCCAGAGATCAAGGGAGCTAGGATTAAAACCAGGAATCACCTACCCAGCAAAATTGAGTATAATATTCCAGGGGAAAATGTGGTCATTCAATGAGATGGAAGACTTTCAGACATTCTTGCTGAAAAAACAAGAACTGAAAAGAAAATTTGACACTCAAACACAAGAAGCATGAGAAGGTAAACATAGAAAAGAAATCATAAGAAACTTATCAAAGTTGAACTATTTACATGGCAACATGGAAAAACAATAATTGTAACTTATGAAACTTTTCTCAGTATGAGAATAGTTGAAGGGAATATAAATGTATATATACACATACATACACATATGTCTATATAGAAGGATATATATGTGTATGAATACACACATGAGTGTGTGTATATATGTGTACACAGACAGAGGGTGCAGGATCAATTGAATAGGATAGGATAATATTTTTAAAGGTGAAATTGAGAGGTGAGAGAGCAATATTTTGAGAGGAGAACAGGGAGAGACAGAATGGCGTTAATCCTCTCATATAGAAGAGGCAAGGAATAGGGGAGAAGACAGGAAGGCAAAAGGAAATGGGTTGACCTTACTCTCATTGAATTTGGCTTAGGGAAGGAATGACATAAACTCTAAATTGGACATCTTAGCCTACAGGAGAGTAGGGAGGAAGGGGATAAGAGGGAGAAGGATGAAGGGGAGGGCAGGTTGGGAGGGAGGGTTGTTAGAAGCACACACTTCTGTAAAGGGACAGGGACAAAGTAGAGAATAGAACCAGTGGGGGGGGGCAGAATAGGAAGGAGGAAAATATAATCAATCTTTTACAATATGTCCATTGTGGAGATGTTCTGTGTCACTACACATGTGCAGCCTGTATTGAATTGCTTGTCTTTCCAGTGGGGGTGGGTGAAGAGGGAGGAAGGGAAAGAATGTAGAATTCAAATGTTGAAAATATACATTTGTGTGTGTGTGTGTGTGTAATCATTATTATTATTATTTATATGCAAGTGGAAAATAAGATATACTGGTACTGGGATAGGGAGATCCATCTTGCCCTAGGAAAGTCAGAGCAGTGATGGGGGAGTATATAGGAGAGAGCAGATTGGGGGAGGGGGTATACTGTGGGATCACTGTTTTGGGGTGGTGAGTAGGGAAAAGATGGGGAGAAAATTTGTATCTCAAAATCCCATGAAAATGAATGATATAAACCAAAAATAAACAAAAAGTTTAAAAAAATAACGCTGTTGGCTTGACTTGCCTTCTACCCTCAATTTCCTTGGCATCTTCCAATATTCAACTCAAATCCCATTATAAGCATTTTCTGGCCCTTTGTCTTCCCTCCCAGTTCTTAGTACCTTCCTGTATGAGACTGCCATCCATTTGGTCTTGTATGAATCTAGTTATATATGTGTTGTTCCTCCCATATGAACTGTTAAAGAACCATAATTGACTTTCTTTGTGTCTTCATTCCTTAGACCAGTGTCTGGCATGTAAAAGTTTGGAAAATGCTTGTTGATTGACTAACAGAACTCATGGATCCTGATTGGACTTTTTATTTCTGGATACAAATGTTCCATTTTCTACTTAATTGTTTGGTGGCTCTCCCCCTTTTACCTCAAGGGGAAAAATGAAATAAAATACCAAAAAGCCATCACAAGTTGCCAGTCTCCTCTTATGCCTTAGATTTTTTTATTGGGATCCTCTTAATCACCCCTCCCCCAAACCCATTTTCATTGGACTGTACGACTGAATAAAGGGGGCAAGACAATTAATAGACATGTCACTCAGAGTATGTATAAGAAAAATATATAAGAATCATGATGATGGGGGCAACAGTTGTAGTGGAAAGAGAACCTTGATGCTTATGAGCTCCATGAACTTGGGCAAATCACTTAAGCTCAATGCACAATAAAGTAACTCTACAATTTAACTACAAAGCTGAAGAGAGATGAGTGGTCACCTGCATAGGGAGGACAGTTCCCATACCTGTATGCTGAGGATAGTAGATGAAAATATACGTAATACTAAGTATTAGTAATTCAGATTTTAGTCTTTTCTGTAATAATAGTTATTATGTTATAATGATTATGAAATACCAAAATTATATAATAATTATGCAATGAATGATTATATAATAATTTTATATATCTAAGGTTTGCAAAATACATGTTATTTTATTTAATCTTTGCTATACTCCTATAAAAGAGGTTTTATTTATTATCCATATTTGACAGATGAGGAACCTGAGACTGAGAGAGGGAGGTTAAGTGACCATGCTGAGAATACCCCAGATCTTTGATGGCTAATTGATTTCTAGGGGAAAGTTTGGGGGCATGGAAGATAGAGTGCAGGTCTGGACTCAGGAAGACTCATCTCCATGAATTCAAATCTGGCCTCAGACACTAGTGGTATCATCTTGGACAAGTCACTTAACTCTGTATGCCTCAGTCTCCTCATATATACAATGAGCCAGAGAAGGAAATGGCAAACCACTCCAGTATCTTTGCTAAGAGAACCCTAAATGGGGTCATGAAGAATCAGACACAACTCAAATGATTAAACAACCAAAAAAAACCCTGTTATTTAGCATTATAATCCCTTGTGCCTTTGAAGACACAACTTTTCAATGTATTTTCCATCCCAAATTTCATTTACTCCTACCAAGAGTCCTACTTTGGGATACAGGTAGAACAGGTCACATTTTTCATTATTTAACAAATGAGGAAAGTGAGGTAAAAGAAGCTTTTCCCTTAAGGATATTTCCAGCTATTGATCCTATGAGGCTGTTAATATATAATCTCAAGACCATCCAATAAATTAGTCATTCATTTTGTATAGCGCTTTCTCCAGATAAACCCTGTTAACTAAGATAGCACAAGTAAAATTATGCTTATTTTATAGACAAGGAAATGAAGGCTCAGGTATTGGTAGAGAAGCGGGTCCTACAGTTAGTAAGTAGTAGACACAGGATGCCAATCTTGGTGCCCAACTAAGTGCTTGTCTTGGGCATTTAGCTGGTGCAGTGGATAGAGAGTAGGTCTTCTGGTCAGATACTAACTGCACTACTGTAAGAAAATCACCTAACCTCCTTTTCTCAGCCTCGGTCTCCTCATCTGTAAAATAAAGATAATAATAGTACCTCTTTTGTAAAATTGTAGTGAAAAACAAATGAAATAAAATATACTTTGCAAACCTTAAATAGATAAAATTATTATGTAATTATTTTATTATATAATTGCCATATATCATATTATTTTATGTTGTATAATTATTTTAATATAATAGCTATTATTACAGAAAAGACTAAAACCCAAATATCCTGATTTTCAGAGGGAACATGGTGCGGTGAATAAGACGTTGGGTGAATCTCAGCTCTCCCATTAGGTCTTTTTGAAGCTTTGGGCAAAGTCTTATAGTTAAAATGATGGGGAAACACTTGATAGGGAGGTCTCTTTCATCTCTGCTACTCTCTCACACTGCTATTCTAGCTTAGTTCGCTATTTATTTCATCATGCATGATAGTCTGCTTTCTCATCCATAAAGCAACAATCACCTGGGCCTCAAAGGGTTAAATGCTCCAGGAGTGAATCTTTCCTTTTCTATTTGTCCCCTTGAGTAGCTTTGCCAAACCCATTCTGGTACTGTTTAGCTGACTGTGTCCCAAGAAGATGTCAGGACAATTGGCTCTAGGTAAATACCTTGCTCTAGTCCATTTTGCTGGGCATGAAATTCCATTAAGACAATGGGAAAGGGTGAAAAGTTCCTTCTGAAGATATAGAATTGCCAGTGTTTTTCCAAGGATTAGCTTTTTTCATTTGCTGTTGCCACAATGGGAAGAATATTATAGTTCTGACAAACTGGGAACCCTTCCAAACCCAAATGCTTCCTGACCCAACTCCAAGTGAGGCAAACTGAATGGGCATGGAAGGCCCTGGGGTCAGATTACACAGTTTAAGTGTGCAAAGCAAGTTTGGCTTTCCATAATCATTCACAAAGAACATAAGGGAAATCCAAAGTTCTCCAGTTGCTCTGGGAAAAGCAGGGGAACCCCTGGCCTTATTAGTTAAAGGTAATGGGGGGGGGGGAAATGGATGGTCAAGAATGATCACTTGGGCTGCTGCCTGGTTCCTGCACTATGCAAAGTGGAAAAGTCAGTAAGGATCCAGTCCAATTAAGTAAGCATTCATTAAACACAAATTACATATTGGTCTTCAGTCCTCTTTAGGCTTTCTCTATCATGCCAATAGAAACCTCTTTCTAAATCTGGAAGTTCATCTCACCCCAGGGCTTCATGTATTTGAAATACCTCCCTCCCCTTTGGCCTCCCCCTCTGGTTGGTTGGTTTTTCCTATAGCCTCCATTTTAAGGAGGATGCCCAGGTCAACCATTTCTTCATTCCCCTTCAAACTGCTCTCCTGACTCTCCTGGACTTTCTCTGCTTTGCCTTTGATATTTAAAGGTATCTGTGCCAGATACTTTAACTACTCCATTTTCAGTTTCCTTTTATGTGTTACCTTCCCCCAGTAGCATGTAAGTCGCTTGAGGGCAGGGACTATGTTTGTGATTTTCTTTGTATTCTCAGTGCTTAGCACAGTGACTAGTGCATAGTTAATAAACTTAATAAGTAAGTTTGTTGACTTGACTTGAAGGCACAGTACCTATGTGTTGAGGACACATGCAGGTAAAATGAAGAATAACTCTTACCTTCACAGAGCTTACATTCTATTGGATGGTCTAGAAATGGACAAAAATATACAAGTATTGTCTCTTTGCTGGAATTGGTTTTCTCTCCCACCTCTTTGTTAGCATGTTTACTAATGAACTTATTTTGACCTTCAGTAACTTTTCCATATTCCTTGGAGGTGTTTTGGAGGTGCCATGGCCACATTTTATCTAATATAAAATGGTTCCAAATGTAGACTAGACCTTGGATTAAAAGACACAAGGTATAGTCTGTGACCCATAGTTGGAGCCTTTTCAGTTTGATAAGCCTCACCAGAACTTGTATTCTGCTAATGTAGCCTTCAAGGCCCAGAGAAAAGATGAGGAAACACAACTCCTTTTTGTTGAAGAAGTAGAGGACTATGGGTATAGAATGTTGCACATGCTGTCAGACTCAGTTGTTGTATAAGATTATTTTTCTTAATCTTTTTTTTTAAACTTTGTTACCAGCAAAGACTCATGGAGGTAAGGAGTGGATTGTGAGAAAAGAAGTAACATATCTGGAAATGACTTTGCTTTTAGAAACAAAGGGCTTCAATTAAACTTGGAAAAGGAAAAGAACCACCATGCCAGCATCATTTTCATAACATTACGAGGAATCTGGGTAGACACTCAATGGATATAAGTGATCAGGTATGGAGGCCTTCAATCTCATATTTTTAAATAAAAATGTTTATTTTCCTAAGCTAATATCATTAAAAACATTCAATAAATTTCCCACCTGACACTAACTCATGTTTATGCAATGCCTTAAGCTCAACAAGCGCTTTCTTCCCAACAACTCTACAATTATTTATTATACCCATTTTATATATAAGGAAACTCAAAGAATTTATGTGATTTGCCCAGGGTCCCAAGGCTTGTAAACTGAAGGGCATGATGTAAATATACTTCTTCTGACTCTAAGATCAGTGGCCATCTTATGCTGCTTCAAGAACTTTAGATAATATGTCGGCCAAATAATTCCAATTAATTGGAAAACTGAAGAAGTATTAAAGAGCGTATGTGTATCTTAGCTGTATATATCCATCCATCCATCTCATGCAACAACACAGTCCAAAGGTCATAGAAAGCTTGGCATAATGGGTTGGGGTCTGGGTTTGTGAGAGAGGGTGGCAGCCCTCTATAAGACAATGTGCCCAACTCCCTTCTCCCGTGGTGTTTTCAAGCCTAGTTACATTTCGAAATGACAAGGTTGCTTGGTCAAAGTTTTGACATGCAGAGGGGAAACACAGGCTGACAGCTAGAGGAGGCCATAAAAGGAAGACCTAGGCAAGTTCCACCCTGGGCCCAAATGTCATTGCTTGCCTAGTGAAGGCTGTGGAGGCATCCTGATGAAAAAGGGAACAGGCATCTAAAAGTTTCTGACAGGTGTCACAGGCAGGGCCATTGAGCCCTCAGCTTGATGAAGCTGGAGATGACAGGGATAGAGCCCTCCGACTTGGCTGCAGGACATTCTTACTTAGGTAGGTGTCACTTTGAATCCCTGTCATGCCATGTTTCCAAAACTGGTAATGACAAATGGACACAGCCAGCAGGGAGAGTTGAGAAAACTTAAAAACAGGATCCTTTGTCAATGTGATGGTGCAATACAGCAGCAACATGTGACCGGCTGCCCAAAGTGGGGTTGAATGGGGAGTGAAGTTATGGGGTGAGGGGTGGCCCAGAAGGGCTGAGAAATACCAACAGCTGATGTTTCTTTCTCGATTTAAGATATACAAAGCACATTGCCAGCTTCAGCTGATTCGAGATCTATAACAACCTTGTGAAGTAGATACCACATTAACTCACAGTAATGAAAGTGCTGTGAAGTTTCAGGTAGCATTATCTCCATTGGATGTAACTGAAAGACTGAAGGTGACTTACCTGTGGACATAAAGCTAGTATACGTTGAAAGTGGAATTCCTAGGGTCGTAGGTCCATTGGGTTAGAGCATGAAGGGATCTGAAAGATCATTTAGTCATTATTTTACTGATAAAGAAACTGAACCCAGAGAAATTAAATGATTTGTAAAGATCACCCAGGTAGTGGAGACTAAAACCCAGGATTTTTGACTCCAAGGTCAAGGTTCTTCCCACTTTATGTCCCTTTCATTTTCCTCAAGAAAAGTGCATAAAATTTAGGGAAACAAATGGTTTTCTTCATTTTCATCCCATTTGTGCATGTCAAAGATTCATTCTTCCATGCCCCGTTAGTGTTAGTGGCCCATACCCCTGAAATGGGATGTATCCCACATGTCTGTCTCTCTGGAATCCAAATTGAATCTGCCTGGCCACGATTTATAACATGAGCATGGAGTCAGTTTTTTAAAATAGATTCATAAATATTGTCCTGATATTTCAGTTGAAATATTTCTTTTTTAATTGCCAAAAGTCAAATGTGTTTGCTAAATAAAAACCCTTCATCTAAGCCTCTTAGGAAACCCATGGAGTGAATTTTCACCAATTTTACTCAATGGGAGGACACTAACTGGAGAGCTCGCCCCCCAGACTGGACCTTCATTTGCTTCCAGACTCCAGTGGATTATAATAGTTGCGTGTATAATCTCTAACCTTGCCAGTCAGGCAGATAAAGCAGGTAGTAAGGGGAGAGTATGGATCAATTAATAGTTGCCAACCTGAATAGGGTCATAGATTTCAAGCTGTAAGGGACCTTAAAGGTCAATGAGTGGAATTCTTTCATTTTATAAATGAGGTAAGTGGTGCTCAGAGAGGATGTGACTTGGCTGGGGTGTCCTACAGTTAGTGAGGTGGAAGTTTGGATATTAAAAAATAGAATTTCCCTAGCAAAGAGAACCATACACACTCATGAATGCATGCACATGTAGACACACACATACACACAGGAATGTACATGCAATGTAGGGTACAGAGTGCTGTACTCTGAAAAAGGATGATCTGCATTTGAACCATGCTTCAGAGACCAACTGTGTTTCATGTGTGTGTGCATACATATATGTATATATACATATATAGACATAAACACACATGTGTGCATGCATACATGCATGTGTGTGTTTTATGTGTATACACACATGTCCATGTGTGTATATATATAAATGCATAAAACTTTGCTAACCTTAAAACCACATGTAAATATTAGCTATTATCATTTTTATTATCAGTTACATATATAGACTACAAGATGGCCATAGACTCAGGGAATGAAAAGACCTTTGACTGTCTAGATAACTCATTTAACATTGGCCTAGAAAGGTGAGAAGGATGGCTTAGTTTCAATGAAGCCAGGTAGAGTAATCAACTGAACTACATCTTTGCATGTGCTGTCTGTGAGAACTAGACTATTCTTTGACCTCAGTGACATTATTAAAGTCTGAGGCATCCTCCAATTAAAAAAAAATTATGGCAACCCAAGCTATAGGTCCTTAGAGCTAATTTAGTACACATGACAAGGAGTTACAACTATCATTAACTTCCTGCTCTACTATTTTTTTAAATTTTGTAAGGATGAGACTGCACAATTGTCTTTTGCTTAGTAAGACATATTTTCTGAATTATTTACAGGACCTCTTTCTTTGTATTATTCAGTCTGAGCAATCACTTTTAAGCATTACTTAATCAAAAAACATTTATTACTTGCCTGCTGTGTGCTAGCAGTCTATCCACTATATCCCACATAGCTGCTGAGGAAGAGGGTACTGGTAATATGCAGACAAGAACAACAGTCCCTTACCTTCTATTTTTGGGGGGTATGAATCTATTCATTGTTTGTTCTTCTTTGATTCTTGTATTTGTTTACTTTTTTAGTATTATGTTGTGTTGGATGTTTATAAAACAAACAATTTTTTCAGCTCTGGTATTTAAGTAGGAATGCTTCATATGGCTCTTTTTTATGAAATATCCATCTTTTTTCATTAAGGATTAAGCTCCAATTCGCAGGAAATGTCAGCCTCAGTTGCCTCTTAATTTCTTTCATCCTATGTAATTTTACTCCATTCTTTCACCAAATTTATAGTGCATGCAGGACAATCTTGCTTTATTCTAATTTGCTTTATATTTAAAGGTATTTCTTGTTGCTTTAAGAATTTGTCATTTGTCATTTGTCATTGGAGTTAAGTTTTACCACCATGTGTCTTGGTATTTGCTATATAGGGTTTGTTATTGTTGTTGCCTGGAGCTGATCAGTAGATTCTTTAAGCTGGAAGTTTGTTTTCTTTTTTGTGTTATTTCTTCCATTATAATGTTCAGGTTTTTTGACTTGTCATGTTCTTCTGGGAAATCTATAATCCTTTAGTTGTGTCTGTGGAACTTTTCTTCAACATCAATATGTTTTATATGGAAATGATTTATATTTTTAATGTTATCATGTTTTTTTGCTTCTCTTCTTCTAAATTGTCCTTAATTTTCATGTATTTGCATTCCCAATCAACTATCCTCTTTTTTAAAAATTTCTTTGTTGAGATTTGCTACCATGGATTTAAGTTTTTCTATTCTGTTAATTATTTGTAGTGTAAAGGCCATACATTCTGCTTTCACAATTTGTATTTTGTTTTTTTAAACCATTTAGGAATATCTTGCTGTCATTTCGTACTTTCTTGAGAATCCACAGGGTCTTGTGTTTCATTAGGTATCGATTCATTTTCTTTTGTATTACAATATTTATTCATAAATATCTGATATTTTAGATGATCTGGAGACCCTTCTGTTATAAATATCTTCCCTATTGATTTATTTGCTTATGCTAAAGGTCTTTAACTGCATTTTCTCCCTCTTTATATCTTTGGTAATTTCGTATATACACATGTAGAAATATGTTTATATACACACACATAATACATGTTTGTACATACATGTGTGTACAAATGCCCACATGGACACACTACATATGCATATGTTACACATATGCTTATCCTTATGTATATGTATGCATGTATGCATATAAGTATATGTATGTATATACCCCTATTGTTCAACTTCTGACTCCTTTCCCTTCGATGGTGGTTTTTCTGGGAGCTGGATGGTCAAAGCCATCTCAGCTTCTTCTCACAGTAGACAATTCATGCTTCACCAGCTTTGAGCTCTGCCCCAAGTGACTCCTGGGGGACTGAACTGGTCCCAGTTGGATGCTGGACTCACACTTAGGCTTAGTAGAATACCACACAGCCATGCACGTGTCCTACTCTAATTTCCTTTGATCCTTAGTACTCTGAGCTATACAGTAGCACAGAGTATTGCTAGTCTCTGGTCACAGTCAGAACAAGCTTCTACCTTTTGATTTTCCATGGCCCTTGGGAGAGTAGGGTTAGTAGAATTGTATTATGTTGTATGCCCATCCATTATTTATTAGCTTGTCAGTGCTGAGTGGTGGTAAAGGGTGCTACAAATGCATGTGGAATGTTGTTCTCTGCTTTTAGTTCACTGGATTGTTCATCCATTAGGATTTTGGGTGTCCTAAACTGTGGAATCAGTTGAAATCCTTTTATCTTTTACACACAATTTCTATTTTAAAGATATTGGAGAGGTCGTGGGGATTAGAGAAAATGACTAATCTTTCATTCTGTTGATCACATGATCAGGTAAATCAAGGTTTTAAAATCAAAATGTATTATAGGGATTTGAATTGGAAAAAGGCCTTTGAGAGCACCTATCCCAAATAACTCATTAAAAAAACACAACAAAAATCAATGATATTGAGATCTAGAAAGGGGAAATAACTTGTCTAAGGTCACACAGGTAAATAGCAGAACTGAGCATGAGGACTTGTTGGTTGACTCCAAATCCAGTATTTGTTGTACTGTTCAATTTCCTTTGGGCTCTATGGCCCTATGACTCTGACTTGGAATGTAATGTTACCATTTATCCAGACTTACATCTTTTTTTAAAGGAATTATAACATATTGAAGTTTATACCTTTGAGAGTTTTTTAATATTCATTTGTTGATGACTATTGTAATTCCTAATTTTTTTTTCTTTTTAGAGGGCAGTTGGGGTTAAGTGACTTGCCAAGGTCACACGGCTAGTTTTTTGTGTTAAGTGTCTGAGGCCGGATTTGAACTCAGATACTCCTGACTCCAGGGCCAGTGCTCTACTCACTGCGCCACCTAGCCGCCCCCAATTCCTAAGTATTTTTAAGAGGAAGTACACTCTTCTTTAGGAAATTTTATGTCCCCGTCTCCAGGAATGTATTATAATAAAAAGTAGAAACTGCTTGTAATTAAGGTACACATCTTTCCCCAATTTGGTATTGGTTCATGTTCCATATAACATAATGGTGACAAGATGCCTTGCCCCACACAAATGTGATTCTCTGATATCTGTTCAAGACATAGAGATCAACTTGGGATTTCCAAGGGTATTGCAGTTAAACATAAGAAAAGTCTATGAAATTAGAAAGATCTGAAGCATGATCTCAACAATGTACCTTGACTACTTCTCCAGGAGCAGTCTAGCAATATTCATAAAGGATTATCACCAGAAGACTGGTCACCAAGGAAAAAATTATTTAATTGAGGTTATCTGTGAAACAGATAAAACATAAAATGTTCCTCAATCAATCATCAAAGATTTATTAAAGACTTCCTGTGTTCCAGACACTGAACAAGGCACAAAGACAAAAATGAAATAGTCATTGTAAAGGAACTGACATATAGTCATATATACTATCTAACCATCTATGTATGTATGTATATATGTATGTATGTATCTACTTTTCTTTCTATCGAAATCTTTCTATCATCTACTAATTACCTATCCTTTCTATCTTTCTATTATCTACCTTTTGATCTTACTTTCTATCTTTCTACCTATCTTTCCACACTTCATCCATCCATCCATCCATCCATCCATCTATCTATCTATCTATCTATCTATCTATCTATCTATCTATCTATGTCCCACTAGAGTATCATGCACCTTGGCATCTTCCCCAAATTCCCTCCATTTCTTCATTCTCTGGCTGAATCATGACAAAATACTGATGCATTACCTTCCAAGCCATGAAAAGTTGCTGCTTTTTGTTTTTCTGAGGCACTGGGAGATATAGGAGGAGAATAACTTAAGTTCTGTTGCAAGTCTGTGGATTGGGTGCCCCAGTGCTTCCACAACATGGTGGCTGGTGGAGAAGGGCTGGTATTTGAGCATATTAGGGGTTAAGACCTAGCTTTCTTTACTGATAGTTCATTGGGTATTCTATCTTGTTATGGCTCTTGGTGTCTTAGACCATGGAAGTGTAATACCATGCACTAGCACATTCCCAAAAGAATGCTACTGTGAACAGCTTTTAAGGTTCAGATTACACAGTATAGTGAACACTCCATTTATTCCATTACAAATCAAGGCAAACATTCACAACTAATCACAATATAATAATCACAACATTGTCACAGAAAATGACAATATAGTGTTCACAACAGCTTAACATTAGAATGGCCACATAGTTTTCACTACAGTGGCCATAGTATTTAGAACAAGGAGCAAAAGAATAATCATCTGGTTTCCCTAAGGGGGAAACCTTCCTCACTTAATCATTCAATCATTCTATAGTACCATAATCAATCTTCCACTCATGGGGCAATTATAGATTAACTTAATCAGTCACTTATCTAGATTAACAATTACTAAATATCATTCATCACTAAGTACTGTCATTTGAAAATTGCACAAACACTCCACCCCTTGGTGTCTAATAAACTTCAATTTCATCAGGCATTCTATATCCTAGGAGACACCTTTTCTTCATCTTGACTTGGGATGGTCTCTCAGATTCCCTGGATCCCCTTCCATGGTCCCAGCTCCTACTTGGATCCACCAAACAATTACCTGGATTCAAAGGGAGATAGCTCTCAGGTCCTTGTCCAGTCCTCAGAGGTAGACAGCTCCCAGCTCCTTGTCCAGTCCTCTGGGCAATTCTTGGTACACACTGAAGTTCACAGGGTATGACACATCTCAAAACCTTCACCACTTCTGTTACCAGGAACTCAAGGATCAACCAAGCCATGAACAAACAAGTCTTATCCTGGTCATGCTTCTTCAGTCCTCCAGTAGTTCAGCTGGCCCTAGGATCCAGGAGAAATCTTGGACTTACAGGCAGCCCTCTCAGCCTTCCAGGTGACCTTCACCAGATTCTGGTCTCATAGAAGACTCCAACTCAGTTCTCGGTCCAGCAGCCAGCTCCTAGATGCTGGGACAGTTCTGCTCCCTCCACCAGGAGCTACCAGGAGGAAAATTCCTGATTCTCATTGTCTGTCTCTGGATTTCTTCTTATACACCCACACCCACACCCACACCCCCCCCACACACACACACACTGGCTTCCTGTCTCAGCCAACTGTCTCCTGCCATGTCAGCAACAGGAGACAGAGTTCATGCTCTCTGTTCACACAGGAGACAGAGTTCACACCTTCTACTTCTCTGCCTCTTTCACAGAAGTACTTAGCCCTTAGTTACTAAGGACCAAGTATCTGCTAAATTAATTACTGTTACAGGAAGAAAGTTAAAATTGGTTTATCTCTTGTGCAAAATTCCTGTGGAGGTCATGAGGACTGGAGAAAGGGCATAGTCCTTGATCTTGTTGGTTACACATCTCAGAAAGGTCCTCACCATTTGTAGACAGAAACAACATGGAGACATTTAAGTAGAAACAAAATATATGCAAAGTAAATACAAGGCAATTTCAGGGGACACAACAGCTGGGGCAATCAGGAAATTCTTCAGGTAGAAGGTAGAACTGTGCTGAACTGTGAATGAATCTAAGGATTTTAAGAGGCAGAGATAAAATGGGATTATATTCTAGAATTGCAGAAGAGCTTGTGAAAAGAAAGAAATAAAACAAATGAAATGATGTATAAGAGACAGAAGATAGATTGCTTAGACTAAACTATAGAAGAAGTTAAAGTGAGTCACATCTAATAATTTCAAAAAGGTAGAATGGAACAGAGGACTTTAAATGAACACAGGAAGCTATATCAGAACCTTTGTCCATAAGAAGTCCCTAGAGTTTACAGAGCAGAGGGGTGATGATATAAGCCCTGGGCTTTCTAGGAATATTCTGGAATATTTAGGAACATCTCTGGCAGATGTGTGGAGAATGGCTTGAAGAGGGGAGATCTTTGAGGAAGGAGGATTAAGAGACTGCTAGAAAAATCTAGATAAGAGTAATGATGGTAGTGTCTACATGAGTGGAGGGAAGGTAGCAAATGCAAACATGTTGAGGTAGAATTGGCAAGATCATGCAACTGATTAAATATGGGTGTGAAGGGGAAGGAAAATGAAAAGTTGAGGATAATTCAGGTTGTGAATCTGAGTGAGTATAAGGATAATGAGGTCTTCAGCAGAAATAGAGATGTTTGGAAGAAATGAAAATGAAGCATTCCCTGTCCTTTATATTATATTGGATTTTCTTTATATTATTTATATATTCTTTACATTTTGGTGCATATCGTAGCTTAAGGTTTACAAATCTCTTTCCTCTCTGCAACCCTATAAGTTAGGGTAGAACAAGTACTAATACCCTTTTTACAGATGTTGAAACTAAGGATCAGGGAAATGAAATAATTTGCCCATTGTCACTTTGTTTATAAATGGCAGAGTTAGTACATGTTGTCACAAGTTGTGATTCCAAATCCTGGGCTCTTTCCATTATGGCAGTCACAGCCTTAGTAACAGAAGGGACTAAAACCCAAGTTTCCTACTTTTATAAGGTGCCATAGTATGACAAACTCCATGAGAGAGAATTACAAGCTTAATCTTATTTTGTTTCAGTTTACTTATTTGTCAAATGAAGATAATAATATTTAGCTACCTCTTTCATAGAGTTATTGTAAATTAAGTGTCTTATAAACTGTAAAGTGCTACATGAGTAATTGTTTTTCAGTTTCACTACTGCTATACATACCCCTAGGACAATGAGGTAGAAGATCACGGCAATCCCTATATAAGAAATGCAACTAGGGCTATCTCTGAATAGTCTAATCATTATAGACCAACTCTTCCTGGTAACCTGATCTCCTACCATCAAAGAAGGTACTATTTGTGGTCATAACACAAAAGATGCCTGGGGGAAGACTGTAACAGGACATGCTCCTATCTCTGCCTTTCAAAAGGTTACTTTCAAGGGTTACCTTGAAATCACACAGAAAGGAGTCCATGTAAGTAAAAGGAAGACCCAGACAATACAATGGGTCCTTCCTAAGCCCTGGAGATGGATTTCATTTGCAAATAGCCAGTTTTGCTAAAGGGTAGGAAGATTCTGGACAGCCTGAAAAATCTACCAGTTGCAGTATTCATCTACCCTTCTATTTAAATATTCCACTAAATTGCAGAGTTATTTTAATAACCCAAATTTCTCCCTAGAACAAAGTTCTATATTTTTCTTACAAATATTCTACAGGTGTTTACATATAACCATGAATGAGAGAACAATAGAATCCATTAAAGAATTGAACATGAGTATCATTGAGATAACAAGAGTCACATGTTGAATGGGGCTAGGCTGCAATGGACTATAAATGATGAATTATTAAGAAGAACTGGAATAAATATGTTATTAAAGGAAGACACATAAACTGGTCATGTGATGAGAGAAAAGACTAGCCCGTGGGTAGCCTGTAATGTCTAGAGAAAATGAGAAAGGTCCCTAGCATTTGGGGTGGACCCCCACAGCAAACTTATGGACAACACTGACCAAAGATGGGAAAACATGCATATGTTGCAGCTTGTGCAATTCCTACATTAATAATATCAAAGGTCTATTTGAATATTTGAGTTGATGACTTTGCAGGGATACAGGTTCACTTATTAACACCCCCAGGCTTGGTTCCAGCATCATCACATCATTGACCCACTTGGCAGTAATGTCTTCAGTGTGACCTTCTTCAGTCTGTATGATTCACATTATAACTTGAACTTTCCACCAAATAAATTTGTGGAATGATGTGGTTCTCTCTCTCTCT
>CM053598.1:44542618-44581960 GCA_028646575.1 Pseudocheirus occidentalis | reverse complement strand
GTGGGAGGGGTGTTACAGTGGGATCAATGTTCTGGGCTGGGGGGTAGGGGCAAAAAGGGGAGAAAATTTGTAACTCAAAACCTTGTGGAAATGAATGATGTAACCAAGAAAATAAATTAAAATTAAAAAAAAAAGAATAGTTACCACTGGGGCACTTAGGTAGCATGTTAAATAGAGCTCTAGTAATATATATGTGTGTGTGCATGTGTATGTGTGTGTGTGTGTGTGTGTGTACATATGTATATATACACATCCCTGGGTTGGCTAGGTGGCACAGTGAATACAGCACCAGCCCTGGAGTCAGGAGGACCTGAGTTCAAATCCGGCCTCAGGAATTTAATACTTCCTAGCTGTGTGACCACAGGCAAGTCACTTAACCCCAATTGCTCTGCCTTCCCCACTAGGAAAAGACCAAGAAAAAGGTATAGTTAGCATTTAGAAAGGCAAGGGAGATTGTTCTAGGCAGCCATAATTTTAGAGAGGAATAACTGTTGGGGATATAGAAGATAAGGGAGATAGTTCAGAGGATAGCCTGAAGAAGAATGAAGATATGGCTGACCTGGGCATCCTCCTTATATGGTGGTTCTGGTAGGCGCGCTCTAATTGGAAGGAGAGGTCACATACGTCATTTTGTGTCCTTTTCAGGTCAAAGTAAGTCAATGTGAAAATGTTAAATTTAACTATTTTCTATTCTTTTTGGATAGGCAAAAATCAGCTCAGAGATTTCAAAATTAAAGGCTAATGGTGGATAATTGACATATCAGCCCAAATCAGCTCAATCCCATTACAAATGTTTAGCTAAAATCACCTTTTACAAATTTCCAGAAATTCATGATTAACCTGATACTTATCAGGACTACAGACCAATGTTACATTTCAGTCAATCTAAAAGCATTTGGTAAGTACAACAGTACTGCTAGGCATGGTGCAAAGTACTAGGATATAAAGAGTGATTCCTCTTCTCCAGCAGCTGAAATTCTCTCATAGCAAAAACATATAAATGTTGTACGAATGGTCCCAAAGGAAAACCCAAAAGACATCTCTAACTTCTTTTCCCCTTGGTCTTCTCCAAGGGAGATTTTATTTCTTGCCAGGAAAAGAAGCAGGAAGTTGAGGCCAGAAGCTTGGTCACTATGCTCTCCTCAGACAGAGGGGGTACCCAGCTAGAATTATATTTATCTCCTCCCTTAAATATATTAGCTTAGGGAATTTTGTTTAATGATACAGAGTAAAGCTCTGATCACTTGTCATTAGTGAGGAAAGGGGTATTTTGAGTTTTATATCCAAGACTTGACTCCCTTCCTACCAAATACCAGTTCCACAATAAACACACAGATCAGGTAACAAAGAAATGTATTTATCCAAATTGATAGCAAGGCAGAAATCAGAGAAAGTATATATGTATATGTATACATACACATATGTATATGCAAGTGTATGTGTACATGTACATGTATGTATACATGTATAGACATTATATGTATATATAAACATGTATGTGTATATGCCAGAAACAAATACAGAATATATATGAGCAATGTATACAAAATATATACCAGAAATATACACAGAATATATACCAAAAAATACTGAGTAAAGGAGATCTCTTATTGGAAATGAGATAATTCAGTTCAACCAAGAGAGAAAGAGTCCCAGACCTTGCCCAAGGGGAAAGTCCTCAAAGTTTCTAGTGTAGCAAGTTGGGGATAGGGCCATGGTGAGTGCTGCTGGCTCCTCTTCTGTCAGCTTCTTCCCAGAATCTAATTCTCCCTTCAGCAACCTGAAGTGGGGCTGTCATTGTTCATTTTTTCTCTTAAACCTGGAAGCCAGAAATGCTTGAAGCAATTACAGAGTCTGAAGAGATTGAAGAGCCTGAAGATTCTGGAGTTCTCTCTCCTGCTCTCCAAGTCCACCCTGCCTGTCAAGCAGGTAGAGGGCATTGGTCTCCATCAAGGACAGAGTCTGATACCAATGCCCTTTGGAGTTCATGTTACACAAAGAACTAGGTACATACAAGTCTAGAAAGAGTGAGATGATCTCAGAGGGAAAGGAGCAGATTGAGAAAGGCCTCCTGTGGAAAGTGGGACTTGAGCTTATTTCTGAAGGGAGTCAGGAAAACTAAGGACCGGGAGCCTGGTGGATAACCAGCACAGTTATGGACATGGGACACAGAGTGTTTTGCATGAGGAAAAGTAGGCCAGTATAGCTGGGTCACATTGTGTGTAGACAGGAGAAAAATGTCAGTTGTCTAGAAATGTTGGAAGGTACCAGACTATGATGAGTTTTAGATGCCAAATAGCAAAATTTATATTTTATTCTAGAAGTAATAAGGAAGTTGTATGTTGAATAGGGTAGTGTTGTGTTTAGACCTATACTTTTTTTACTATTCATTTTATTAAAAAAAATCTATTAGATCCAAATTCTCCACCTCTCTCCTTCCCTTCTCACACCCAATGAGAAGGCAAGCAACACATCAATTACACACATGAAGCATGCAAAATATATTTTTATATAATAGGCCTATACTTTTGGAAAATCACTCTGACAGGTGGATTGGAGTGGAGAAAGACTTGAGGTAGAGAAATGAGTTCTAAGGGTACTTATAATAGTATAGGTAAAAGGTGATAAGGGTCTGAGCTAGTATGGTGGCTATGTGAATGAAGAGAAACGGACTTGTAAGGGAGAGCTTACAGAGGTAGAAATTACAAGATTTAGCAGCTGTTTGGAAATATGAGGTAAATGAAAGAATCAAGGATGACACTGAGCTTGGAGGCATAGGGAGACTGCGGTGCCCATAAATGTAATAGGAAAGTTCAGAAGGCTAGTGGGTCATTTTGACTTCTGTTTTAGTCATGTTGAGTTTGAAATACTACAGACCGAGCAGTTCAAGGTACCCACAAGAAAGTTGGGATTACGAGCCTGGAGTTCAGGAAAGAAATGAGGGGTGGGCGTAAATATCTGGGAATCATCTTCAGGATCGCGATAACTGAATTCATGAGATCTGATGAAATTGCCAAGTGAGATCATATAGAGGAAGAACAAAAGAGGTCTCAGGGGGTAGTACTATATAATTATATTTGGAAGACAGCCCTGGTGATTGGTTTAACAGAGATGCCCAAGCAGCCAAGGAGACTGAGAAGAAGTATCCAGACAGAGCAGGAGAAGAACTCAATGAGAGTAAAATTTAAAAAAAATGAGAAATATAAGGTTATCCAAGAGGAACTCTTCATTACAGAGAAGAGAATATACAAGACTGAGAGACTGACTCTATGTTCCAGGTGTTTGTTATCGTTTTCAAGATGAAAAATGTCTTTAGCATTATAGAAACTGTTAGAAGAATTAGCTGGGAAAGGCACATAGTGCGTATGGATAAGCATCCACACATTACAAAATGGGGAATATGAGTGAGAAATGAAGTAAAAATGTCATCAAAGAAACTGATTAGTAACAAAGAAAATGGGCTTCTCGTGTGGTGGGAATGAGGGAGAATCAATGAACAAGCCAAGTACTTCACCGACATCCTCTTGATGTCAGAAGAAAGAGAGGAAGGTCAGCAGAACATCACGTAGACTTTCTTTAGCACATCGATGAGAAGATATGGACAAGAGTTACAGAGGATGGGCAGACATTGATGGATTGTGACACTTATCATTGTAGACATATGTCTACAGTGTGTCCACCCACATTAACAAGAAAAACAGATCCACTTGAATATGAGAGCTAAAACTCCACAGAGGCATTTTATTCCTGAACTCTCATTCTCTTGAAGGATAGAGCAAAGGAAATCTTTCCTCCCCACATGTTTACTTCATTAAATATTTCTCAATTGCATATAAAATATTTTAATGCTAGTTTTTTTTTAATGTTGTTAATGTTGAGTTCCCAATTCTCTCCCTACCTATGTTCCCTACTCTCTCCTTGAGAAGGCAAGAAATTCGATAGAAATTATACCTATTTTTGTTGTTCTTATTGTTAAGTCATTTTAGTAATGTCTGACTCTTCATTACCCAATTTAGGAGGGGAGGAAAGGGACATTCAATGAAATAGATGACTTTCAAACATTCTTGATGAATATTTGATTTTTAAATACAAGACTAAAGAGAAGCATAAAAAGGTAAACAGGAAAAGGAAATAATAAGGTACCTAATAAAGTTAAACTCCTTACACTCCTACATGGGAAGATGATATTTATACCTCATAAGAACTTTCTCCTTGTTAAGGAAGTTAGGAGTATACATAGAGACAGATATGAGTTGAATGTGAAGGGATGATGTTTGAAAAGTAAAATAAAGGGGTGAGAGAGCAATATACTGGGAGAAAGGGAAAGGGAGAGGTAGAATGGGGTAAGTTAACTCACATAAAAGAGGCAACAAAAAGCTTTTACAGTGGAAGGGAAGAGAAGATGAAATGAGGGAGGAGTGAGTGAACCTCACTCTCATCAGAACTGACTCAAAGAGGGAATAACATATGCATACAACTGGGCATAGAAATCTATCTTACCCTACAGTAAAGTAGGAGGGGAAAAGCAGAAGAGAAGAGTGGGGGAGAGGGGTACTAGAAAGAAGGGAAGATTGGGGAGGGGTAGTCACAAGCAAAACACTTTTGAGGAGGGAGAGAGAGAATAGAATAGGGGAGGATAGGATAGATGGAAATACAGTTAGTAATAGTAACTATGAAAAAATTTTGAAGGAAGTTTCCCTGATAAAGGCCTCATTTCTTAAATATATAGAGAACTTAATCAAATTTATAAAAATAAGAGCCATTCCCCAATTGGTAAATGATCAAAAGATATGAATAGTTTTCAGATGAAGTAATCAAAGCTATCTATAGTGAATGAAAAAATGTTCTAACTCACTATTGATTGCAGAAATGCAAATTAAAAAAAATCTGAGGTACTATTTTATACCTATTAGATTAGTTAATAAGACAGAAAAAGAAAATGGCAAGTGTTGGAGGGGATGTGGGAAAAAATTGAGACATTAATGCATTGTTGGTGGAGTTGTGAACTAATTCAGTGATTCTGTAGAGCAATTTGGAACTATGCCCAAAGAGTTATAAAACCATGCATACTTTATGACCTAGCAATACCACTAGGTCTGTATTACAAAAGAGACAAAAAAGGAAAAGGGCTTATACATACAAAATTATTTGTAGCAGCTCTTGTCTAGGGGGTAAGAATTACAAATTGAGGGCATGCACATCAATTGGGGAATACCTCGTGGCATGTAATTATGAGGGAATACTATTGTACTATAAGAAAAGATGAGCAGGATGATCTCAGAAATGCCTAGAAAGATTTATTTGAGTTGATACAAAGTGAGATGTACTAGGTACAAAGTCACAGCAATATTGTAAGATGATCAACTGTAATTGACTTAGCTATTTCCAGTAATACAATGATCGAAGACAACTCTGAAGAACTTAGCATGAAAAAAAAATGCTATCCATCCCCAGAGAAAGAACTGATGGTGTTTTAATACAGATTGAAGCATATTTTTAACTTTATTTTTACTTTTCTTTTAACTTTATTTTTCTATGTTTTCTTTTATAACATGAATAATATGGAAATGTTTTATATGACTACACATGTATAACCTATGTCAAATTGCTAGTCTTCTCAATGAGGGGTGATGGGAAGGAGGAAAGGAGAGAATTTTGAACTCAAAGTTTTTAAAATGAATGTTAAAAATGTTTTTACATGTAACAGTGGGAAAATAAAATACTAAATAAATTTTCAAAAAAAGATGGAATGATGCAGTAGTATGAGCCAGAGAAATTGTCAACCTCTTAGAAGAACAAATCTTAAGTTTTATTCTGGGAGTTGCCTACACATGAAATAACTTTTCATGTCACAACATACTCACTCAATCATCCTCAGCAAATGCCACAGAGGTGCTGGTAATGGCCAAGTTTCTCAGCAACTTAAAAGACACCTTTCTGGGCTTCTACGTCCATTGCCGGACTCCACCACTTAAAATCTAGGCAGCTCTTACTTCTTGGCAATCCCAGTCACCCAAGGAAGTGTTATTCCAGGCAGTTGACACATTTTGTAGATAAGACATCCAACTCCTTGGTGGTGGGGAGGGTGGAGAAGTAAAACCAAAAGGAATTAGAAAAATAGCTTTAAAAGTAAACCTCCTCAAAGCTTATAAATTGGAAGCAAAGGGCCAATGTACACATTTAAGAGGTTGAGGCCAAAGAATGGTTTCAAAGACTGCCAGGCCAAACATTCTCTGATTAAAAGACAGGTACAATCATTAAGATAGTTTTCCAAGACATTCAAAGAAGCCACAGACAGCAGAATACTGACTGACCTCAGTGCTAACTGCTTAACTAAAGAGGAAAAAAAAGGTACAAACTGTGGGTAGCTTATTTTTATAAAATCTGGCACAGGAAAGAAACAAAATTTAAGTCAAGCATGGTAGATCAGATTATTTACAACAGAAGAATGAGTAATGCACTTATTATAGCTAAAGATTACACAGAGGTTAATGTTCACAGCAGGGAACAACAATTAGCAAATTCATAAATCATGGTTTTGCTTCTACTTTTATTGTGAAGGAGCATCACTTGATAGTGTTCTGTGACACATGTATAGGCTCTGGGGATCACTCACCCTAAGCTAACTCAATTTGTGCTGGTGGGTTGCATCCTTAGAGCTTAGTTGCATCTCCTTCTCAAGGTCCAAGGGATAACGTAGTCAGGTGTGGAGTGATTCTTCCAATGCTATTTTGCCTTGAGTGCCGCCCCCCATTCTAATGTGTTCTCCTAACATCAATTACCAGTGATAACTGCCTCAGTATCATTTGTCATTGTTAGTATCTCCCCAGCATCATTTAACGGTTGATATCTCCTCACTATCATCAATAAGCAATTCATATCAATTAGCTTTTACAAATGATATTTACTGTGAAAATATGGCAAGAAGAAGTAAAAACACATCCCCTTAAAATAAAGCAAACTCTCTCCTTTACCACCTCAGTCCCTGGGAAGAGTGAGCTCAGCTTTAAATTGGGTGGTAGAAACACTTCTACCAGCAAGTTCATACTCATCTGCAGTATAGTCAAGGAAGAAGTGCCGTACAAGCTTGCAGGACATGTTGTCTTGGCTGTTGGGCTGATTTATTACTGGACTGGATTATATGCATCATTCCTAGGGGCTGTTCTAGTTCCTCCCCCAGCTTGGGTTTGGCAGCTATAATCTCTGCCAAGGTCTCCTGCCACAGGATCTCTGAGTAGTTCTTCTGATGTTTTGAAGCTCACAATATTGTTTTTCAATACTCCTTCAACTAAGGTCAGGAGGAATCAGAAGAAACAAAACACCATTCATGCAAGGTTATAGACTGACAAAGTTGGAGAGGGGCTCCCCCACATAAGTATTAGAGCATTTCTACGTTTTCACTGGAAGGCGCCAAGGTATAATTCAATAAAGTTTGAGCTCCTATGCTGGAATCTTTTGTATGTATACCCTGTTCTGAATCAGCAGTTAGTTGAAAGGTTTTTCTTCATCACAGAGTAAACAGACAGGAAACAGTTAAAAAATAATTGGTCATGTCCTGAATTGGGGAGTTAGGTCTATACTACAAGTTATTATGTATTTCCAGAAGAAAGCTCTCTGAAGTTTCAAATGGGCATAGAGCAGACTGAGTACAGTGAAAATGCTCCAAAGACTGGTCCCCCAAGGGCCAGTTCTTTCTACTTTGGTTGAAACCTTGTTGATGTATAGAAGTGTTACCAGATCTTGAGTCTTAAGTAAGTAATTCAAAATATATAAAACTAAAATCTATTTTGGCTATTCAAATATGTTGATTATTCTTGACTATTAGTGAATACTAGTGAATAGAAACAAAATATTTAAGTCAGAAGGAGAGGGCTCTAATTATGGTTCTGACTCTGTATAAACACTTAAATCAATGACCTTCTCTTGGCCTAGGAGTCCTCATTAGAAGATGAGAAAGCTGGACTAGATGATCCCTAAAGTTCCTTTCAGATCTGAACATATGAAATAAATATTTAGTCTTGACAACAGAATTAACACTTACCATATTAATGCATGCCTTTTTCTTCCCTGCTGCAGACTGCAAACATTAACTAGTGTTCACACTTTACCTGTGGTAGACTAATAGTATAGAATATCTTAGTCAAGATCACATCATATAATTTAAGGAAGATTACCAGACATTTGGATATATAATCCTATAGGGAAAAAATACTTTATATCTATGCTGGGTGGAAATGGCATTTTCTTTTAAAATGTCTTTGGAAAGTTTAATTTTAATATAGATTTGTGACTTTGAGATCTTAAAAGAAAGAAGATACACCATAAGCTGACTCTTATTTGAAAGCAGTTTTGTAAGTAATCTTACATTAGTGATAGTTGCTAAGGGACCATTCAATGCAAATTAATCAATAAACACCTGGCAACTAGATACCAGATGGGAGATAGAGGAATCATAAGATTTAGAATGAAAAAGGAATTTAGCGATTACATAGTCTATCCACTTTATTTTGCAGATGAATAAAGGAGGGCCCAAAGAGGTTAGGTGACTTGTCTATGGGCATAGTTCTCTTTTGTTCAGGGAAATTTTTTTTTCATTTGATTGGAATAAAAAAAGCCATGGAAATTCATGTTGTTGATGTACAGACAGTGAGTGGCCATAATCTTTTCCCTTTTTCAGTTTCTGCCAAGCTTCATGAAAGGGACAATCATGTCCTAAAGAGAAAAGAGCTGAAAAACAAACAAACAAACAAACAAACAAACAAACAAACAAAAACCTCTGGGAAATGAACCAAAGAGCTAAGTGAGGAAGAGACCAAGATATCAGGATGCCATCACAAATAAGTGTCAACTCACAGTTAACAATTTAACTTCCAGGGAAACCAAGTCAAATCATGATAAAATCCAGTTGTTTCAGCATTCAATGAAATAAGGTGAGAACAATGTTGTTTAGAAGGGAAGGAGGGGAAAATCATCCTGTAATTATAGCATAGACCAGATTGATAAGCATGTGAAAATAAACACCTCAGTGGATACAAAAAAGGGAAAACATAACCAAGGAAGAAGCTCCATCCAAGTGCTTTTGATGCTAGATTACCCTGAAGCTGACAGAACAAGTTCGTTCAGGTTCTAGGAGGAAGCAATGTGAATGATTTAAAAAACAAAGAACAAAACCAAAAACATCCCCAGAACTCAAATATCCAGACAAATACTATGTTCTTCAAAGTATCCTCTGTAAAAATTTATTTAAACAACACTGCCATTTTTCAAATCGTTTTTCTGAACTGTACTTTTGGGATTGTCAGAATTACAAAAACACTGTGACTAATTCTTTTAATTGTATTTAATGACTGATAAAACTCATCTTCTGGGTGTGAATCTGATGTTTGGAAATAGTCAAAAATTGTTAAGAGCCAAATCTAGTGAATAAGACTGTTGATCAAAATAGGTAATAAGTACTCCTCTTGTTTGAAACTGAGATAGGACAACAATAAAACTTTTCTTCTGAGGTTTGTAAACTCATCTTAAAGACAGTTCCAAAATGACAATTACAAAATACGTTTTTAACAAAGACACTATCATGGAAATAGCATATGGTCTCCCAAAATTACTATGTCGACAAGATTGGACCCTTGTTTGAATTGCAAAATCATATTATCTTGTAAAATATTTAATGAAAATTTCATTTTTTAAAACATATGCATCCCCCATCATATTCCCAAAATCTATCTCCCCTGAGAAAAAACAAAATAGAAATGGAGGACAGCATTTCAGCAAACTTATCAACATTTCAATTATGTCCAATAACATATGCAAATTTCCACATTCATAGTTACCCATCTATGCAAATAAGGAAAGGAGGCACATTTTTTTTTCTTCTCTGGGATAAAGTTTGATCACTATATACTGTTTCATTAAGGGATAGGGTATTGTTTTCTTTCCATTTTTATTCTTTCGTTAACCATGAAAATTGTCTTCCTGTATCTGCTTACTTCATTCTGCATCAGTTCATCCAAATCTTTCCAGCTTCTTTGAAGTTTTCATATTCCAAATTACTTATGGAGTTACTACATTCCATTACTTTAATGTGCCCCAATTTATTTAACCATTTCCCCTATGAGAAGATACACTTTGTGATCAATTAAAAATAATTGATCTTACAAAAGAAAACCAAATATATTTTGAATATTTTAGTCTATATGGGACTGGGATTTGTTTTTTTCTTTATTTGCACTCCTTTGGGTAGGTACCTGACAGATGGATCTCTCAGTCAAGGGGCATAGATTCTTAGTCAATTTTAAAAGACAATTCAAAATTGCATTCAAGGGTAATTGACCAAATCATAGCTTTACCAAAAATGTATCTGTATGCCTTTCTTTCCAAAAAAGCTGAATACATCTAGCTGCTGTCCTACCAATTTTGGAAGGTATTTGGTGAAATAGAAAAGGTTTTTACTTGCATATCTATTATTAGTAATTTGGCACTATCTGTTGTATTATTTCTAATGACCCTATTTGGGTTTTTCTTGGCAAAGATCCTGGAGTCTCTTTTCATTTCCTTCTCCAGCTCATTTTTACAGATGAGGAAACTGAGATGAACAGCGTAAGTGAATCGCCCAGGGTCACACAACTAGTGTTTAAGGCTGGATTTGAACTCTGTTCAACTGGTAGCAACTTACCTCAATTATAGAAAGAAACTCATAAGACAATAAATGGTTTCTGAGTGCTCTTCTTACAAAGCCAACCCTATAAAGTGACAGAGAAGAACACTACCCAATTCATCTTCTGTCTTTTGACCCTAGCGTACCACCTGGATTCCTGTAGTTCATTCCACATTATGACTTGTGCCTTAATTCATTTTTAGATAACTTAACCTCCTAAGTAAGGATGAATGTGTCTGAACTGATGACATTTATAATTCCGCTACTGAATAGAGGAACTCACTCAATATGATCTGGCAAGAGTCAATGAAAAAGAAGAAACACAATATGCTTCTGTAGAGAGTCTGGAGGTGAAATGAACTTTAGAGAAAAAATTTCTTCCCACCTCCTAACTTAAGAGTTAAGGAACATGAAACTCATAGAAATAAAGTGCCTTATTAAAGGCAACCTGGCAAGTGAGTAGAAGAGCAAGACTTGGGCCCTTGGTCTCCTGAGTCCTAGCCCAGGGCATTTACCTAAATGCTATGTTGCCTTCATGAGCTGGAATACCTTTAGAACATAAACTATAGGAGGTCAAATCACAGCATACCTCACCATCTGATTATGATGGCATTGTTTTCAATAAAGACACAAACCCAGAAGATATATGGGGCAGTCAAAGAGATTTTATATACTCAAGTTTCCTTAAAATAATAATAATAATAATAGAATAATCCATTGACTAAAGTATAAATTCAGTGAGCAACATTAACCATGAAAATTCATTCAATAATATTTGACCAGTGTGTCCCTCAGCGTTTTCCAGGAACTCTATCTCACAAAGTTCACAAGTTGTCCTTATGAATGATAATCTTTCGCTAATCTATTGAGCTCCAGAGTTGTAAGAGAACCCAGAGGCATCGAGAGAAAATCTTTAAAAATGAAGAAATTGAGATAGAAGGAGGTAAAGTGATTTCAGAAAGGTCACAGAAGGAAAAAGTTCCAGAGCTGGGGTTTGAACCCAGGAGCTCTGAATCTTGAGTCAGTGCTCTTTCTCCCATACCACCATTGCTGCCTACTTCTCTTTTTCTGCCATATGTCATTCATAGTATATCATCAAAAGAGGCACATTAGCTTACCAGGGAATTGTTGTATTAATGTTATATTGTGTTGTGGTATGGTCTTGTGCTGTTAGAAACAAAGGCCTTTAGAAAATTTGCAAAGTATTTTTCTTGCCAGGATGGGTCAACTCTTCCTAATAAACTAAGCAAAAATGCTTCCCTAAGACCATGCTGTCCCCTCAATTTATATCTGCCTCTCTCTTTCCCTTCAGCTCCCCCATTCCACTAACTTCATTTTCTCACCTCTCATTCATTCTGTAGTACCAAGCAATCTGGTTTCTGCTCCCATGATTCCCCTGATGGTGCCTTTCAGCCTTCACAAATCACCTCCTAATCACCAGATCCAAGTCTTTTCTCATTCTTCATTCTCTACTACATTTGACAACACTGATCACTCCAGCTTCTTTGTAATTTTCTCCTGCCTTCGTTTTCATGATTTTGAGTCCTATCTCTACCACTTGCTATATCTAGGAACTTTTAAAAATCTCTCATCAATCTCATTAACAGACCATTTAACCCCTGCAAGCTTCAGTTCTTCATATGTAAATTAGGCATGATACTTGTACTACCTACCTCTGAGAATTGTTACAAGGACCATACTCTCTATATTGCCAAGTGGTATATAAACATAAACCCTTATTGTTGTATCCTGTAGTTCTTTGACTCATTTCTGGGTGTTCAGATTGTGTTCAAACTTAGAGACTTCTCTCTAAAATGTCTTTGGCACATGTACCACTCAGGTTCCCCCAGAGTAGAGGGTAGAAGAAGGAGAGGGAGAGGGTGGGGGGCAGGGAGTGGATGGGAAGGAAAAGGGAAAGGAGAGGAGAGGACAGGAGAGAGTAGAGAAGATAAAGAGACAGACAGAAAGAAAGAACCAAAAGAAAAAAGAGAGAATCAGCTCCCAAGCAAGCACTCAGGCTAACAAAACATCAAATATAGAATGGACTTTAATTGACAAGAAACAAAAAACAAACTAAAAAACACAATTTTTTTGTACCCCATAAAAAGTCAGTGCAGTTCAGTGTCTTGTAGTTCTTACATTCTGATTCTTTGATTCAGGATCTCTATTTAGGTAAAAATGACTTTTCATTTAAGAGCTCTTTTTCTGGTGTCTTAGAGGGACCATATGACTATGCATCTCTCCATGAAGGGAATAGGGAATGAAGTCCAATTCTGTATATAGCTCTTCTTCTCTTAAATGTATTCTAAGCTCACTACTTTCTGGAGTGTGCATAGATTTTTAAAGGCCATGCTCAAAACCAGAGTATCCTTAAAAACAGAAAAGTTTCATTTGTTGGATAACAAGGACATGGGACAAAGGGAATTAACACTGTCTAGAAATTGATCTTCTAGAGAACTTCTCTCCAGCTCAGAAGAAGTCAGAAATAAGACTCTACCTACTAAACAATTATTTTAGACCTGTTTACATCTTCTCCTACTCCTTTCTTTATCTCCTTCAATGGTCCCTCTACCTCCTCAATGAACATTGTACCTACTATGTGCCAGGCACTGGGGATACAAAGAAGAAAAATGGAATTTACATTCTAATGGGAAAGACAACTGGTTCCTCTAATTTGGCATCTCCCAAGGTTCTCTTTCGAGATTTTCTCTCAATGATCTTGTCTAATCTAGAAGCTTTAATTAGAATCTGTCTGTCTGTCTTTCTATGTCACTGCCTCTTTTCTACCTTCCTTCCCTCTTAAAATATGAACCAGCATTTCCAATTGTCTCCTGGACAGCTCTACCCGGATGTTATAATCACACCTAAACCCCAAACTTAAATGATACCACTATCTATTACCAACCTTTCACTTACTTAGTCCTAGAAACTCAAATCATCTTTGAAAATTTCCTTTTCCTCAGCACTCACCAAATGGCTCCTAGGACCCATCATGTCTACCCCCTACAATATTCCTTGAATTCCTCCTCTTGATTCCAAATGTAAAGTCTGGTTCAGGTTTTCCTCACTCTTGCGTCATCACATTAGTTCCCAAATCTTCTCCTTCTCCAATCTCTCTTACCTCCAGTTTATCTCATATACTGTAGCCATAGTAATCTTTATAATGCACAATAATGATAATTTCATCCTTTTACTTAAAAAACCACACACACATATGATAACCAGTGTTTCTATGGCACTGTGAAGTTTTCTAAGCACTTTAAAAATTATCTCATTTGATCCTCACAAAAACCCTGGGAGGTAGATGCTATTGTTACCCCTGTTTTACAGCTGAAAGAGATCAAGAGATACAGAGATTAAGTGACTTGCCCAAGGTCACACAGCTAGTGAGTGTTTGAGGCCAGATTTGAACTAGGAAGAGGAGTCTTCCTTACTCCAGGTCCAGCACTCTATCCACTATGGCGCTACCTAGCTGCCCCCTTCCTTCAATACTTAGCTCAAATGCATCCTTCTATATGAGAGTATTATACATTCACCCAGATAGATGTAGATATTCTTTTTGTTTCTCCTGTTAGAATGTAAGTTCTTTGAGGGCAGGGGCTATAGTGTATTTGTCCTTGTATCTCCATAAGTTAGCAAAATTCCTGGCACATAGTAGGTATTTGCTGATTAAGGAATATCAGGGTAGGTCATGGAAGAGAGATGTTAGGGTGAGATGGCCTTGAGAGCCACTTAAAAATGATGTCCAGATGACTATAGGTAATAAGGGGCAGCTAGGAGGTGCTAAAGTGAATAGAGCACTTGACTTGGAATCAGGAAGACTCATCTTCTTGAGTCTGAATTCCACCTCAGACACTTAGTGGCTGGCTAACCCTGAGCAAGTCACTTACTCCTGTTTGCCTCAGCTTCCTCATCTATAAAATGAGCTGGAGAAGGAAATGGTAAATCATTCCAGTGTCTTTACCAAGAAAGCCCCAGTGGAGTCATGAAGAGTCAGACACAACAGAAATGACGCACCAACATTAAAAAGTAGTAAGACTCTTTCAAGTATCTGCAGAGGTCATTGACCTAGCTGCTATATAGGGCAGGTAAAGGGCCTAACACCTGCATTCACATGAGCATTTTTCTTCAGAGCAACTAAATCATTGGGGAAGAAAATTATAATCGAGGTAGTATAATTTGGCTGCTCTACAAGGAACAAAAAACCACATGTATCTCAAGTATCTACCTGTTACCCTTGGGTAAAATGGAAAATAATATTGAATTTGGAGTCAGAGGACCTGGGTTCAAATACTGACTGCTAGTTATTAGCCATATAACCTTGAAAAAGTCCCCAAACTGCTCTGAGCCTCAGTCATATTATCTATAAAATGAGGAGGGAGGGTGCTGGACAAGCCAGCATCTAAGAACCCTCCCACCTCTAAAATTAAAACCCCTCCACAGAAGTAGAACAGACAATTAAGCAAAGTCAGATTGGAATCAGGTAAAATGGTCAGAAGATATGGATAGTTTTCAACAGGAGGCATCATTTCATAATCATAGAACTTTACAGACAATATGACATTCTTTTGGCCTGATCTTATCCTAACACAAATGAAGAAACTGAGACCAAGAAAGAAATTAATTTGCTCATGGTACTATAGCTAGCTAGCAGTAGAAACAAAATCAGACCTCAAGCCTTGTTCCCATTCCACCATGTTGACTCCACCCTACCTCAAGCCCCAGGCAGCGACAAAGGACCAACATGAACCACTGGTGCCAGAAGAAAGTAATGAACATCATGATAGTTTCAATCAAAAGATACCATTACTTCTAGCTTCTGATCTATATATTACCAAAGAAGAAAAAAGCAGTGGAGTGTTTTTCCTAGTAACATCAAGAGAAATATTTTCCCTTGAAAATGTGTGAGATACAACTGCTGGGGGAAAAATAAACGGCTTTCATCCAGAAACTGTGTTTTGCTTTTCTTTTATTCTTTGGTACACATGAATACATGAAAACATACAGCACCCAGAGACATAGCCCATCCAGAGATAATCTCTTCTAATGTGTATCTATTTAAAGAAACACGCAGATGGAGGCTTTATGAGCAAGGCTGGTAGAGTAAATGTAAGTGATTGCAATACTTGTACTTTTAATAAGATTCCTACAATCCAAAGCATAATTTCTCAAGGAACAAATTGTCCTATAAAATTACGTGGCTTAGAAAGGAGCTCAGTTATACTAACATTCCCGGAGGCATTGGGAGGCTCAATCCTCAATTTCCTTTAGTTGAGTCCCTGCCTCTAAAGTCAGAGCAAATTCTTGGGGTATAGGGGGTCCAGAAAACATTATTTTTCATGAGGAAAAGGTTCAGCATAGCAGGCTATCAGAGGTCTAGAAGAGGGTAAAGTAGTGCAACTTTTCCCAAAGGAAGAGGGAGGACAGGATCCATAATTGGGGTACAGAGGAAATGACATATGCCTTATAAACCTACTGCTTCTTTAACTGCTTGGAAAATCCAAAATTAGGAAAACCCCATTGGGACCAATATCACTGTTGACAGGTCAGGCTGAAGCCTAAGGTCCAACCCCTAGCAAATGATGCTCAGGGACCTGACACAGCCATCAGCCACTGCCTGTGAATTCATCACCATTATCCCTTTGAAAGCCAGAGCCAAGCTTACTGTGCCTTGTTCAAGAAGAAGAATAAATGGGAGGGGTGACCTTTTCAGAAATTATAATTAAGCAAATCTTAATTCAAGTTATTGCACCATTTGGGAGGAAACAAAAAGTAAATAAATCAACACCACACCGGGAGAAGTATGAATGTGGTGCCCAGCTCATTCCGAAAATATTTGTGCTTCTAAAGCCTGCATTGAGGGAGACATTCCTGAACTTGATACAAATGGTTCTGACATTAAAAAAAGTAAACAAGTAAGAAAAATAAAGATGGAAAAATTCTGTGGTCAGTTCGCAAGTGCTTTTTTATTGTTTGAGGCAGGGTTAAAGCCTTTTATAAAGACAAGGATATATGTGTTGCCAGATTGAATATGACACTGGACTAGTCTTGCTGCCCCTGCCCAGAACTCTTGCTGCCCATAATATGTTGTGTACAAAACATGTGTTGATGTTTCTCAGCAAAGAGCTAGGGTGGGGTCCAAATAGAGCTAACTCAAGGCATTCCCCTAGTGCTATTGTTCATATCAGAAAGGTACTTTCCCATTATTTATGCCCAAGGGAAAAATACAAAAAGCAAACACCTTTAATTCTTTTTTCCCCTTAAGGATCACTTAACAAATTTGTCTAATTAATTAATTAGTGAAGGTTGTAGAATCAACAGAGGAACTTTGCCTCCTAGGTTTGCTGTCTTATGGGCAATTCTTTTCTCCTGACTATGTTGAATCCTTATGCCAGGGACTCTTTTAAATTTATAATCAATTCAAAAGGTAAGTTCTAGATTGTCCAATCAAGGACATGGAAGCTCCATGGTCTCACATATTTATCAAAATGAGATGGACACTTGGTTACCAGACAGACTTGGTATTTACCAAACTAGAGTAGGGTTCTTTTTTAAGGTTTGCACTTTTCAAGGTTCATTTTTTTAGATCTGGCCACCCCTCAACTAATCTTGCTTAGGGAAACTGGTGCAGGTAACAAAATGCTAAGTACTTGCTCTGAATTTAAATTAAAAAAAAAAGGCAAGACTTTTTTTCCCCCCAGTTTCATCAACTGTCTCCTAAGTGGGTATTTCACATGTAAATCTCAAGATCACTCATCCCAGGTGGTAGGTATCATTGTTAACAACCACCATGAATACTCAATGATATGCCCCAACTCAAACACTATAGATTTCATTCAGGAGAGCTCTTCTGAAGGATGTTCAAGGAATCTGTTATCTTTTCAGAAAGTTTTGGAGTAGGGGAAAGGGGTGTAGTTATTCTACTTCTTATCTCTTAGTGACTTAAAAAAAATCCCAGATCAGAAGCCCTAAGGAGGAGTAAACCAGGTGTAGGTAGGCACATCACTGTGTCCAGATCATGAAGACAATATCTGAGAAGAAACATGTTAGTCCAAGTATGGACAGAGGCCAGTTTTGAAGTATAGACAAAAAAAAAACCCAGCCCTGCCACCAAACTGAAAAGGAGACGTGTTCCAAAATACTCCTAGTAAGGCCTGACTCTGCAAAGACATTTCAGAGTCTAATTTTGGGATGTGGGAGCCCTTTACCAATCCTGAGTCCCCTGATTCAGCATCAGAACTTGGGGAAAAAATATTTACGAAAACTGGAAGTTTGTATCATTTGGAAGCAAGTCACGAAATATCCCTGACAGCAAATATCCTTCCTCAGAGGAATGATAGACCTTGAAGCTCTGCTCATGATAAAGATGCTTTGGGGGCTGGGGGTTTGGGGGGAAGGGGGTTCTGTACGTATACGTGTATGAAATGTGAGCATCTACCTTGTGGAAACACAGATAGAGACTGAGGCCTCCCTGCCCTTCCGCACCATTAGAACCATTTTTGTTTTGTAAAAACCATCTGGATGTTACATACAGCTCTCACTCAACAGGCAAGCTGAAGACAGGAGTCTCTCTGACTGGCAAAAGCTAACTGAGCATGCTCACAGGGGCCCCAGGTGTGACCTCTGCTCCCCAGCGAGCTGTGGATGGACCAGGCAATCTATCATGGTGTTCATCCTGTCAGCCCCGATGCCTCGCTGCAGCTGTCTGTCATGCTGGTGGATGAGACCTGCTTAAAGGCAATTGTGTCAATCTCTATGTGACGACTCAGACTAAGTCAGAAGGATGGTCTTGACAGGTCTGGCAAAGTCAGCAGAAGGTACTAGAACACTGAGGCGGCTTCCTTGATGGTGCAAATGGGTGTTGGGTAAGTTATAAGTTTTTTTTTCCTTCTTTTTTTTCTCCTTTTTTCTTTTCTTTGTTTCTCTGTTTTTTCTTCCTGTTACTTATTCTCATGAAATTGGGGCAGGCAGGTTGGTCTCGGCCTTAGAGCTGATCATCTCGAATAAACCTGTTGCCCTCGGAGTTTTTCCCATAGTAAACATAGTGACACCTTCCTAGAACACCTGCAAATAAAAGGAAACACATTATTAGAGGTGCTGCAGTGGGTAGAGTGGGAGCTGCAGGGAGCAGGGCTGTAATGGGATCTCGCATCAAGCTTCTGGCAGCAAATGAATTAAGCAGCAGAAAGGAAGTACTCTATCTTCTCCTCTTCAGAGCTGCCGCTCTGCCGGCAGCCCCCACAGCGCCTGGCAGTGCCTTGCCCTCATCCATGGTTTGTATGATCACAACAGGCTTATAGAGACTTTTTCTATCCTTATTCACTATAATTCCAGGATCTGTGATTTTGTTGATGTGAGCCCTCCATCCACCAGGGCAGATTGCGATACCTCTCTGACCTAGCCAACGAGGGATAAAGGTGCCTGTGGCCGCAGAATGCATGACCCTGCACTCAACCTGGGGATAGCTGGTCCTAAGAAGGCAGACATGCAGTTTGACAGCAGGCCCATCATTCAAAACTTTTTCAGTTGTAAGACTGGCTAAGGCTAGAGATTTAGTCTGAGAATCAGGACCATTCCACCAGGAGATGCCAGGATTGGGTGGAGGCTTGCAGGTAAACTATGGAAGAAAAAAAAAAAAGACAACACTGTCCAGGCATGTGCTGAAAACCGTTCCTATGGGTTCATGATTGTTAAATTTTCATTATGAGCATTTATGCCTCAGAAATCAGCCAACATTACAAATCGGGGCTCAATTTGTTGTTTTTGTTGATTGTTTAGATTTGGAAAAGTGATAGAGAAATGTTAATCATGCTGATTAAGCACAAAAGTCTGTCTAGCATGCTTTTATAGTGGGTTTTTTTTTTGGAGAGCTGGTTGTTAAACATTTTCCAGCATAACCTTTTTTTCCCCTTCCTTGTACACACATGTCATCCTATGGGTTCATAGAACCTCAGAGCAGAAAACAACCTCGGAGTCCATATGAGCCTGCCCATAACTGTACAAGAATTCCTTCTATGATACATCTAACAAGTGGGCATCCAATTTTCCCCTGGAAACTTCTAATGATGGGAAACTCATTACTTCCTATGGTACCCTACTGTATTTTTTTCAGTGGCTCTAATTGTCAGCAACATTTTCCTTATCTCAAGCCCAAACCTACTATTCAATCTCTCCTGGTGTTGCCAACTAGGACAAGTCTATTTCCTCTTCCATGTGACAGCTAATGAGTTGTATGATAAACATTGATTAAGCTCCTACTGTATACCAGGCAGTGTTTTAAGAGTCTTCAAAATACTTAGACAGATAGAATATCACCTATACCTATTGTATATTCCAGAAACAGATGAAGGAAGGAAGGAAGGAAGAGAGGGAGGAAGGGAAGGAGGAAGGGAGGGAGGAAGGGAGGGAGGAAGGAAGGAAAGGAGGAAGGGAGGGAGGGAGAGAGAAAGGAAGGAAGGAACAAAGAAAAGAAGGAAGGAAGGAAAGAAGAAAGGAAGGACGGAAGGAAGGAAAGAAGGAAGAAAAGGAGGGAGGAAGGAAGGAAGGGAGGGAGGGAGGAAATAAGCATTTATTAAGCACCTAGTTTTGTGCCAGGCACTTTGCTAAGAGTTTTTAAAAAGTTTATCTCGTGTGGTCTTCACAACAACTCCAGGAAGTAGGTTCTATTATCATCCCCATTTTAAGTTAAGGTAAGTGAGGCATACAGAGGTTAAGTGACTTGCCCAGAGTCACACAAACCACATGTCTCAAGTTGGATTTGAATTAAAGTTTTCCTGATTGCAGGGTCAGCAATCTCTACCCACTGTATCACCTTGATGTCCCCAGTGGTGATGAAATGCAACTTGAAAGTAACAACATTTTAAAACAGGTATTCTTTTCTTCCCTCCTTCCTTCCCTCCTTTCCTCTCTTTTCCTCCTTCCTTTCTTCCCTTTCTTCTTCTTCCCTTTTCCCCTTACTCTCTCATTCCTTGTCTTCTTTCCTTCTTTCGTTTCTATACAAAAACAAAAATGAAATATTTCCTACCCTTAAGGAGCTTACATCATACCAGAAGAAAACCCCAAGTACAAAATAACTAGTAATCCATCAACAAACATTTATTAAGCACCTAATATATACTAGTTACTCTTTTGCCTTTTTTTTAACAAAAAAAAGTGCTTAGCACATTGTAGGTACTCCATAAATATTTAATGAATTAAATTGAATTTTTATTATTGCTTGATGAGAAGCTGTGGATGTGTTTTGATCCATACATTGGAAGGAATCCTGGATTGATGATGAGCTGAAAGCCCAGGATATTCAAGGAAATGACAGCATTCTGGATCAACATATTTCAGGTCTAAGATTCAATCATCCCATTGGTGGCTGGCATCCACAGACATCCAAGGTACATCTCACACCCTGGTGATACAAGTATTTGGTTTCCATCTTCAGATTAATGGGGGGAAATCTGTGGCTCTAAATACAGTACATGGAGGTTATGGAAGACCATAAATAGTCCCTAGTCACACATTTAAATCAGTTCATTCCTTATTTTCCAAACCTCCTCTTCAAATCCCTCCCCTATCAAAAATCAAACACACCTACAAAAATTAGGAGAAGAATTAAGAGGAATTAAATTTTTCCATATCCTAATATTTATCATTTATAATCACTCCCTCTCATTAGGTCTCATTTGATTTGATTTTAGAGGAAATATCCAAACTAAGGTACATAGATTTCTTTTGTAAAATTGATAGGACTTCTGCTTTCTTCTCTCAAGACTATAAAGACAAGCTCAGATTAGAAAGCCCATAATACATCGTCAGCAATCTTGAATCTGTTTCATTTGTTCCTCCACTGACAAAGACTGAAGCCCCTCTGTATTTTGATTATTATTATTTTTCATTTTTAAGACTTATTCTCCCTAAACTGCCCAATTTGGAAGTCCAGCAGCCACTAATGGACACAATATTAATTGGCACAAAAACTTCAACCTGCATCTGGGCAAATTCATCCCTCTTTGGCATCCAACTCCTGGAAGCTCACCATTTTGGTTCCAGATGATGTTGACATCCAGTCAGTTTAACACACTGCACCTAAGAATTCCCTAATTCAAGTGATCCATAATCCATTAAACCCTTCAACAGCAGGTACTGGTCTGTGCCACCATGCCTAGCTACGTGGATTGTCTTTAAGTGTCATTATGGTAGAAAATTTTACCATTCAGTGACCAGCTCAGGAAGTAACTCCTTTGAGTTGGTCCTCAAAAAAAATAGACATATCATCTATATATCAGACCCATACTCCAAAACTCTCCTACATGAAAGAAGCTATCAGAGGCTGGGGTCCACTCACAGGAGATTCAAGAACCCATACTGCTATGAAATAGAAGAGAAGAACTAGCTGGAAGCTTTTCCCATCAGGGTCCCCAAAACTTGGATCACCTTCCTTCCAGTCACTTTCTTTCAATTACAGAACCCAAGATCTTACATGTCTACATGTAAGAATCTTACAAGATTCTACATGTCAGTCAGACCCAAGGCTCTGAATTTCCAATAGACATCTGCTGCCTAGAACCACAGAGTATAGACAAAGTGGACACATTTAGAAGGCCTCTCCTAGCTCTTTCCCATGGTGGAGAAATGACCTCTGATATTTCAGTTGGTGGGAAGGGCAGAGCAGCTCTGCATCCTGTGCTGAATTCTGTAGCACTGGGGGTTACACTCATGGTGTTAACTTCCAGAGCAGAGGGGACTTGCCCTTTGGGACTTTGGTAGCAGAAACAGTAGGGTACTATATTGTTACTCTTTGTCACTAGGAAGGGCATTTTTTTGGTGGAAAAGCCTTCATTATAGTGCTGAACTAAAAATACCGATTATTATGCCTTTTTACCCCAAATCACATGTAAAGATAACCCAGAGAAAAATTCCAAGCTATCTAAGATGCCCAAAGCCAATAATTGATTAGCAGACAAGAAACTGTCTCCTTTCTCTTGAAACACAACAAACTGCTTGCAAAGCCAATCACTGATCATTCATGGACCAATTGTGACTGTATATTTTCTATGCACCATAAGTAACTGTCAAAAATGATTCAAATTTAGGAAACTGCTTGCCCCACACAGGTACACTCTCTCTGTGCCATTTCAGCCTTCTCCCTGCCCACACTTGTAATAAAGTGTATGGGATAAACAAATTTACTGACTTGCATTCTAAATTGTAAAAAATAAAAAAATAAAAGGACTTTCTTGCCATGAACAGAGTTTTGTGGAACAAATTCTGCTTTGCAACAGGGTTTGTGTTTCCTGCAGTCCCAAGACCTGAGGAATTTCAGATGCTTTTCAAAATTCACCCAGACTCCTTCCAATATAATTGATTCAAATCAGCTACTCAAGAACCTAGAAAGCTAGGGCTGCAGGATGTTAATTTCTTTGTACAGCATTGGGACAGCATGAATTTTTATGAAAAGAAATGGATAAGGTTGTCATATTTCATAAAAAACACATTTGTCCTTTTGAGTAAAACCACAAATGGCTGAGTTACGATATCCTTGTGAGCCCCCCACCCCACTTCTCCCTCTCTTTCCCTCTCCTGTTCCATCCCTCTTTCCCTTCCTTCGCTCTACCTCCCCTTTTTCTTTCCTTCTTCCCTCCCTCTCTCCTTCCCTTTTTCTTTCCTTTCCTTCTTTCCTTCCTTTCTTCTCTCTCCTTTCCTCTCCCTCCCTTCCTTCTTCCTCCCTCTGTCTTTTCCCTTGCCTCTCTCCCTCTCTCTCTTTCCTTCCCTCCAACTCTTTTCCTCCTTTTCTTCCTCCTTCTCTCCTTTTCCTTCCCTTTCTCCTTTCTTCTTTTTCTTTCATTTCCTCTCTCTTTCCTTTTTCCCTCTCCTCTCTCTTTCCCTCATTCTCCCTCCTTCTCCCTTTTCTTCTTTTTCTCTTCCTCATTCCTCTTTTCCTGCTTCTCTTTCCCTCCTTCCTTCCTTCTTTCTCTCTTTCCTTCTCTCTTTGCTTCTTTTTGTCTCCTTCCCTATCTTTCCCTACTTCTCTCTCCCTCCCTCCCTCCTTGCCTCCTTCTCTCTCCTTCCTTCCCCCTCTGTCTTTCCCTTCCTCCCTGATGACCACTGTTACCACTTCAGCATCCAGGGACATGATTACTTTCCCTGAGCCAATCTCTGGTGTGAATTTCCATTTTGGATCTCATATAATCAAATGCCAAATGGAACAAGGAATCATCCTGGAATGTGGGCTGGAGTATCTCGCAGCCTGGGCTCTAAATTGGAGGGGCATGAAATGTTTATTAAGCACATTTCCAGGGCCTCTTTTTCAGGCTGGCTCTGATAAAAGCCCTTTTTGAGGTGCACCCTGTTTCTTTGGGCCTGGAAGCAAGACTGCTTCTCGACATCCCAGGGAGAGAGTGCCGTTTGATGAATGCAGGAGACGGCAGCTAGGTGTCAGCTCTCAGAAAATGAGGCAAGGACATGAGGTATTAATATTGTCAATGATCTCTTGACAGGAAAACAGATACTGCATTCACCGTCAGATTTAAATAGACATCAAGAGCGCTAATGACACAAGGGCAGACTTCAAACAAAGAAGGCTGTGTGGTAGTGAGTAGAGCCAGTCTCCAAACTGGCAAATGCCTGATCCGAAAAGACATTGTCAGGAGTACAGACAGGCCCGGGATTGTGTATGGTGACAGAAAACAGAGATGCTGACAGAGATACCGAGGCCATATTATGCCAAGTATATTCTAACGCTGTCTACTGCCCTAACTAAAGCTGACATCATTTCCTGTCACTTGTAGTATTCTCCTCCTGCTCATGCAAGAAAAAAAAAATCTCCCCAGACATCATTACAAAACCCGCTGCAGTTGTAAAGTTCCTAGCAGGCCTGTTCTGTCATGAAGGTTGGGTCTCGAGGCCTAAGGAGAACCTCAGTCAATCTACATTTGTAGTTTCCAGGATTGGGGAGGGTTGGGGGCAGGGTACTCTCATTTCGTCTTGAATCCCATCACTTGAGGTGATGGGAGCGCTAAAGTGTGAGGAGCTGTCACCTCAAATCCCATCCTGAGAGAAAGATGCTCAGTTGTTGGGCCGGCATCTCGGCAGTGGCACGGGGACTGTCTGGCAGCCGAACAACGGCTGCTCGCCTAGGGAGAAAGGTGCTCCGGCTAGTGACAGTTAAAGTCAGCTGAAATTTTTGAACTCTGGCAGCCTGTGATTGCTTAAATTAAGCAAGTGTTGTCTCCTCGGAGACTCCCTCTCCCCTGGTTTCTCCACCTAGATTCCCACTGGCCTTCCCAGCTGGGATGTGATTGTTTCAGAAATGGATCCTGGGTTTAAAAAAAAAATTTAAAGGCCAAAATAAATAAATAAATATAAGAACACAAAAGAAGGGCCTGATCCCGTGTGTTGTTCTGGGACTTCAGAGCTCATGAAAGGCTGTTTATCAAGTGATAGGCTTGGCTCATAAATGAAGGGAGGTGACTGTTTTTCTCTTTCCCTTTCTCCTGTCTTTCCAGATCTCCCTCTGTTTCCAGCTATATCAACTGACATAAATGGTGAAGATGACACCAGGCCCATTCCCCTCTGGAGGACACTGGATGGCTGGTGCGCCAAAGGTCCAAATTTGGAAAACCGCTGCTTGTACCTCAGTAGGAGCTGGTTTCCGGGCACATCTGCAATGCATTTATTTGTTTGTATCTCCTCGACTTATTATGTCTTGGGACTGGAGGAAATACAACACATTCAATGACATATGTGGTGTTTTTAATTAAAATAGCTGGCTCTGGTCATAATAAGCTAAGCGTACTTATAATACATCAGTGCAACACACAGCTGTCAGAACACGGCGGCTGTTCGGGGGCCCCTGAAAGATGACGATGTATGGTCTCCTGAGGGATCATCTCTTGCCAAATGAGACTCCTAATTTTTCTTAAGTGGCCATCTTCACCATCACCATAAGCTCTTAAAACTATAATTATGAAAAAATTGTATTGGGAAGAATCTGTTTTAAAGACGCCCTTTATCTTTTCAATGTTTTCCCCCTCTGGAATGCGCGTTCTAATTATGCAGGTTAAGTTACAGCCCTGAAGATGCCTGTGGGGAGCCAAGAATTAGTCTCTTTCCAAGCAGTGACAGTATCACTTGGAGGGCTGGCTGGGGGAGACCCTAAGACTTGAGTTATTTGGATAGGAAAGATCATCCAGGGTATATTGGCTGGTCCTTGATCGCCAAGGCACTAGAGGCAGTCTACCTGCCCCAGGAAATGTGGTTGAAGCCACTTTCATCTTTCCTTGGGGGTTTAGGCTAAAAATTTACAATTCAGATAATCCAAGATATAAATGTTTAAATGAAGGGAAATTGATAATTGTCTCTACTTTTAGGCAGAAATTACATTCCTCTGTCTTGATCCCCTCAGGACTGAGAAACTCTCTCTATATCTATTAATTCAAGTTTCGCTAGCCATAGTATCAATGGATTGTAAATGATGGAGACAGTATTTGAACTCAGGATTCAACCACCGTTACTCTTTCCACTTATTATGTTGCTATCCATTCCAAAGAAATAAAGAACCACTCAATATGGTGATAATATCTGATTTCTACAAGCATTTTAAAGCTTACAAAAAAGTTTGCATACATTGTCTCCTTTGAAACTCACAATTACCTTGAAATATAATTAACGATGCTTTTATGAGACAAATGTCATTTATACATCAGTAAGAGACACAGTAGGACGTTATACTCTTTACTTCTTTTAGGCAAGTGTTATCAATTTCACCATCAATCACCATCACTATTATAATGTACCATATTTTCATGTGGTCAACTGTAATAGTAAGGAATAACAATAACTGACAATAAATGGCAATTGTATAGACATTAAAGGTTTTAAAAGCATTTGGTTCATATTGTTTCATCTAGGCCTCAAAACATCTCTGTCAAATAGGCATTACTCACGCAAATTATCCCATTTTATAGATGAGATGATTGAGGATATTGTCCTTCAGTCTTATCTGAGTCTTTGTGACCCCATTTGGGATTTTCTGGACAAAGACAGTGGAGTGGTTTTCCATTTCCTTCTCCAGCTCATTTTACAGATGAGGAAACTGAGGTTAACAGGATTAAGTGACTTGCTCAGGGTCACCCAGCTACTAAGTGTCTGAGACCAATGTTCTACCCCTTATACCACCTAGCTTCGCAGCTGAGGCAAAATGACTTGTTCTTGAGTCACACAGCTAACCACTGTTCAAGGAAGTATCCAAACTCAATTTTTCCTGACATTAAGCCCAGAACTCTATGTATTATGCCAAATGCTGTCTTGGTAGTGTTTGGCCTGTGAGAGATGATATTCTTAATATTTTGCTAAAGGAATGGAAATGTAGCATCTATAGGCATATAAACTGTGTGATCCTGGGTGAATTTATGTTCACTTAATTTCAATCGGCATCAATTTTCTCATCTGTATAAAGAAGATAATCAAAGATCTTACATCATAGGGATGAATTACGAATTTTGAGGTTCAAATGTCTAAATATGTGTGAAGAACTTTGTAGACCTTATAAAGGACTACATGACTGTGAGCTATTGTTATTGTATTATTACATACAAAAGCTTATTAGATTAGTTGGTATAAGTTGAACTAGTAGGTACACAATTATGAAACATGTAAAAATGACAAGCTTAAAATATTAGGAATTCAATCACCATCATTATTAAAAATGTTTATTAAGAAGCTATTTGTGAGTAGAGCTGGACAGAGAATAAGAAATAACTTACTTCTATTCTCTGATATCCTTCTAGCTGCAAATATGTGATTCCATAATCCTGCCCTCTATGTGCTTATATTTAGATGTCAGTGACAGAAAAAGGAAAAGAACACATAGCTGACCACATGAACTCTCCTTTCTCTGCCCTTTAAGATGTTTCTGGGAGAGCTGATCCCTGATGCTAATTGAGTCAGTAGGGTCAAATGTCTCTACAAGGCTCTCTTCTGGATTGGCCAGCTATGAAGAAGGACATCTATGATGCTCAGCTCAAAAGGATGCTTTCCTCTTTCCTCTTGCAAACCCCAGAGACCAAGGAACCGAGTCCCCTTTCCCTTATTATCACCAGGAATGTCAAAATAACATTTAGAGCTGAACTCAATGTTGGAGAAAGAAGTGGAAACTTCCATTCTGTGAGTATTAAAGCAGAGGAGCCAGCTGCAAACAGTTTGTTTAGAGGGGTCTAATAAATTACTCCTAACCCTGGCCAGTCTGGGCTTGAGCTTGTGAGAACTCTGAGCCAGGCTTCAAATATGTGAACAAAAAACAAATACAATTTACGTGCCTGAATTTGAGCCGTCTCCATCCCCTCTTTCGTTGTCCTAAAAGTATCCGTGGTTTTAACAAGGACCAATCAGCCAAGAGAAGATTCCGGGAGAAAGAGGACCATTGCACCCATGAGTTCTACTAAGTGATGTTTAATATATATTGATAGTGATGAGAAAAGTTGGATGATGAAAGTTGGAAAAGATCCTTTTTGGTTGAGGATCTTAATGTGTTATTGTATTATGGATAATCATAGAATATTCAATTCAATTTAGTTCGATAAACATTTATTAAGTACCTACTGTGTGTGGAGCACTGTGATAAGTATTGGGGATAAAAAACCGTCTCTATTCTTAGGAAGCTCAAATGAGGGGAAAGGGAGGTGGAAATGAAGTAATTAAGCAAATAAATATAAAGTTGTTATTTACATTATTAACCAAAGGGGTAAAAAAAAAGGCCTTAAGGAGAAGCTGGGACCTGAACTGAGCATTAAAGGGAGAAAAGGATTACAAAATTCTAATTGAATTGAATTGCATCAGAGCATAGGGTGTAAATCAAATATATTCCTTATACAATAGTTATGCTCAAGTGCTAAGGAGAAAAGCAAAAACAAATTGGAAAGTTCTTAGAGAAAAGACTTTCTCTGTATTGGCAAAAATTTGGTTAGGAAGTCATAGTCTCAACCCCTATCTTTCCTACCCTATTCATATACACCCATCCCAAGTCCCTAGCTTGCCTTGAAGGGGATTTTTAGTGAGACAAGAGAGTAGTTGTAAAGTATATGGATATGCATGGAGACTTTCACCCAGTTCCATTTAGTCATGAAGAAGATGGAGAAATGAGTATTTCTAAACAAGGTGCTTCATGTCAAAAATGTGCATAAGGGACGGGACTTTGGCCAAATATCTTGTTCTACGGTTTGCTAATATTGGTAAGAACTGAAATGACATATGTCTTATTAAGCCTGGGACAGTGGTAAGGTTTCATAAAGCTGAAACTTGCTTCTCTGTCATTTCTACACATCGGTTTTCAGAAAGAAAACTCCTCTAGAGTTTCACAGAAGAAGTTTAATGCTTCTTCTAGATGACAGCCCTTCAAAACAGTGATTGTATTTCCCTCAATCTTTTCTTCTTCAAAGTACACATTCCCAACTCTCCACAAGGTCCTCATGTTTCATGATAACGGCTCTTTTAGCATCTTGATTTCCATCCTTTCACTGAGCTCTAGATTATCAATATTTCTCTTAATGTGTGGGGTACTGACCTGATTACATCTGCATAGCACAGTATGGAGTGACACTATTATCCCCTTTGTTGTATATATCACACTGTCGTCATTCATGAAGGCTGAGGCTGCACCATGAATTTGTCGGTCACTTGTCACATTGCTGAATCTTTTCAAATTGGAAGTCAACTAATATCTACGAGTCCTCTTTTCCCTTGAATAATTATTCTTCAAATAATATTCCCTTATCCACTACTTGTGCGTTTGATTTTTGAACCCTAGTGTGTCTCTTTATATTTATCATGAGTACATTTCATATTGTTTTCTTAGGCCTATGACTCTAGCCCACTGAGATCTTTTTGGATCCTGACCCTCTTATATAACTTACTGGTTCTTTTTTCTGTATTTGCATCACTCACCCATTTGAGAAACATATCATCTCTTTCTTTATTCAAAATGCTTCAAGTCTTGGAAGGTCTGTTAGTTTATTGAAAATGAAGGTTAAAACTCTTACATAACTTCACAGATCAGAACAATATGCATTTATTGAGGGTAAATTATGTACCAAGACCTTTGCTAATTATTAGGAATATAAATACAAGCAGAAAGAAAGTCTCTGCCCTCAACAAGCTTTGAGTCTAATGAGGGAAGACAACACATAACAGTCTAGAAGAGAATGCTAATCTGGTTGGCCTGGGAATCCATTTTAAAATAGAGCTTCTGAGAAGAATCAATGCATCAGAGGAAGAGGTCATAGGGGCAGAAGGTACTTCCAATTTGTGGAGTCTAGGGGTGGAGACAGCTTCCTGGGAGTAGAGGGGTTTTTTTTATACTATGGTAGAAGAAGACCAAGAAAGAAAAAAGAAAGAAAGGGGTATAACCTGGAATAACAGTCTTTAAGAACTTTTGTGGCTAAAATATTCATAACCCTAAGGCTAATCTGATGACATAGCTCTCCTAAATTAGCTAGATTGATTCTTGGATAGTGGATGTATAATCTATCACTGGTACTGGTAAAGATAATGTACCTAATAAAACAGAGGCCTGTACCATAACAAAATTACCCCCTCCAGGATGTATTGATCCAACATTTCAGGTATGGACAAGCCTTTCACTTCCTACTGCTCACTCACATAGCTACCACCCTGGTTCAGCCCCTTTCCATCTTTCAGTAAAAGAGCCTCCAATTGGTCTCCCAGCTTCTAGCTTCCACAGTCACAATTACATTCTCTAAATAGGTGCCCCCCTCCATATGTTCCTAAGATGGAAGATGCAAATCATGTTAATTCTCTACCCAAAATTCTGAGGTGGGAGAAGACTAGAATGAGAGGAGACAGGGAGAGACAAAATAGGGTTAATCATCTCGTGTGGAAGAGGCAAGGGATAACTGTTACAACTTTACTTTCACTTACCCTCATTGAATCTGGCTTAGGGAAGAAATGGCATAAACTCTAAACTGGGCATCATGCCACATGAGAGAGTAGGGGGCGTGGGGATGAAAGGCAAGATGATGGAGAGGAGAGCAGGGTCTGGGGGAGGGATGCTGGATGCTCACACTTCAATAAAGAGACAGGGACAGGGTAGAGAACAGAACAAGGTGGGAGGGATAGGAAGGAGGGACATATGATTACTGTCACAATATGTCCACTATGAAGATGTCCTATGTAATCACACCTACACAGCCTGTATTGAATTGGTTGTCCTTCCAGCGGGGGTGGATGACAGGGAAGGGGTCGAAAGAAGCTAGAATTTAAATCTCTGCAATACCTGCAACTGGGAATCAAGGTGTGCAGGGGCTGGGATAGGAAGACCTTCCCTGCCCTACCAGAAAGTTAGAGAGCAGACCAGGGGAGGGGCTCTGCAGCAGGATCCCTGTTTTGGGGTTGGGGTGGGGGAAAGATGGGGAGAAAATTTGTAATTCAAAGATCTCATGAAAATGAATGATGTAAACAAAAAAACAAATAAAATTTATTACATTAAAAAAATTTTAAAAAAATTCTTTGCCCAAGAATCCTTAGTATATTCCCACTGTTTATGGGATAAAATAGAAACTCTTGGCCCTTGCCTTTAAGGCCATCTACAAGCTAGCTCTCACCTACTCATCCAGCTTACTTTTACCTCTAATTTCATTTTAATCATAATATATATAATAAACAAATAATTAAAACTGATTATAATTAAATTACATTAATTGTATTTTTCTTTTTGAACTTTTAACTGCTCAGTGAAATCGACATTCTTATCTCCTGTCCTTGTGCATTTGCACCATCCATTCCCCAGACTTAGAATGTATCTTCTCCTCCTCTGCATCTCTCTGAATCAAGGTTCAGTTCAGGCACCATCTCCTCTCCAAACCTTCCCTGATTCCCCAAGTTGTTGATCCCTCCACAAACTATGATAACTGGCATTTTCATCATGTTTTATGGTTTACAAACCACTTTACAAATATGTCAATTTATCCCCACAACCACTCACATAACTAGTGAGTTCTAAAGTCAGATTTGAACTCAGGTCATCCTGATACCAGGTACAGAGATCTATCCACCATACCACCTAGATGCCTAATGTATATATGTATATGATGTTAATACTCTTTGCTTATGTGTTATATCTTCCTTATAGAGTATAAGTTGCTTGATGGAAGGGGCTAATTCATTTTTTATTTTCTATTCCTAATACCAATGTCTTGCAAATAGTAGGTGCCCCTTTTCCTCATTAAACATTCACAAAGTGTTTCAATGATATGTTCTAGAACTACATGAAGGACCCATATTAAGTTCAGTAGTATATACTTTTCAAAATCTAATGTTTTTCCTTCTTTTGAAATTCCGGCCAATGTTTTCCTGTCTCCAACCTTCTGGTGCCTTTCCAATTTTCTATAGTTCGTCAGAGATTTTTGACAGCAGTTCAGTAATCATATCTGTGAGTTCTTTTAGTATCCTGGCATATAATTCAGCTGGCCAGGAGACTCATTTAAACTAATTTAAAGCATCTAGACACCCTCTATCTTCTCACCCATCTTGGGTTTCAATTCCCTTTTAACCATGTTTGTTCTGCCCACTCCTGTCTGAACATTATTTTGTTTGATTGAGAAGATGACAGTGAGGGAGAAGCTGAAAGGTTTTGCTTTCTCTGTGTCATTCAGAGGCATAACTAGGGTGGAAGACCTGTGGTTTGGTGTGAAAAAGCTGAGTTTAGAGGAGCAAACAATAGAACTTAGTATGCCTGCTCCCCCTTGACGGCAATGCTCCAGTCCTAAGTGAGCTGCTCCCTAAGAAGGCCCCCTTCCTCTGCCTGGTTTCTCTGTCTTAGGCTCTCTGATTGTTTCTGCCAGAGAGACAAGTAAGGGGAAAAAGAGTGATGTGCCCATCTCTATGTGGGGAGAATGGGTAATGCCTCCCCCCACCTGCCGTTTTTTTTCCTCCCATTTTTTCTCCACTTCCCTCAATGACTGTCCATGTGGAGGATGTCAAGCATTGGGCTCACAGTCTTATTTACTGATTTTATATAAGTCACATCTCCAGGTAGAAGGTAACAAAGGACCGTCATTCTCTGCAAAAATCTGAAGGTGTCAGGAGTGGGCATTGAACATGACTGAGTAGATAAATGTCTTCATCCATTGATTAAAAGGGGCTTGTGAAATGGGGATGGAAACTCACCCATTTTTGGTTTATCAGGCCAGAAGGCTGGGAAATGTTCCCTTGGCCAGCGTTGGTTAAGTGTCTGTTTTGGAACAATGAAACAGAAAAGTTCAAAAGAAGGATAAACATGATCCCATGATCTGAGTATCAAAAAATGATGGTAACTCAACAAGAGTGAGAGTTTTAAGAATGAAATTCTGATAAAATAATTATTAATGAACCTAATGAGGAAGAAAGGGAAAGTGCCCTTCAAGTAGAGTAACCACCCAAGCAAGTCTCTGTCCTAATGCATGCAAAAAGAACTTTCATAAAGCCATGAAGTGTCACTCCCAGCATATATTGGGGAGAAGAAGTGTCAGAAGGTACAGAAGTCGACTTGACCTGGGTTAACAGTCACCATAACCTCCTCCTGTTCCTACCACCTCTGGCAGTACTATTATTATTCCCCACTTTACAGTTGTGGAAACTGAGGCAAACAGGTTAAATGACTTGCCCAGAAAAGCTAGTAGTTGTCTGAGGTTGAATTTGAACCTCTGTTTGCCTGCTGGGGTGGGTGGAAGGATAAAATGAGATCATATTTGTAAAGTATTTTGCAAATCTTAAAGCATTATAGAAATGTTACCATTCTCATTACTCTTTATTGTGATTTGGTTTGTTTTGCTCTAGTCATGAATCTGCTGTCATTAATTATTCCATTTGTCCCCAAACAGGTTTAACCCTTTCTTGTTCTCCTCCCACTAAACCCACATTAAAAAGCCTTGTTTAACATTGTCAGAGAGGCAGCGTGCTATAATGGAAGTCAGAAAGATGGGGCAAGCCCTCCTTCGGACACATGTCAGCTGTGTGACCCAAGGCAAATCATGAAAACTTTCAGTGATTTAGGAAAATTCTCTAAGACAGGCATCTTTAATCTTTTTTCTGTGTGTCTCAGGTCCATCCAACAGTTTGGTGAAGTCTATGGACCACGTCTCAGAATAATGCTTCTAAATGTATAAATTAAAATACAAAGGATTACAAAAGAAACAAATTATACGAAAATACAAACTTTTTTTAAAGTTCATCTAGTCTAGTTTAAGAACCTCTGCTTTAAGACTACTAGGTACCAACATTTATAGAGGGAATTACTCCACTGGCTAGATCCTTCTACTAATGAAGTCGCTGTTATGCTCCTATAGTCTTTGGCTGCAGCATGTTTGGTTTTTTTTTAAGCCCTGTTCAGGACTTCAGCTTTCTTAATATGTATTACACATCCTACTCACTTTTTCATAACCATCATCAGTGACCTGATCCTTTTCCCTTTTTTTAAACATGTCATTTCAAAAGGTAGCTCACCAGAGAGTTCTCTATGTGGCTACATTCATGTTCTGAGATACTTTTCTTCTTAATTACTTTGTGAAAATTTCATTACTCTAAACATCCTCACCCAGTTGAGAACTGCCACCATTTTTTGATACTTGGGCCATGGAAATATGTTTATCCCTTTTCTGAACTTTTTGGTTTTGTTCAGAAATAAAGATTTTCAGACCAGGCCAGCCAAGACAACTTTTCCCAGGCTTTATACTTAGCCTCATGGTTTAATGAACCAAAGCAATCGGGTAAGTTTCCAACCCTTTTATTCAGCAGTAACAACAACAAATATCTATTAGGCCCTCACTGTTTACCTGGTATTTGTTCTTTATTAGAAATTACAGTCACAAGTATCATTGAGGAAATCTGGTTCAGGTTATCCAAATGGCAGTTGGAAGGCCTAAAATTTGTCTCAAAACTACTGACACCAGAGAAAGCTAAGACAATAGACAGCAAAAGTCATTCAGAGAAAGGCATCAGACTCAATCATCCTACCCTTTCAGGTTAGTAAACCCCCAGATTCCAGCGGGCCTCCAGAGGTGAAATGATGTGTACAGGCCCTGCTCCTGGGGTCTGGTGGGTGTGTAAACATCCCCACTGGAAGAGAACACAGACCATGCTCTGCTCCGACAAGTACTGGGACACGTCAAATCTCACCAGGCTGGTTGTGAGAAAGAGAGACAGAGGAACAGAAAGCCATCAGCAGGGAAAGGATGCTGGAAAAATCTGTAGTGAAGGTGATAGGAATACAAAGATGTGAAGTTAGCATCCCAGGCTGGGGAAGGCTTACACAAATGTTTGGTGTGAGCAAGCAGACAAGTTGATGTGTGATAAACTACAGCCTGTGGAAATGCATTGCTGGGCTCTCAGCGCAGCTGGAGATGAAGCTTGTCATTTTTAGAGAGAAAAAAAGACACAAGAAAGTAGGCAAGAGGGGGAAAGGCAAGGTAAGTTTTCCCCTCACCTAATATGTTAGTGAAAAACTGAAAGGCTGGCCCAGACCCATGGAAAAAAAATGAGTGTGTCTGAGGAGAAGTCATGTCATGCTAGGCTAGAGAGTCAGCTCCATTCATTTGGGTCACAAACTATATGGTTTTTATACAGACCTGACTGACATGTATATAAAACCCTTTACACATTAAGGAGCTATTAGGCTGACAGATTAAAAGTTATCTGGAAGGTAATGTTTCCATTATAGGAGCCTGGCAAGGGAACAGTCAATATTCCTTTCCTCACATGTCATGGGTTTTTTTTTTGGAGGGCTGTTCAGGGGGAGGGGGTGGAAAAGAATAAGGAGAGGGGAGAACCATTGCAAAAGAGAAAGGGATCTGAGTGAGGATGCCTTCTTTATCCTTCTCTCCTCCTTGACTAACATGAGCAATATAGGCTTTGGTTTGGACCCATAGGTTGTTTTTTGACCAAAGAGTAATATTTATGTTATGTTATCGATTATTTAGATTCAAAGCTACAATGAACACCCACATCCATATACCTTAAAAAGTAATCCCCAAAAGAATTGGAGTATAGATACATACACATCCTATACATGTAGAATACATACAGTTATTTATATATAAAAATGTCCTAAAAAGTAACCCTAAAAAGTATGTTTATATATGTATGTGAATATATATGTATATATGTGTATGTGTACATATTAATGTAGGTATCTGTTCATATCAACCCACCATTCTTTAAAGGAGATATCAGGGATTTTTCCAATCTTATTTGGGGGAAGAGTGGGTTTGCCATCGCTCCTGCTCTTGTATTCTAAGTAGGGCCTAATGGATTTGAGATGGGCTGTATTCCAAAGTACATGCAAAGATCAGATGCAAATCAGGTGAGACTAGTTAAGTACCCTTCACTCCCTATCTCTGATGGATGTCACAAGAGTCTGACTGTCAATCACAGCGGACAACATTCCAACTTGTATGACTTCATTTTTTTCTTTGTTTTGGAGTAATTTATGATTCTATCCGATAGGGGGAATAAAGAAAAAAAAAAAGAAACGAAAATAAATCAACTTCCCCCAACTCTATCACATTCAATTTTATCTTCTTTATTTAGTCTGCAGTCAAGAGTATGACCACTAGAGAGCAGCATGAATTTAGCTAAGGAGCCAGAGTTTTTCCTTTTCTTTTTCTTTTTTCTTTCTTAAAAAAAAACAAAACAAAACAAAACGGCACAGAGTATTTAGAAATGGCAATTAAAAGCATACCGGTACTCTTGGTCACCAATTATTGGTCCTGTAGTGATCAATGTGTCATCTTTGCACAAATGGTGCTGATGCCTTGCTGAGAATGAGGATATAAGACATTCTCTCCTTTGGATTTTTCTGGCCCTGATTTTAGGCACTGAATAAATTCCCTTGCTATTGACTACACTAACACACCAATGTCTTATGTTTGAAGTTAGGACTCTTTTGCACAATACTTATAGACAGTTAAAATTTGTGCAAAATCATCAATAAATAGGAATCCTGGGATTTCCTAGGGAGCAGGAAGAGGAAGTAAATTCACCAGCCTTACCATGAAATGCCAGAGAAAAACCAGTCATCATCTATCAACACAGAGCTTTCCAACATTATTTAATGGCCAAGGACGTAGTTGGCCTGCCAAAAGAACACTGGCCCTAGCCTCACAAACCCTTACTCCTCCACTGTGGCCTCCTTCTGCTCACCACTGCACAGGTTCCCAAATACAACTATCTGCCTACAGCTCAGATCTGTGGCATCACAACCCACCTCCAGCCCCAGATAGCAGAGATTCTCCAGGCAAGTTAGCACAAAGGGAACTGAGAGGAGAAGCAAAGGGGAAGTGCAGCCTTTTCTAAAGCCTATTGTCTGATTTTCATTTCTCCCGTGGCCAAGTTTGCTTTTGGGCATAGTACAAGGGTTAAGGCTTATTTTCATGGCCAGGAAAAAGAAAAACAAATGATAATTAAGAGGATGGTGATGCTAACAATGAATTTACCTCCTAATATTTTTTTCAATTAGAAGCAATTGTTACTTTATCAATCTGTGCAAAAGCCCATAGAACATTACATATAAAAGAATAATAACAAGATAAAGACTTGTCCCAGAAACATTGCTATCTGAACTCCATAAAATACGAGGAGGTTATAATAATAAATAACAATAAAGAATGTGGAACACTGGGGAGAGGATTAGCCTGAGAGACAGGAAGACTTTGATTCATGTACATCTTCTTGGTAACATTAGCTGTTTATCCACAGACAATGGGCATGTCACTTAGTCATGCTTAATTCTAGAGAACTCTATAAGATTAGTAGTTAAACACGTACCATACCAGGAGTTCCCATCTAGACCAAAACCAATCAAGATGATGTTAATAGCAACAGCAGCAACACTTGACATTTCAACACTAGTCTAAATAAAAGAACTTTATATGACATGATAACACACTAGATGACTGTTTTATGAGGGATTGGTCAAAGAGCATCCAAAATTTAAAACTTTTCCTTTACAAGGAATGAAGTAAAATACAGGAATTTGGTTCAAAATCATCATTTTAATTTAGAATTTTATCAGATAATTATGATTTTATTAGGGAAGAAGAAATATAAAATCAAATGACAAGGCTCCTTTTTTGTATGTAGAATTATGGGTTGGCATGCGGATTTCACGTCTGATCCAGCATATGCTCCATCCAAAAATTTCTTAATATTTTTGCCCATAGGTACACAGATGGTTATATACATGTAGACACAGTACAAACATGCAGATATACACACATATATGTACATGCACACTCTTACTCTCTCTTTTGAATATCATTACACATTCCTAATATAGTAACACACCAAAAGACGACAATGTTTGGGGTACATAGGTGGGTATGAAATGAGGGAAGTTATGGTTAAAGGAATTTTTAAAATTAATTCAGTAGGTGCAGAGCCAAGATAGTGGTATAAATGCAGGAAAATGCCGCAGCTCGCACATAGCCACCTCAAATACCCATAAAATATTACTCTAAATAAGTTTTAGGGCTCCAGAACTCAGAGAATTACACAAAAAGCACATCTCCCACTGAAGGCAGCTCAGCAGTAAGGGCTCATCACAACACGCTGGGAGCCAAGCCCAGCCCAGCCTGAAACCAGGTCTTGGGCCCTGGGTGGCCAGGACAAGCCATGGCTGGAGCACTTGGGAGAGTGGATTACTGGCAGCTGTGGCAGTTTCCAGAACTATCAACCCATAAGAAACAAGGACAAAGTGAAAGGTCAGTGAAACTCAGCTAAAATTTGGGGAGAAAAGTTGTCTGGCCAAACTGCCTTCAGGAAAAGGAAGCAGCAGAAGTGGGGGCCCTACAGTTGCCTCCACATGGCTGCTTTAGAAGCTCCTGGCCTACAGATTGCAGGAGGACCAAGCAATCATTCAGAGGCTAAATGCTCTTGTATTGAGCTGTCTAGATCAGGATCATGGTCTTGGGTGGTGGTCCTGGGGTGCATTTCCAGTGAGCCAAAGCTGGTGGGGACTGCAGCGGCCTCCTAATAGCTCTGGCAGCTGTGAAAACCCCAGAAATTTCAGACAGAGCTTTCCCCTCTGGAAGCAGGGTTCCACAGAGCTAAAAAATCAAGTAATTCACTGGCAACATGAGCAGGCAAAGGAAGCAAAGCAAAGTAAGAACAGCAATCCAACTTTAGATTCGTTCTTTGGAGACAAAAAGGATCAAAGCATGGAATGGGAAGGAGACAACACAGTCAGAATTCCCACACCAAAAGCTTCCAAGAAACATGAAGACTGCCTACAAGCCATAGAGCAGCTTAAGAAGGATTTTGAAAACCAAAGAAGAGAAGAGGAAGAAAAATTGGGAAGAGAAATGAGAATGATGTAAGAAAATTATAAAAAGAGAGTCAACAACCTGACTCAAGAAAATAACACCTTAAAATAGATTAACTCAAATGGCAAAAGAGACCCAAAAAGCCAATGAGGAGAAGAATGCCTTAAAAAGTCAAATTTGCCAGATGGAAAAAGAATCTCAAAAGCTTGCTGAAGAGAATAATTCCTTCAGAATTAGAGTGGAGCAAGTGGAAGCAAATGACTGTAAGAGAAATCAAGATACTATTAAACAGATTCAAACAAATGAAAAATAGAAGGCAATGTGAAATATCTCCTTGAAAAAACCACTGACCTGGAAAATAGGTCCAGGAGAGACAATTTTAAAATT
>CM053598.1:44508738-44542118 GCA_028646575.1 Pseudocheirus occidentalis | reverse complement strand
CTGCCTGTAGCAACAGATGTGCTTTCTGTCTTGTGGAGACTTTTGGAGCTTGAAAATCTGTTTAGCGTCCCATTTTATGAGTTTTTTAGCGTGTTTGTGTGGGAGCTGTGGTGCTTTGCTGCTTCTAAGCCGCCATCTTGGCTGCGCCCCAATATGACACTTTCAATATAAAGTATCTCCTAAGGAAAACAACTGACCTAGAAAAGAGATCTCAGAGAAAAAATTAAGGATTACTCAAAACGAAAATTTCCAGGCACATCAAAGTCAAAATCCAAAGCTTCCAAGTCAAAGAAAAAATACTATAAGAATCCAGAAAGAAAGAATACAAGTACTGAGAATATTTAGCAGTCACAACTCTAAAGCAGCAGAGAACTTGGATTACAGTATTCCAGAAAGCAAAAGATACTAATAGCCAAGAATAACTTAACCAGAAAAATGAATTGTAATACACAGGGGAAAGAAATTTACTTTTAATGAAAAAGACTTCCAAACATTCCTGATGAAAAAACCAAAGTTAAAGAGAAACTCTGACTTCAAACACAGGACTAAAGAATAACATAAAAAGGTATACTTAAATGAATAATCATACAGGAATAAACAATGCTTTGAATTCAATAATCTGAATGCTTACATTCAAATGTGGGAAATGATTCATGTTTCCCCTCTGAACCCTAACAGCATCAGGGTTCATAGAGGTAATCCAATTAGCCAAGGCCTGAGAGTGGTTATCTTGAGTCTCAATGGTCTCAAAAAAAAAATGGAGAGTAATAAGAAAAGGAATGAACTAGGAGAGGGAGAAGGAAAACAAAAATTAGAGAAAATTAGTTCATATAATCAGAATGCACAAGCAGATATCTATACAAAGAGGGAGAAGGATTTTGGGGGCATGTGGCTGATACTTGAACCACATTTTCATTTGAACCAGTCAGAATAAGGAAAAGGAGAGAGAGACAGAGAAAAAATTGGTTACAAAAATCTAATTCAGTAAAAATACAAATGAGAGGGAAAAGGAATAAGGGGGAAAAGAAATTAGAGGATTAGAAGGAGGGTAGAATAAAGGAAGTATTCGTCCTAAGCAAAAAAAACCCTAATGATGAACAAAAATATTTATGGCTTTTCCTGAGGTGGTAAAGAATGGAAAACTGAGGGAGCACCCCCAAACTGAGGAATGAATAAACAAGTTATGTTATATAAATGTGATGTAATACTATGGTGCTGAACATCTATTGGCATAATGATTTTAAATGATTCCTGATGAATCATGCCACGCCCCTTCTGACAGAGTAGTGAAGGGCTCAGAACGCAAAATGAAACACATTTTTTTCCAGTTGGCTAAAGTGGACATTTGTTTTGAATGATTATACATATATATAATGGGTTTAGGGTTCTTTGCTGGGGGAGAGCAGTGTTCTTTGTGATGGAGAGGAGTGACATGGGAAGATGAGAAAACAGACCTTGAGTGCTTAAAACAAACATACTTTTTTTAAAAAAAGAAAAATAAATATATTGTAACTAGCTATTCATTTTCATCAACTGATTAGGTGGATATGAATTTTAAAAAAGTAAATTATCATCTTGCAACAAGAAAGCTTGCAAACTTCTCCTACCATTTTCCATCACATATTTGTGTGAGCAATCATTTTCACTTTATTCTTGTTTTAAATCAAAATACAAAAACAAACTATGTTGAACTGTAATTAAAATTGTTTGTCTGGTGTTGAGCCAAACATTGCAAATCTTTATTCAAATAAAAAAGTACAACAATAAAATTATTTGTAACTATTATAGTATGTTAAATACCTTCCAAGTTTCATTAAAATGTCTTATTTCATTAAAAATGCTGTTTTTATTGTTCAACAACATCTGTATTGAAAGAAATTCAATATGAAGTCTTGTAGAATATAGTTAGTATATGAGGTCTTGCTGGAGTACTTCTTTTAATTCTAATTTAATTCTTCTTTTAATTCTAATGGAATGCTTCACAAAATATTCAGAATTATTTTGTAATTAGTTTTATAATTTTATATTCAGAGTTTTCATAATTATATGTAGAATAAAATTTTATATTTTATAATTATACGACCTAAGTTTTAATTTGGAACTTTGGGAGGCAAAATTTATCATTGTAGTTATTGTAAGTACTGAATGAATAAATCTAAATAAATATCATTAGCAGTATATTAAATTATCCTGGGGATTCACATCACATTTTTTAAAGGGATTCATAGAACACAACAAAAGGTTGGAAACCTCTAATCTAGTCCAAACCATTTCTGACCCCAAAGCTTCTCCACATCTCCATCAAGTGAACATCAAGCCTTCACCTGAAGACCTCTAGCAAAAAGGAACTCAAATGCCTCCCATTCTTTAAGATATTTCCAATTATTAAAATGTTTTCCCTTCTTTTGAGACAAAACTGGCCTCACTCTAGTCACCAACTTTTCTTAGTTCTTCCCTAATTCCTCTCCAACATGAAAGCCCTTCTAATACTCAAAAGCTATCTTGTCACCCCAAGGGGTTCTCTTTTCCAGGCTAAAAATACCCCCATTTCTTTCAACCTTTCTTCATAAGCACAATTACAAAAAGCTGCCCCTTCCTTGCTCACTCTCCAATTTATCAACGTTCTTTCAAAATACCCAGAACTAAAACATAATAGTACGGACACATTCTGTCATGGCAGTCTACCATCATGCTACTACTGGTCAGCTCTCCTTCCAAATATCATTTGGAGCTAAAGAAATTATTTACTCCTGTCATTAGACAGAAACAGTAATTTTTAGTACTTAAATTTTAAGTTTAGTACCTAATTTTTAGTACCTCAGATATAGGAATACAGTTCCTTTTTTTTTTTTTTTTACTAGATTCTAGGTGGCATCTGAAAAGACAACATGAATGTTTTTGAGGAATAGACTTGCTAGGCAGTTAGACTTTTAAAACTGATTAGGGGCTGGAACTGCCTTCTAAACACAAGTGCATTTTATTATGCTGATAACACACCTCTCTCGCTAATTCTTTGCAGTGATGAACAACATTGCTATTCATCATCATTCAACAACATGTCCCCAGTGCCCTCACACATACAGTGGCTGCGCTCAATGCTATTTGGAGTTTTCCCAAGGAACTTTTGCCTTCTGGAAGGTTACACACTAATACAGATGGGATGAAAAGTGGGATGCTATCAAATACACAGATTTAATATATCTTCCTAGATAAAATTGAACCCCAAATAAAGACTGATGCACTAAGATGGATTTGTTCCCACTTCGAAATATTTCTAGCAGCTGCCTGCTTTTCCTTCCAAAGTACCTCCCTTCCCAACATTCTTTCACTTATTCTAGTGTCTATCCACCCATCCCATCTCTGCCAGGGGATTTCAATATATTTTCCATATCTCACCAAGCTTCTTTTCTGTACTACATGGCAATGTCCTCCATTTTTTTCCTATTGTATGCCATCATCACAACGATGGCCAGACTGAGAGATTCAACAGATGGCCAGAAAGAGAACTCCAACTCAACACTGGAACATTTATTTGCTATCACTGATCTTCATTCACTCTACATTTAAGCCAAATTTGCTCACTTGGTATTTCATATCCCAAACTCTGTGTCTTTCATAGGTACAAAGCCTGCCTTTTCTTTGATCTCCTTTTCACCTGTCCTTGACTTCTTTCAATGCTGCCTCCAGTAGGAAGCCTTTCTTGATACTCTGGTTGTTAGCATTCTCTGGTTTCTCAAATTATATGTATATCCACATATTAGCAAATGCTAACTCTATACAAAATTTTAAACAGGTTAGAGGGAAGAGGAGGATGTAGAAAATGTGAGAGGACCCTTTAGAAAAGCCTTGAGGAATAACCACACTCAAGTTGGATAATGTACAAGTGAAAGAGATGGACAAGCCATAACACATGTAGGAGGAGAACTAGGAATGAGTAGTAACATGGAAGCTAAAGGAGGATTAGGTACCCAGAAAAGAGGCACAGCCAACTGTGAAAAATACTGAAGAAAGAACAAGAAGGCTGAAAACTGAGCAACGGGTGAGGATCCCTTGACTTAGTAACTGCCATCTTGTGAGACCATCATTCCTCTTCTTATCTGCACTACAACTAGGGATAAAACAAATAACTTACTGGGTAGAAAATTATTACATTGACCATCATGGTTCCTGTTCCTTCCCCTAAACAAGTGCCTGCATAGAGATGATCATTCACATTTTCATCCATTTAGTCAATTTTTAAAAGTTTGACTAGAACTAAAAGTTTTAAAAAGCTGACCATTTGCTATGTGCCAGGCACTGTACTTGTTCTACAAAGACAAAAAACACAACAGTCCCTGCCCTCAAGGAGTTTACAGTCTATCCTACTTGATATTTTACTAAGTATACCTTCAAATATGATCACATTTTATCCTCAGAACCACATTGTGAATTATCTCCATTTTACAGATTAGGAAACTGAGGCCCAGGTAAGTCAGGAAATTCGCCTAAGATGATATTCCTCCTCCTTAGTGGTTGTGCTGGGACCAGAATTTCTGTTTCCTGAGGCCTTGCCACAAGTTTCTTTACATTAAACCTCGAGTGTTCCCAACAACAGCATCAAATAGGGGAGATAAATACCAGAGGGCTTCCTATGCTGGATACTAAATTGTAATAAGGATCTATACATCTGGGACAACCTAACTCAACTGTCTGCACTCTCCTAGCCCCCATTTCATCAAACCCCTAGCGTCCCCAGGCATTTCCCAAACATATAGTTCACCAACCCTGGCCATTTCCTCTTTATTATCTACACAAATATTCTTAATTATTTTTCCTCCAACCCAAAGTACTTATTTCTTATTTATGGGTGTAAATATAAAGCAAGCAGAGATCATATTTCACAGGCAGCTGTTCCGATGGCATCCACAGCCTTCCAAATTCAAGAAGCAGGAAGGCTGATTCTCTGCCCATTTCATTATAAAGGGGTTCACCATAAATATTAGAATTTGAACTCCACCCAAGTAATGCATTAATAGATACTCAACCATTAATAATTTCTGTACTTTTTCATAAGTGGGCAAAGTCCAATAAATAAACTATAGCTCTTTCATGGTAGGGCAGGGTTCACAAGTATCAAGGATCTTTCAAAGACAACCACTAGCAGGGGCTGCCAGGAGGTAAGATTCATAATGAAACCACAAATTCTGGGGACCCATTTTTTACTGTCTGCCATGGCAAGTATCTAAAATTTAATGCTAAGCAGAAATCCATCCTGGGATCTGACACACGGCAGCTTAAGTAAACGATCTCTGAAATTAAAAACAGATTCCATATAATAAATAAATTCATCTATGGTTCTCTCTGATGACAGACACCTCTCGCTGATAAATCCAAACCTGTCCTAGCCCCCAGGAGCCTTTCTAAAGTAGACCAAATTATTCACCTAAAATATTTCATCTTGTCTCTCCAGTCTTGACAAATGTGGGTAATTGATGCCCCTTCAAACATCACCACATCAAAACTAAAGGCTGTTTAACTAATTACACCAAGGTACTGGTGAAAAAGATGGACTTACCTTTCTATTGAGTAGAGGAGACCTGAGGACAAATAAGGATTTCACTACCTGTCCCCGAAAATTTCAGATCCAAAGAGCTTTTCCAAGGAGTCACACATTCAACCTTCTATTCTTTGCAGAAGTTCTAAGATACTTAAATTCACATCCTAAGATTTTAGCTTGATCAGATTCTTTGGGGAAATACTGGGAAAAGGGAGAGTGATGAAAGAAGAGCTTAGCTCTTTCTTGTAAACCCTCAAAAAAGACTAGAAGTAGCAGCCTAGGTAGAAATGTGGGAAGAGAGATCAGACCAACTGATGTCTTAAGAAGTCAAAGGATGAACGGTGAACTCTTCAAGAAATCCCAAATTCCCCTGGCCTAGTCACTTTTTCTATTTATTTGCATACACACGTATGCACATATGTATTCGTGTACATGTATTTACATACATGTATCTGTATGCAAATACATGTATACATGTGTATATGCATGTTTTATATTTATATATACATATATATGCATACGTTTGGAATATTGGAAAGCATGGGGATAAGGGAAGTATAGAATGAACATTTTTGTTGTTTAGTCATTTATAATTGTGTCTAGCTCTTTGTGACCCCTTCTGGGGTTTTCTTGGCAAAGATACTGGAGTGGATTGTCATTTCCTTTTCCAGAATAAAAATATCTTTGGCCAAATTCTATATCTTTAGTGTAGTCAATGAAGTAATCCTAAGGCTCATGCCTGGGGATCATCTCTTTATTAGCAAGAGGCAGCCCAACGTAGGGATAAAGTACTAATCTTGGGGTGAGGATGATCTGAGCTCAAATCTGGCCTGTAGCACTGAATAGCTACATGAAGACAAGTGAGATATTTAACCCAAGACTGAGTTTCCTTATCTGTAAAAGGCAAATAATAAAACATAAAGTACCTCACTCACAGAAGGCCTCAAATTGTGAGGTTCCAATATAATTTTATACATACATACATATATATATATATATATATATATATATATATATATATATATATATATATATAAAATCTGCTTTGTACACTTTAAAGTATGACATAAATGCCAGCTAATAGAGGTCTAATTAGAAATTTTCCTTTTTTTTAAACCTGGGGCAAAACCAGTTTCTGTGATTTATTTTAATTCATTGGGACGGGGGGGCACTTAGGCATGCAAGGAAGATGGTCCAACTATAGATGCAGTCGTGCTAAGAGGGGGTAACCTGTTCTCCATCCCAGGTTCATCACTTCAGTCCCTTGTTCTCTCCTGAAACTTGCTCCCACTCCCCACCCCCACTAAGACAACTAGGTGTTAAAGTGGATAGAGATCTGGGCCTCAGGCATTTACTAGCTATGAGTCCCCGGGGAAGTTACAGCGGTCTACCTCAGTTTACCCATCTGTAAAAAGAGGAAAATAACAGTACCTACCTTGTAGGATTGTCACAAGGATCAAACAAGATGTTTGTAAAGTGCTTGGTACAGTGTCTGGCACATGGTTGGTGCTAAAGAAATGCTTAGTTCTTTTCTCCTTCCCCATCACTAAATCCACAGAATCATGAGCCAGTAGAACTCAGGGTACAAGGATGATGGACTAAAGACTGTTTCTGCAGGAAGCATGCTTCCTCAGGAGTCAGATTCTTGAATCAAAACCCCAGCTATCCCAACCTAGTTCATCACTACTGGTATTATTAGTAAAAAGTGGGGGGGGGCATTTTTTTTTCGAGAAAGGCAAGTCTCATCAGAGTATAGAGACTATATTTTATCCAGATAAAGAACAGTTTTGCCTCTTGCTTCAGAACAGAAAATGACTCCGAGGTCATTCCATTAGTGATCACAGCAGCTTTTAAATGAAACACATATAACCCTAATCCAATTAATGAAAGTATCCTGCAATTCTCACCCAGGCTAATGCTGAATGAAGGCTTCAACCCTGCCCATTCACCAGCTCCTTGAGCTATTTTTCAAATCTGAGGACCATCATGTAATGTCTGAATGAAGGGAATTATTGCTCAGCATTCCTTAGCTGACATCCTTTGGTCTAATGTCCATCACAGCAGTTCTGACCAACCAGAATTCCTCATCGGGTGTCCTTGTCCCTCCACCAAGTCTCTTGGCAAGATTGGAAAATAATAACCCTTACCTCTCACCACCACCATTGGCACTGATATTCACAATCATTCTGAAGTATCCTGTGAGACTAGGACTAGGTTCTAGAAGAGATTAGTTGCTAATTTAGACTTATATCCCCCATTCTCTCTCTACCTTGTGGCTCCTGATCCATATTCTATCTTTTCTCCTGACAGAGGCTTAAGACTTGACAAGAACCTCTCCTTCCATAGAATCTTCTCAGTGCTGTCTTGCCAGTCTATGGAGGTGATCTTTTAGACCTTCCTAAAAACCTCAGTTTTTTCCCCACCCTGGTTTTCTTTGTTCCTCACTGAAGCAGGGAGGTTCTTCCATCATGTCAGTTTTCTGCTCTGAGGCATGAAGGGGCTTGGACTAGAGGGTCTCTAGAGACCCTAGTGGAAAGAGAGCGAGACCGAGAGTCAGGCAAGACTTAGGTTCAAATTCTATCTCATGACCCTTGGTTTCCTTAGCTTTAAAATGAGTGGAAAATACATTTAATAATTACCTCCTATGATCAGTGTAAGGATTAAACAATATAATATATGTAAATAACTTAAAAACATTTTAGGATCTCTATGTTTTGTAACAGGGCAGCTAGGTGGCACAGGACATAGCATGCTGGGTCAGGAGTCAGAAAGACTCATCTTCCTGAGTTCAAATCTGGCCTCAGACACTTACTAGCTCTGTGAACCTAAGTAAGTCACTTACCCCTGTTTGCCTCAGTTTCCTATTCTTTAAAATAAGCAAGAGAAGGAAATGGCTAAACCACTCCTGTATCTTTGCCAAGAAAACCCCAAATGGGATCAGGAAGAGTCAAATGCAACTGAAAATGCCTGAACAACACATCACTTGGCATTGCTCCAGTCATAAAATGCTGATTCTCTAAGGTTCACCTTACAGTCAATCCTACAGTAGCTTTCTTCCTGTGAACTTGCTTGAGTCCCATTCAATTAATATTTCATCAATTATACAAGTCCTATTTGGGGTACAATGAAATAATTGTAAAAATGACAACATCAACAAGAATGGAAAAAAGCCAGACTTGGAGAAGAATTGGGGTTCAAATTCTGTTTTTGCAGCCTTAAGTGAGTTAATTAGCTTCACTGAGTTTCTTTCCCCACCTGTGAAATTGGGATGATAATAATTGCACCTACTTTGCCAAAGTTTTGTGAGGAGCCAATAAAATGATCACAGGTTTGCAAAGAATGCAGAACAAACACACTGGTGAGAGCCCAGTGGGACATTTCCATTGTCTGAATCCAACCTCTGTTATTTGCTGCCCCAGGTGACCTGGAGCAATTTAGTTCACCTGAGGCTTGTTGGCATAGAATATAGCCCTCATCTCTAAGCCTGTAAGACCTGAGTTCAAGTAGAAGTAGACAGGGGGAGCCGCACTGCACACAGCACTGGGCCTGGAGTCAAGAGGATCTGAGTTCTGGTAGAAGTCAGTAGGAGGTGTCCTGGTGCATAGAAGCACTGGACATGGAGTCAGGAAGACCCAAGTGCAAATCTAATGCTCAAATACTTACTGCATGAACATGGGTAAGTCATTGGACCTCTGTTTCCTCAATGGCCAAGTGGGAATATTTACAGCACCTACCTTGCAGGGGTTTTGCGAGAATCAAATGAGATGTTTGGAAAATGCTTAGCACACAGTAGGCATATAACAAATGCTTATTACCCTCCCTTCTCCTTCAAGTTTTGTCCTCTGATGTATATTATCTAGGAAATCTTTGGGGAAAACATTTATTTTTTTTTCAATGCTATTAGCAACTCTCTAAGTCTATAAGTTACATCTAAGTTTTTGACTCACATTTATAGAGGGAGCTTTATCACCCAGAATTTCCTTACAGATCCAATATGTATCAATCATTGGGCCTCAGTTTTCTCATCTGTAAATTGGAGAGGCCAACCTAAATGAGATTTCTATGTTCCTGTGATTTTGGGATACAACCAGTAATGTTAAGCTTACTATACTGTAAGGCAATCTGTTCCACTGTTACTCCGATGATTCTAGAGCGAAATGGTTCCCAGATACCCTTTCCATCTTGGCCATTCCCCCATGGAGGTATAACTCTGAAATGCCACTACAAGGCTAATCAACTTGCAAGGATGCCCAGATCATGAAGGACAGATGGAAAACCAATGTAGTATCAACCAACTGTATACCAGTCTCTAAATGATACTAAAAGATTGAGGGAATTTATTCAATGTTCATTAAATAAGTTATGCTCTATGACTGCAACAGAATACTATTGTGCCATAATAAATGAAGGGGACAATTTCAGAGAAAAACAGGAACACTCATATGAACTGATGGAGAGAAAAGCAAGCAGAACCAAGTGAATAATTCATATACCTACAAAACATTGCATAAATGAAAAATGTGAACAACTTAGGGACTCTGATCAATGCAATAACCAGCCACGATTCCATAAGACTAATGATAGAGCATGCAACCTGACTGAAGGCTGAGAGAGAATAGGGACAAAATGCAGAATAAGGCACACATTTCTTTAGTCATGGCCAGTGTAGGAATTCATTTTGCTTTATTATGTATGTTTATTATAAGGACTTTTTTCCAAATGAGGGACAGAAAGGATATGAGAAAGAGAGAGAGAGAGAGAGAGAGAGAGAGAGAGAGAGAGAGAGAGAGAGAGAGAGAGAAGAAATGTTTTTTAATTAGAAAAAATAAAAAGAAGAATTTAATCTATCTTCTTATGGGAGTCTCTCATCTCCTTCCTTCGTTCGTTCGTTTGTTCGTTCCTTCCTTCCTTCCTTCGTTCCTTCCTTCGTTCCTTCCTTCCTTCCTTCTTTCCTTCCTTCCTTCCTTCCTTCCTTCCTTCCTTCCTTCCTTCCTTTCTTCTTTTCTCCCTCCTTTCCTTCCTTCCTTCTTTCTTTCCTCCCTCCGCCCCTTCCTCTGTCTCTCTGTCTGTGTCTCTGTCTGTGTCTCTCTGTCTCTCTGTCTGTGTCTCTCTGTCTCTCTGTCTCTGTCTCTGTCTCTATCTCTCATTTACATTTTCTCTCTGGCTCTACTGTACAATTTTTTCTTGCACAGTTCAACTCAGCCCTTCCCCTGTATGCCAGGTGCTCAGGGTACATAGGGAAAAAAAAATGTACATGGTTCTTGGCTTTCAAGAATTTACATTTAACTAGAGGAAGGGGTAGACTATGTCATGCATATAAATAAGCATAATACAAGATACTGTAGGGGGAGATAGGAGCAAAGGAGGCAGTCAGATAACATGCTCTAGAGAGAGAGTTGAAGACAGAGAGGACCCTGTCAGCTGAGGAGACTGGTAAAGGTTACACAGAAGTGGTATCATCTGAGGTGACCCTTGAAGAAAGATAAGGAATGTGAAAGACAGAAATGAGGAGAGAGTGCGTTCCAGCTATGAAGTGAATAGCCTGTGGGAATGACATGTTGAGTTTGGGGAACAGCTGGTAGGCCAATTTGGCTAATGCAAGAGGAAACATCCTTAGGGTCCCTGAGAAACAATGTACCTATTGATTGCCCATCATCCTCCTTGCTAATTAAAATGTGCCTCTTCCCCTGGAAGCATCATGCTGCCGGTCACAGGTGTCCCAGTTGCTCTAAATCATTGTGTCGCTCAGCCAGTGTGCCCCAGGACTTTCTTGTCCAAAAGGTCATGGGACCTGTTACAGCATAAATAATTGTATCTCCCCAGGATGAGAACCAGAACTGCCCCCAGAAGCTCTTAGTGATGGCCTATCTATCCCTCACCACTGTACGCGTTCCCTTCTCTTGAATCTACTCTTACCTCTCCACTTTTCTTTCACTATATATTTGGAGTCAGGGGAAAAAAGAGACTGAAAAAGTATTTATTAAGTTCTTTCTTTATGCTAAACATTATGCTAAGTTCTGGGGATATAAACAGAAAAGGCTTCAAGAACTGGAATTATGATTAGGTCAGACAGTGTAGGGAGAAGGCCACGGCTTCGAATCCTGGTCCTGTACCATGGCACCTGTATGGGCTTGGGCAGTCATATCACCTCATTAGACCAAATCCCCATGATTTTAGAGCCTGGATTTAGTCAGAGGACTTGGATTCCAATACCTCACTTATTAGCTACTTATGTGATCCTAGACAAGTCACGTAACCTCAGAACTTGTTTCCTTATTTATAAGATATGGAAAATAAAAACACCTTCCTCATAGAGTTATTGTGATGAGCCAACAAAATAACCATGGGCTTGCAGAGAGTCAAGGCCTCTGCCCTAAGTGGGAGAGGAAGTCCTGATGAGAATACTCCTCCCCTTAGACATGCCCATCCACTCCATGCAAGCCTATGGGGAATGCACATAAAGTGTTCTGCAAACACATCCTATTAATGTCAGTTTTCACTAGCATTATATTTCTAGCTTTCCTGCTTATATGTTACAAGTTTATCACTTGCTACAACAAAAACCAAGAACAAGTTCACACGCCTCTATTTTTTCTTCATACACACCCGAGCACAATGCACACCATCCTTTCCCAAGTGACTTGTGTAAAATGTTTTCCAAATGCACCGGAGGAAATCATGAAGGCAGATACTCATGGGTTCTGATCCCACATCTCTTTCCAGTCTTATAGAGAATTATGCCAGGTTGACACCAACCCACATTTCTCAGAGTTACAATACAAAGGGCTTACTAAAGGCTTGGCTACACTGACTATCTAGCGGAGTTAGTAATAACAACAAACATTTTATAATAGCAATTTAAAGTTTGCAAAGTTCTTTATAAATATCATCTCAATTTGTCCTCACAGCAATGCTGGGAGGTAGGAACTATTATTATCCAAATTTGTATATGTGGAAATTGGGGCACAGAGAAGTTAAGTGGTCTACCCTGGGCAAACAAGTGTCTGAGACTGAATCTGAACTCAGGACTTCCTGACTCCAAGTCCAAAGCTCTCCTCACTGTGCCAATAGATATGGGCTAGACTTGCTCATGAGGGTAAGTCCATGAACTCATTCTCTTCCTCTTTTCAAGCATAGTAATTGAAAAGATAAGGCTAAGCAACCATTGGAGCAGTCAATTTCCCAACGCCAGGGATATGGGCTAATGTCTTACTTCACATTCAATTTCCTGTACAAACAGGGTCTGTTGGTCAGAAGACTACCTGGCCTGGTAGAGCCATTTGGTCAATCCATGCAGTGAAGAACATGGCTATATTTTATATTCCTTCCCTCCTCAACAAGGGAAGGAAAGTAAAGAGCTTGAGCTCTCAATCACACTGAGTGAAGGATGTACTGATGTCTTCCCTCCTCATGTCCCCTCCTGTAAAAATCTCTACCCTTGGACAGTGACTAACAACAGAGCTTGTTCTAACAGCAGGACCGTCAGGCCTGTCCTACTGGCATCAGGGGCAGGCCTGGTGAAGAATGACTAGTTCTGGCTCTTACAGCCTTGACCATTTCTTCTCTGCTCCACAGGAGAGATTGTTACTGCCATACTAGCTCAGCCCAGCCTGGGCTCTTGACACTTCTGCTTTCTCCTCCTCCTCTTCCTTCTCCTTCTCCTCCTCCTCCTCCTCTTTGAACTCATTGATTTGGATCTGGTCCCTGGCCAAGGCCATGCTTCTTCAGAAAGGACAACATGCAGCTTTACCTCCAGCCATGAACATTAGTATCTGAGTCACACACAGGGTGCTTTGTGCATTCCTTCCTTCTTAATGTCATTATGATAAGTGTGGTTAACACTAGGAAATACCATGAAGCCGTACATACTTTTCCCTAACATTCACTCCTTTGACAACCTAGCTTTCCTTTTTAAAATCCTTTCCTGACCATCTGTACCTGCTTGTTTCTTTCTCCCTGGTTATTCAGGGTCCCACTGTCTTATTCTACCTAGACTTGCCTTATCTACTCAGCACTCCTATTCTAGACCTTTCTTTATCCCCAGCACTTATCAAAACTTACCTGTCCCATGTCCCTTCCCTTCCCTGATCTACTGTGTAATAGGTAATAAGAACTAATTGGATATATGAATACATGTTAATGGACAGTGACATATTTAAAGTATTAGTTTCCATAAAATTCCATTCAAATTTTAACAAAGGTTTTCTGTAAACATTGTCTGAATCCAAAGGGGAGATTTGAGTAGTAGAATATTGGGCCATCTAACAAAATTCTAAATATTGTCATGTACTAAAGCAATTCCTCAGGTGATCACCAATCCTGCCTTAGAGCTCATAGACTAAGTTTTCCATAAATGGACATGGAAAATAAGTCAGTCTAAGGTAGATTTTTAAAAAGAATATTTCAATATATTTTATTGTCTCTCATTTTTAATAAAACTCTTGATTTTTTTTAGTATAGGTAATTTCCAGTGACAAAGCTCTCTTTCCCAATTCAGATCAGCACCAACTCTACTCTAAAATATATATAGTCTTAGAATGATGTCTGAGGCAGAGAGGATAAGTCACTTGCTCAGTCAGCATATACTAAAGTCTTAAAGATAGGTCCTCACAACTGTCAAATTATTTTTCTATTCAATATGCTGATCAACCTGCAGTAGGATAATCAATGGCTCCCAAATGCTCATTTTTCTGGTAAAATAAGCATGTTTAACATCTTTATCTATGACTGATAGCAGAGTATAGGATATATGGCTGATATCAGAGCCAAGAACTGGGTCCAAGTCCTGACTTTGATATGTACTGGCTGTGTGACCCCAGGCAAGAAGACACTTAGCTTACTCATATTCTAGACAACTTACAAATGTTATAAGCTGGATAAAAGATGCTGACTTGCATTGGTAGAGGAAATTTCTTTATCTGGGCTTTTTCCTATAGCAGTGAAAGCACAGGCCTTGTCCTGATTCCTTTTTTATCACTGACTAGAACATAAGCATATATGGTATGCTTATCCATTTACAAAATAACATGAGGTCAAGAGGAATAGAAAATGCAATGGATGAAAGAACTGGTATCCAAAAAGATCCTTTCAGAATTGCACAATTACATTTCATATGATGAAATTTGATAGGAATAAATGTCAAGTCCAACTTGATTCAAATAATCAATTGCAAGGATAAAATATGGGGATGTCATGGCTAGACAGGTTGAGTGAAAGACATAGGGGGGCTTTTGTGAACTGCAAGCTCAAGCTGAATCAACAGTGTGACATGGCCACCAGAAAAGCTGATATAATCGCATAACATAAGAGACTCATATTATTCAAAACAAGTGAGGTAATACTCTACTCTACCATGCTCTGATGAGACTATAGCCAGACTTCTGTGCTCAGTTGTGGACCCACAACTGAAGAAGGACACTGCCAAATAGAAGTATATTAGTTGAAAAAAGTGGAGGTTTTTAGCCCAGACCAGATATAGTAGGGGATATGATAGTTGTCTTAAAGTATCTAAAGGGCTCTCATATGGAGGAGGAATTTGATTTCTGCTTGACCCCAAAAGGAAGAATCAGACACATGAGGAGGAAGTTACAGAAAGCCAAATTTCAAAATGGAATCCCTCAGGAGGCCATGGATTTCCCATCATTGAGGAATAACATGAGCAAAGAATTCCCACAGAGTGGGGAAGGAACATAATGTGGGTGGAACAATGGGAAGAATGGTAAAAATCACCATCTGGAGGGAGAGATTTTGCAACCCAGGGTAGGAAAGTTAGGTCGAGGATTCCAGGCTAGCAATTAGTGCAAAACTGAGATATCATGTTCACCATTGCAGAGAAGGCTTGACAGAGTCAACCATCCTCTGAATGAATTGACCAGTGATCATCTGGAACAAGATGCATCAGGAGAGTAATTCTGCCCATCTGAACATCTTAAATGAACCTGCAATGGTGACCTGGAGCTCCTGATATCCAGCCAGATATGGACTTATAAACAAACCTCATCAGAAAAGCCAACTAATTAGACCAACTCCCAAAGGCCTAGTGCCTTGGTCAAAGATTTTCCAACTGGGCCCTCCTTTCCTAAGCAGACAGGATGTACAGCATGAGATACATAGAAAGACACATATGTGAGTGACAAAGAAACTCCTCTGTAGTTAAAGCATTTGAATCATGATTTTGGCACCAGCAACATTTCAAATCTTCTAGTCTAGAGTGGAAAGACACCTCAATCTAAATAGCTATTCTTGTTGAGTTTGCAAGACATATTTCCACTAAAAATGAGCCAAGAGGAAAAAGGAATAAAGGCAGAGGGAACCATTTTGATAACTTACACAAAATCTCTGGGGGTTAACAGAAGGACAGTACAACTTCAAATGTGAATTAATTACAGAACGGGCCACAAGAGATTCATTCTGTCACCTAGTACAAAGTAAGAGTAGGGATTATCTCTATATGCTCCAGGGCCTAACGCCAGTCTCTCACATTGTAGGTGCTTAATAAATGCTCCTTGGCTGCTTCTTGATGATCTCCCTAGGACTTACCAATGCCTCCATGGTGAAAGTGACTCCATGGGCATCATAGTTAGAGTTAGCAGAGAAGCAGCTATAGACACAAGAAATAGATAGAAGGCTGGACTTAAGTGCTTCCTTTAAAATTCAATTCAAGTACCACTTTCCACATCAGACCTTTCTCGATCATTCTAGCTGCTAATGTCACCAATTATGCAGAATTTGTTTTGTATATTTTTTAAAAGTGCTTGTATATGTAAAGTTCTATTCCATGAGAGAAGGTAAGCTCCTTGATGGGAGGGCAAATTCTATTTTTGTTTTTGTAATTTCTGCCACATGGATCTGTGCTGGCTCATAGAAAACATTTAAAAAATTAGTTGACTGATTGATTGCGTTCAAATTCCACATCTGACATTTACTGTGTAACTATGGACAAATTCATTTTACCTCCCTAACCCTCTAATTGCTGTTCTAACACTAGTCTCTAAAATGGAGTTAATATTGCAATCCTAACCTATAAAATATGGTTAATATTATTTTAATGCATTGCTCACTAGATTGTTGTGAAGCTAAAATAAGACAACACACATCAAACATTTTTATAAATTTTGAATAATTATATCAGTGTCAGGCAGACTTCACCATCTTTGCAGAGGACCTGCTCTGTCCTATGCCCTATATGAGCATGTATTTGTGAGCATGGCGAAGTAGGGGACAGGTAGAGAGGAGTGGTAAAAAGGAATCGAAAGCTGGGCAATAATCGAACTCATTTGTCCCCAACATTTCTGTTCCTAAAGCCAAACCCCAGGACATTACATAGAACATCACTGCCAAATCATGGACTTGAGAAGTCATCCTGGCGAACAGAGGACGCTAGCATGGGAAACCCCAGGTTGTTAGGAATTGAGATATAGTTGAAAGAGTCCTGGACTCAGAGACAGGATCTGATTTTGAGTCCAATCTCTAGCCCTTACCTGCTGTGTGACCTAAAGCAAGTCATTTCTCCTCTCTTGGCTTCATTTTCTTCCTCTATAAACCAAGGAGGTTCAATGTATATGCATTTGTAAAATTGCTTCTAGCTTAAACAGTCTTTGATATCTTTGGGAAATACCTTAATGGACAAAGACAAGACCAATATATCTCATATGACATAAAAAAACAAATGTTTTTTCTGTTCTATAATACTCAGAATTTCTGGTGCAGTCTCATGCTACCTATATTTTATGTATTTAATTAAATAATAGGATGATAGAATTTATAACTATATGAGCCCTTAGACATCATCTAGTCCAACCTCCTCTTCTCACAGGTAAGGAGGCTAAAACCCAGAGAGGTGCTAAGCATAGTGGGGAGAGTATTGAATCCAGAGAGGGAGAACCCGAGTTTAAATGTAAGCTCTGCTATCAGTATATGTGGGACATTGGCCAAATCATGGAAACTCTCTGGGTTTCCATTTCCTCCTCCAAAATGAGGAATAGATGACCTGTAAGAGCCTTTCTAATTCTAAACTCATGAACCTGGAACTTAGATGACTTGCCAAAGGTCATGGAGGGAGGGAGGGAAGCAGGGAGGGAAGGAAGAAAGGAAGGAAGAAAGGAAGGAAGGAAGGAAGGAAGGAAGGAAGGAAAGGAAGGAGAGTAGAAGGAAAAAAGGAAGGGGAAGAAGAGAGAAAAAAGAAAGAAGATTTTTTTAAATGGCAGAGACAAGACTTAAGTGGGAGAAATAATTTTAAGAGAAGATAATTATTCATTGAATAATAATGAAAGAATCACAGCAAGTTTCTAAATAAAAAAAATTAGCTTGTACCTTTTAAATATATAGATAATATAGGAACTTGGAAATTCTGGAACTCTCTGACATTCAAAAATGTTCATAAATATTCTACTTTCTGGAACTGCAATATTAACTTGGGCTGCCAATTTCCAGTACTTCTTGCTAAATTAATTTCTCCAAGTTAGTTTTTATTTATTTTTAGACGTATGGATTACACTGAATATATCTGCTAGCAAAGGGTTAATATTTGGAACAGTATTGACTAGTTTCAGACTGGTTGCTAAGCAACAATTCTCCTGTCCCCCAATGGTCTAGAAGGAAGAAGAGAAAGCAAAAAATGAGAAATGTTGGGAAAAAAGAAAAGTGAAATTCAATGGATCATAAGGTACCATTTATAGGAAGAGTAAAAGAGGAAATAATTCTCGCAGGATATAGTAAGACATCAGTTGCTTTATGACATCACAAGAGTAACACATTGGCCTCTAGCACCAGAGACATAGAAAATGGTGCAAGATGAATTTTTTCCAGACTCCCAGCATTGATGAGACTTGTGTTGAGTTTTTGCTTAGTAGTATGCCTCCATAAAAGAGAGAAAGATTTCCTACTGGACAGGACATTCAAACAAAACGGAAAATTTAAAAACTCCCACAAGATCAAGAAAACCAACCAAACTGAGTCCCAAATGGGAAGCAATCCATCGTTCTAAGCCAGAAAGGTCCTTCATCAGTGCAAGGAGGGCACAATGGAAATGCCTGAAAGATGGTATTGTCAGGCAGAGACAAGTTGATCAGTTAGGAAAATTCATTTAACAACTATGTTACTTCTTGAGGTTTTTTCCTCCCCAAATCAGCAGCCCTGATCTCCCTTTCTATTGTGATATCACAAGAAAACAGAAGAAACACAACAGGAAAAACTGCATAGGTTTTGTTGGTGGTTTTTATTTTTCTTTAAGGTAACTTGGTGATCAGTAGCCAGCCTTCTATTAAATCCTTAAAGCCAAATCCAGTTCAGCGTGCCTGTGGTCAGCTTCCAGGGTTGAGATGATGTCATTTGAAGGGAACTAAAAAGGTTCTCCTTCCCCTAAAATGTCTTCTCTACCAGCCAACCCTGGCCCCAAATCCTCAATATTAGTCATTCCTTTGAATTAAGGTTCTTTCTCCAGAACTCTCCTGTTAAAATGAAAATACACCAAATGGGAGGGTAACATACTAACCACTATTATTGTTATCCAAGATTTGTGTCAGATTTGTATCCTGAGGGAATAGGACCCTGGATAGATATGTTTTGATGGGATAAATTTAGTAAAAAGAGCTATAAAGGAAGAGGTCCTGACCTAGAGTTTGTGGGAACAGAGGATAGTTCTTGTAGTGATGGACGGTGAGGAACTATTTACTAGCATAAGAATTCTGAACAGTCGGGGAAGCTGCCACAAGAGGGAAGGAGAATGAACAAGAGGGAATTAAGACAGGCAATAAAGTTTTGGCTGATTATACATAGTCTTATTTGGAGCTGACCCAGACCAAATGTGACTTCAGACCTCTAATCCATTCCTTAGGAAAGGAAAGACATGATGATAATGCTACTGATATGAGTCCTTTCTCTCAGTGGTATATCCTACTAACAGAAGGCAACCCAGAGAACCTCATCTCAGGGATCCCCTTGTCCCACTGGCTCCAAAGGAGTTGGCCTGAGTGAATGAGCACATCCTCTGTAGACAATAAACTGAAAATCAGGTCATCTGACTCTTAGCGCTTATGGTATGTTTAATGTCCAAATGAGATAATGTCATAGATCCTTGATCACTGCATCTCATCCCAGAAAAGACTTTAGAATTTGCAAAAGCTAGGGAAAAAAGTCTTTCCAGAAGATCCTCCCAAATCTTTGTGAGAGATATGTAAAAGCAACACTACTGTCAATGTCAAGACAAGAATCCGTATACTGCCCCCATACCAAGGCAGGAAGAAGGAGAAACAAAAGAAGAGAGGATGGAAGGAAGGAAGGAGGGAGGGAAGGAAGGAAGGAAGGAAGAAAAGAAGGAAGGAAGAAAAGAAGAAAAGAAGGAAGGAAGGACGGTGGGAGGGAGGGAGGGAGGGGGGAAGAAGAAAGAAGAAGGGAGAGGATTCTTGAAAGATGGAGTAGGTCAGAAAACTCTCCAACTTTCCTCCACCAAAAAAAAAAGACAGAACATTCAGGGAAGCAGAAATAAACATGGAGACAATTTGAGAAGACCCCAGGAAAGACTTGACCTGCTCAGAGATAGAGTTTCTGCCTGAGTGAAGTACAAATACTTCCAGGCTAATTCTGCAGAATTCAACAACAAGCTGGGTTAGCAGGCAGCCTCAGCCTTAGAAACTTTCATCTCGAAGACAGGATGGAGGTCTGATGGCTGAGCAAAAGATTGAAGGACCTTCCATTGTTGAAGGATGCCAAGTCCAGCTGTATTGTCCAGATGCAGCCTGGACTGTGGCTGAGGGGAGAAGGAGCTAGCACACACCTAGTGAGTACTGTGGCAAGGGCCCCAGGGACCCTGTTGGCCAAGGGCACTTACAGGAGAACAGAGTCCCTGATTTCAGCTCCAGGGCAGAGAGGACAACTGTAGTTTACAGTCACTTGAGGAACTGCAGGAAGCAAGATCATTTGTGTGACAATATTGCTGGGAACCCTTGCTGTGGCTTAGAAGTGGAAAGGAGAGTCCAAGGTTCGGCCCCAAGACAAACTCAGAAAATATCAGTAAGAAGGATCTAAGGTTTGGGGCAATATTCCCCATACCTCAGGACTAAAACTTGATAACACTAATAGCTGCTAAAAACAAAATAAATCAAAAAAATAAATAAATAAAAATGAGTAAGCTAAGGCAAAAGAACCCAATCATAGATAGTTACTGTGGGGATAGAGAGGACCTGGGTTTATATTCAGAAGATGATAATGATAAATAACTAATTATAATAATAATATAATTTAAAAAGAAGATAAAGAAAATTAAAAGCCACTCCTTTTTCAGCGAGAAACATTAAATGGTTCCAAACACAAAACAATTTCTTTGAAGAACTTAAAAAGGATTTTAAAAAACAAATAAGAGAGATGAGGAAAAATTGGGGAAAAAATAAGAGCAATCCAAGAAACTCAAGAAAATTACAAAAAGAAAGTCAGCCAACTTGAAATAGAGACCCAAAATCTCAAAGAAGAAAATAATTCCTTGAAAACTAGAAATGGGAAAGGGGAAGCTAATAATCTTCTAAGACACCAAGAAATCATAAAACAAAATTAAAAGAATGAAAAAAATAGAAGAGAAAGTAAAACATCAGAAAAAGAACTGATCTAGAGAACAAATTAAAAAGAGACTACCTGAAAATTACAATGAAAAAAGTGATCTCAATACAATATTAATAGAAAATTTCAAGGAAAAATACCCTGAAGTTCTAGAACAAGAAAGCAACGCAGAAATGGAAAAAAATCCATCAATCTCCACCTGAAAAAGAGCCCAAGAGGAAAACTTACAGAAATATTATACTCAAGTTTCAAAGTTCCAAGGTTAAGGAGAAAATACTGGAAGGAACAAGAAAAACAAACCAATTTAAATATTATGGAGCTAAAATAAAGACTACACAAGACTTAGCAGCTACTAAATTAAAGAACCATAGGTTTTAGAATACTATATTCTGAAGAGCAAAAGAGCAGGGGTTATGACCAAGGATAACTTACCCAGTAAAGTTAAGTATAACCCTGAACGAAAAAAAGGACATTTAATGAACTGAAATACTTTCAGGTTTTTGTGACAAAAATCCCAGAGCTTAAGGGAAATTCTGACATCTAACATCCAGGAGAAATATAAGGTAAATATTAAAGACCAAGTATAAGAAATTCAATAAGGTCAAACTGTTTATTTCTTCTATGTGAAAAGATTAGTAGTGCTCTTATGACTGCCATCATTATTTTGGATAGGTAGAAAGACAGGCTTGGGCTGAGCTGAGTATTGGGGGTGATTCTAAAAAAAACATAAACCTGTGTAGGGAGAGGTAAAAAGGAGTAATTATCCCATACAAATGAGGGATAAGAGGAAAAAAGAAGTTAGTAGAAGAGGGTAGGTAGTGCTAGAACCTTACTCTTGTTGGGTATGAGTTAAAGACAGAACAACATATATATCTAGAAGGATTTAAAAGTCTTCTAAAATCAGAAAGAAACAAGAGGGCAAAGGGATAGGATGGAGGGGAGAGGATAAGGGAAGGACTCCTAGAGCAGTGGGTAGGTTAAGGACTAGGACTGCAAGGTAGCAGGTAGAAGTAGAGAAGTGAGGAGGGATAAGGTAAACAGGGTGAGAAGGACAGTGAGGAAAAATAGGAAGGGGGAAATGCACAAGTAATTGTAGCTTAGAATGTGAATGGAATGAATTTACTCATAAAACAAATGGATAGCAGACTAAAATTTTGAATTCAATATGTTGCTTTTAGGAGACATTATAAAAATGAGAAAAACACACAAAGATAAAATAAAGGGTAGGAGTAGAATTTATTATGTAAAATGATCAGGGGTAGTAATCATGAGCTCAGACAAAATTAAAGTTAAAATAGATTTCATCAAAAGAGATAAATAGAGAAACTATATTAACTGTCAGCAATATTATTCAATATTGTCTTAGACCATTTAAAACAACTAGACAGTATAAAATACCTGAGCATATGCCTGCCAAAACAGACATGGGAACTATATGAACATAAACAGAACCACTTTTTATACAAATAAACTCAGATCTAAATAACTGAAGCTATATATATTGTTCGTGGGTAGGTAAAAGTCAATATAATTTTTTTAAATGACATTCTACCTAACTAACCTATTTATTCAATGTTGTCCCAATTAAATTACTTTTAAAATTATTTTAATGAGTTAGAAAAAATAATAACAAAACTCATTTGGAAGAACAAACAGTCAAGAACTTCAAAGAAACCATAAAAAAAATTGTAAAGGAAGTAGTTTCAGCAATATCAGGCATCAAACTATATTATAAGGTAAGAATGTTGTTGAAGTGCAAAATGCGTAATTTTGATTATTTTAAATTAAAATTTTCCTGTATAAATAAAATCTGTGTAGCCAAGAATTGAAGGAATACAGAAATTGGTACTCACAAAAAAATCTTCCAGACAATCTCTCAGATAGGAAGTGAATAGGTTAAAATATTGCTGTGGTATAGGGGCAGTGGTGGTACAGTAAGTAGGGCACCAGATCTGACTAGGACCTGAGTTAAAATCCGACCTCAGACACTTGACACACTTACTAGCCATGTGACTTTGGGCAGGTCACTTAACCCCAATTGCCCTCCAAAAAGAAGAAGAAAAAAAAAGAATATTGCTGTGGTGCAGGAAATGATGAGCTGGTCAATTTAGAAAAACCTGGAAAGACTTGGACTTAAGAAGGAAGATGCCATCCACCTTCAGAGAAACAGATGACGGGTGGAAATAAGCACAGTATGGCCTTACATATACATGTATGAGTATTATATGTGTAGATATATACATATGTTTATAGATAATCTATTTATATGTATATGTACATATGTGTGCATACTCTTAATTGTATACTTCTTTAGGGTAGAGGGGGGATAAAGTAAAAAGTGCACAGCAGAGAACAAAAGAAAACCAAAAAGGAAGCAAAGAAAAGCTGGGCAGCTTTAAAAACAATGTATAGTATTTATTATATAGGTTTTCTTGAAATGGAAATTTATTGTTTTATACTGAATTCTCTCTTAGTTTCTGTCGTATACATGGCAATGTTTCTTTTTTCCTTTTCTTATTTTGTATTTAAGCTTAAAATAAATTTACAAAAAAAGAAAGAAGGATGGTAGAGAGAAGAAAAGGAAAGAAGGAAGGAAGGAAGGAAGATTAAGATAAAAAAGACAAGAAAGAAAATAGAAAGAAAGAAAAGGAGGGAGGAAGACATGCAGAGAAGGAAAAAAGTGGGGAAAGAAAATAAGAAAACATTTTCAAGAAAAAGAAGGAAAGAATCATGTCAAACATTGCTGCTTCCAGTCAATACTTTGCTACCACGAAATTCAGTTCAGCAGCTCTAGAGCCTCTGGATGGAACAGGGTGCGTGGTTCCCAATAGCCATTAGAGAGTTAACTAATATTTTCAAGAGCTGGCACATGTTCAGTCAAAAACCTGGCCAACTGCCTGTTGTTTACTGAAGCTAGGGAAGAAGCATCTGCAACATTACGAAAAGCATATTGTAAAAGGCAACACATGCAAATTAAACCTCTTGAGCTATGAGTAAATTGCTGGGAAAATTTATAACTCATTTAATAAAACTTGAAGTAAATACATAGCCCTGCTCCCAGGGAAAACAAAATATTTCCCACAATTCTCTCTTCAAAAAAGGCTCATCGAGCCAGACGGCTCCAATATCCAATATAAATAGTAACTGTGGCACTGAATGAGAATCATTTCAGATCCCTGGATATTTCTGATGTACGCAGGCATTCCAGAATCCCAGATTGGTAGGGCCAGAAGGGACTCGAACAATCAGCCAGCCCAACCCCCTCATTTTACAGAGGCGATCATTCAACTCCTTGCAAAGTGAAGCAGCTTGCTGAAGGTCACAGAGTTAGCAAGTGGGATCGTTGAGACTTGAATTCGAGTCTTCAAACTTCAAGCCCAGTTTTCTTTCCACTGTCTCCACTTTATACCATTTTCTTTGGGCTCCATTAAAAAAAATAATGATAATAATTAAGTTCAACAGAGGGGAAGTTCTACATGGATTACGGCAGTTCTATCGATCCTTTAAAAAAAAGTCACACGTTTTAGATAATCTTGGCATTCCTTTAAACCCGCCAAATGAACGAACACATACTTAGTAAGTGTCTATCACAGCAAAAAGGCAGAATAACAGGGTGGCTAGAGGAAAAGAGGAGACAGAAACATGGTACAGCAGAACAACTCTGGATCTGGACTCGGAAGCTTAGGAGCCAATTTCCAGGCCGGCCACGCACTACTCGGGTCGTTTTGAGTTGGTCAATTTAATTTGTGTTCATTTACAAAATGAGGAAGTAGGGACAGAAAGAGACGGCCTTTAAGGCAACCCTACATCTGTGATGCTGTGACGAGTGCAAGGCTCCCAGTCAGGATGACCGAGGGTCAAATTTCACAAATAACAGTTACTAGTTATATGATCTTGGAGACCTCATTTAACTCTTTCATACCTGAGCACTAATTTAGTAAGTCAAAGGTGAGTCACTGAAATTATAGAATCATAAGACCAAAGATCTAGAGCTGGAAGGAACCTGAGAGGTGACTGACACCAGTGAAAAATGGATCGCAGGCCCATAGATCACAAGGCTGACACCTCTGAGCCAGCCCAGGGGCAGGGAACCTGGGGCCTCAAGGCCACATGTGACCTTCTAGGTCCTCAAGCATGGCCCTGTCACTGAGTCCAAACCTCACAGAACAAATCCCCTTCATAAAAGGATTTGTTCTGTAAAACTTGGACTCATTCACAAAGCCACACCAGAGGACCCAGAAGGCCACGTGCGTCCTCAAGGCTGCAGGTTCCCCACCCTTCAGCTAGACCAGCTCTCTAATTCCAGAGATGAAGAAAAAGAGGCCCAGGGATGTTAGATGACTTTCCCAATGGAACACAGCAAACATGAGGGTTTGACGGGATTTGAACCTGGATCTACTGACTCCAGAGCTATCTGCCTTGGGGTAAGAAGTTTCCACACTGGGAGTTCATAAATAAACACATACATACACATACTAGATGTGTGTGTATATCTATCTCTATCTATCTATCCATCTATCCACCTATCTATCTATCTATCTATCTATCTATCTGTGTGTAAACATGCATGTTATATATGTACAAATATACAGTGTTATCTGTGTGCATATGTAAATATACATGTTGTATGTATATGTAAATATGGGTGTGCATGTGCAAATATACATGTTATATATGTATATACAGTTGTTGTTCAGTCACTTCAGTCATTTTCAACTCTGTCACCACATTTGAGGTTTTCCTGGCAAAGAGTGATTTGCCATGTCCTTCTCCAGCTCTTTATACAGATGAGGAAACTAGGGCAGACAGGGTTAAGTGACTTGTCCAGGGTCATACAGCTAAGTGTCTGAGGCCAGATTTGAATTCACAAAGATGAATCTTCCTAACTCCAGACCAGCACACACTCTCTCTCTCTCTCTCTCTCTCTCTCTCTCTCTCTCTCTCTCTCTCTCTCTCTCCCTCTCTCCCTCTCTCTCTCTCTCTTTCTGTATATGTGTATGCATGTATGCATACATGTATTGCATATACACATATAATATGTATATATACATATTTTATGTGTATCTGTATTTATAATTTTATGTGTGTATACATATAAGTGCACACACATGCATGTATACATATACACACATACATCCCAGTTACTGTCTTCACCCGTGAGCCTGAACATCATGTGTCAGGAGCCATAGGACACTCAGAAGACATAGCACCTGCCTTTAAAAAGCTTCCATTCTGGTTAGCAAGATAAAATGCTCACCAGTGAATACATCAGGCAAAATACGTATATAAAAATGCAAAATCAGGTGATCTCGAACTCAGTGCCTCTGAAATTGTGGATGGGATCACAAGCCACAGTTTAAGAAGTGCTAAAAGGGTCACAAGCAGAAAAAGTTTAAAAAGCTCTAGTCTAGTATGTGAGTGACAGGAGACCTCAGGGAAAGGTCAGATTTGCCTTGTCTAGCCTAAAATCCATCGTTGTTCCACTTCCAGGCTACCTCTCAGGGCTGACTGTGTTAAGAACAATCAGTTGAGACTTGACTATTCAAAAAATTGTTTCAAAAAGCTGAGAGGGCTCGAGCTGGGTGCAGAAAGGCAAAGGCCAGTGAAACCATCTGATAGGATTCCAAGGGAAGAGAGGGACATAAGCATGGTGAGGGTCTATGTGTATGGGGGGTGGGGGTGGAGGCGGGGAAGTCTTGGTGAGGAAGTCAACTTGAATAAATCATGGGTTCAGTTGCATTTAGCAAATATTGATCACCTTTTGCACTGTGAAGAGGGACAGGGGGTGGGGGGCAGGGCACCTCTTTTCAAGTCTGTCAACTTTACACTGACCACCTGTGATCTTGCACAAGTCATTTAATTTCCCTGGGCCTCAGCTTCCTCATATGTAAAATGAGGTCTTTAGACTAGTTCATCTCTGAGGTCTCTTCTTGTTTCAGAGCTATGATCCTATGATTGCCCAGAAATAGGGAATCTTAACTGGAAGAAGAGTAGCGTGGCTGAGTGAATATAGTGCTGGACTAGAGTCAGGAAGACCTGAATTCAAATCCTGATTCTTACCATAGATATAATGCCATCACACCTCTGTGAGCTTTGGACTGCTTTCTATAACTCTCTGAGTTATAAAGGGTTTTGATTTTGTTTAGAAGTGCTGAGAAACAGCTTCAAGGACGTCTACTTTAAGAACATAGAATTAAATGAGAAGCAATAGTTATCTAGAGTTTAGATTTCGTTGTCTTCAATCAGAAGTTGTCAGTCAACCAATAAGCACTTATTAAAAGCCTACTGTATACAAGGCACAGTTCAAAGCTCTGAGGACACAAAGAAAAGGAAAAGACAGTCCCCACTCTCAAAGATGTCACAGAGGAGAATCTTATGTGTAAACTCTGAAGATGATCTCTGAAGTCCTTGACAGTTCTGAGACTCTGGGGTTTTCTATTTAGGGCATTCTCTCTTTAGAACACATAAAGTTTTTCTCCCATCTCTCCTCTGCTCTGGGATGGGTCCCAAAAAGTCACTACTTGGCTTTTATTCTGTTTGTATAATAGCCATAAATAACAATGACTTCTCTTCATAAAGCAAATCTTTCCATCCCTCACCAGGCTCCAGGTCAGATCTCACCTTCACTGTCCCAAAAGCAATAAAAGGTAAAGAAAAAAAAATCAAGCAGCTGAAAATAGGGTATGGGTCTTTGAAACAAAGGACCGTCCTCCATCAGGATATGGTCAGCTTCCTTAGGTGCCATTCCAGTTTGAGGCGTACTGTTGTTGTTGCACTTGGCTAGTATTTATTTAAAACTTTAAGGTTTCCAAAGTGTTGCTTACAAATATTTTCACTTTATTCTCATTCTCTTTCTATGATCTCACAACCACATCTGTAGAGACAAAGAGAAGGACACGTGTGCCCAGCTGCTCTGTGTGCCACTGTAGGAATGAGGACTCAGGAATTGTGGGGTAGAGGAACTTTCTTAACTACTGACAATATCTCTAAGAATAAAGACAGAAGAAGGCTGTTTTTGACGCAACGCTCCAGGCCTCTCTCCAATCTCTCATCTATTTGGACATCACTCAGGCCCATCAGAATCCTGAGACTGCTGTCTGCTGACTGACAACAGAAAGAAAAATTTAGAGGTGTGAGTGAAATGACAGAGCTGTCAGGGCTGCCTCCAAAACGACTCTCTTCTTAAAGAAAAGAGAGATAACTAGAAGAAAAAAAAGGAAGAAAAGGAAGAAGAAAATCCACAGAGAGCTACCTACAATGGTTTTGGCATTGCTACTAGGAAGGGCTTCTTAAAGTCTGTGAGGTAAATTTTACAGGGTGTGTAGAAGGGGGTGTTGTCCTCAATTTCAGTTCTGGAGCACTTAATATAATAATAACATAATTATGCTAAGAGGGGATATTGTTTGATTGTTGTTTGGGTGGATTCTGTTTCTATGTGTTTGCACAAATTTCTTCCTTCAACTCCACAAAGAAAAATATGGCTAAATCTTGTAAAGGATTCGAGCAGGGGTAGAGGAAGGGATTGATGACCCCAGACTAGAATTCAAATTCATTTATCTTCCTTTAAGAGATCACAGATGGCATCTTGGTATAAGGAATTCCTTTGAGGCATTCCTTTGAGTCAAGAATGAGCTGGGTCTTGTCTCTATGACCTCTTTCTTAGCACCCTAAACAACTCTCCAAGATTCTAAATGGTAGGTCACTGGCTGATTTGCAAGGGTATAAGGGGTTTCCACATTTAGAGTTCTCCACACTGATGAAATCACAGGTTTCAATTTAAAGAAACAGAGAAAGTAATAGGCAGGAGTGGAGACAAAGAGACAAAAGAAGGCCATACTTTGAGACCAAGACCTACCTTTTTAAAGGAACTACAGATCTGAACTATATTCAATTGGTTACAGTGATGCCTTCCCCCACCTCCTAACCCAGGGTTTCTGTGACTCCAGTATGTCAAAGTCCCATGCTTTACAAAAGTCTAGGAAATATGCTAGAAATGAAGCCTGCCACAGATCCAACTTGTTTCCCTCCCCCCACCCCTGCCTTAGCATCTGACTTCCATCTCCCTTTGGTCCTTTCCAACATCATGTTTCTTTCTCTGTCACACCAACCACGACAATCTCGCTATTTGTGAAGCAAACCACTTTCCAAAGTTAAATGCATACTGCGCCTCTAAATCAGCACCTCTTTAAACAACAGAGAGATTGTTAGCAAACAAGATCACATTTCAAAGGTTCCCATTTCAATGCTGTGATCCCTAACTTTATAATACACTAGAGAAAAAACAGATTTCAAATCTCACCCACAGGTCAAGCACAAGCCAGAGAAGAATGCCTTTATGAAGATAATGCCTTGGAAAACCAATAATTCTAATAGCAAATAAAAGAGCAGAGCCTAAGAGATTTCAAGGAAATTGCTGTTTGAGTATTTTTCCAAAGTCGTCTAGGATTGAACCAGACCAGACTAGGAAACCCCATCCGAGCTTGTAAAATGCTCTGGAAAAACCACAAGTCTCCACTAGATTGCTGATTGATGTAACACTTGGATTAGAAATCCACTGCATGAAATACAATTTCCAGAAAGGAAAAGGGAGTCCTTGATGAGCCCAGTGAAGGAGTGATAAAAGCTTCACTCAAGCTCTCCACTTTGGTATCAGATTGTGGGAAACTTTCATTGAAACAGCCCAACTGAGTCCATTAGCCATCCATTGACAAGTACTGAATATACCCTTAACACCTTAACTAAGAGAAGGCAATATAATCAGTCCAGACCTTCCTGGGGGGAAATCTGACCAAAAGAAAAGCTTCAGAGGGACTGGTTATCCAATGCTATATGGGGGAAAAGGCAGTACCCCCCCCCAAAAAAACTGACTCACTGACATGATCTGAAAAAAATATGAAAAAAATGCTGTTCCCTTCCACCAAAAGGAGAGACGAATCTATGCTTCTGAGAGTTTTACCCAAACCCAATGAGCTCTCAGATCAAGCAGAACTAATTGTAGATTATTAATAGGCCACTCACAGCAACATAGTAAATGGAAAGAACACAGGATGAGGAGTCAGGTGAAAAAGGTTCTAATCCTGCTTCTATTATTTGAGTGTTATGACCTTGGGAAAGTAATTTAAACTCTTCTGTAAAAACAGGGATCATTTTAAGTTTACAGGGTTGCTCTAAGACTCAAAAAAGATGATGGATATGAAAACTCTTTAAAAACCCATGAAGGATCATATTAATTTACAATAATATTATTATTTACAAGTACTTCTATGATTCAATGAGCTCAGAAGTGGTTGGAGGGATTACAGTCAAGGTCAATCTACTTACCTGCTCCTTGGTTTGAGGGCTGGAAGATTACTGCTAGGTAGCAATATTGGCCAAGGGCAGCTCCTTGTTTCCCATTATTTCTTCACATACCTTCCTTCATGAGTCTATAACCCTTTCCCCCAGCAGGTTGTCAGTTCCCATTCTATTCACACACCCCAGTTCCTAAGGATTAAGTAGTTGCTGTTGTTCAGTCTCATCCAACTCTTTGTGACCCCATTTAGGGTTTTCTTAGCAAAGATGCTGGAGTGGTTTGCCATTTCCTTCTACAGCTCATTTTACAGCTGAGGAAACTGAGGCAAACAGGGTTAAGTGATTTGCTCAGGATCTGAGACCAGATTTGAACTCAGGAAGATGAGCCTTTCTAACTCCAGGCCTAACTCTCTATCCACTGCACCACCCAGCTGCCAAAGATAAAGTGACACGTGATGTAATTCAACATATCCAAAGCAGGAATCCCTTTGATGACACTTTCAACAATCATCTAACTGCCTCTTTTAAAAGAAATCCAGAAAAGGAAAACAAGGCAAATTTTGGGATAGTTGGAATGGTAGGAAGATTTTTCTCTAGGCCCTTAAGTGCAGCCTTTTGACTGAATCCAAATTTATTTGTTAACATTTTGGTTCAGTCAAAAGGTTGCACTTAAGGATCTAGAAAGCCACATGTGGCTTGAAGGCTGATCTAGATCTCCTAGCTTTTAAGCGGCAATTGTTCCTTTGGGATCACACTGAACAAGTTTAATCTCTCTTCGATCCATCAATAAGCATTTATTAAATGCTTACTGAATGCCTGATACTGTGTTAAGCATTGGGGGGGCCAAAGAAAGGGAAGAGTACAGTCCCTACCCTTATGGAGCTCAAATTCTCATCAGGGAAACATGGCAAATATAAATACACACACACACACACACACACAGATATGTAGACTAGATGGAAGGCATTATCAGAGAGTAGTCACTAACAGTGAAAGGGCTAGACCAGGAAAGTTCTTTTGCAGAAGGAACATACATTTGGGGGGGCAGGGGAGAACAGTTGTTAAACTAATGTGTTAAGCCAGCACATCCCTGACTACAACAAATAACACAACAGTAGCACTGTAATATGCATTCAATAAACTTTTATTAAACACCTACTGCATTCAGAATTTGAAGAATGGGAGAAGATAACCAAGTTTAGACAGGAAATGTTCCGTGCCCACAAGTTTATAGGTTAAAAAATACAAGGTTATAGTTATTTTAAAGTACCAGTAGGGGCAACTAGACGGCACAGTGGATAGAGTACAAACCCTGGAGTCAATAGGGCCTGAGTACTTACCCTTGGGTAAGTCACTTAACCCTGACTGCTGAGAGACAGAGACAGAGACAGAGAGACAGAGAGACAGAGACAGAGAGAGGAAACAGAGAGGGAGGAGAGAGAGAGAGGGGAGAGAGAAGGAAAGAAGGAAAGAAAAAGGAAAAAATTTTAAAAGTATCAGCAAAGTGTTATATGAAGAAACATAATTGCCAACAAAAAGTGTCAAGGAAGGCTTCATCAAGGAGATTGCATTTGAGTTGGCTCTTAAGAGACTGGAAGTCGTCAATTTACTAACTCATTTTTAATAGATTGTTTAGTGTATATAATAGATTCTTCAGTGGAAACGATGTTCTTACTTGGCAGTTAGGTAAATTCCCTCATTAGCTCTCTAAAGCCTTTCTAACCCATTATGTTGTTGCCTTGTAACATAGTCCAACATGGGCCTTCCTGCTATCCTTCAGATGGAAACATTCAAAGAAACTGACTGTGATTCTGAAGATGCTGAAGATTCTGAAATTGATTTAAGGTTCCTTTTGAGAATGCAAAGTAAACACGCACAATCTATGTGCTACAAGTGTAAGCTCCTGAACTTCTATATTCTGACATTGGCTTACAATCGCACAAGGTCCACTTTGAGTAGCTGAGTTGCTTAAGATAGCAAAATACTTGCACAGGCACCAGATGTAGAGAAAAGACATTCTTCCCCAATCACCAATAAAATGGGGCTCCTTGAAAGCAGGGATTATTTTCATGTTTCCCTCTGTAACCCCAGTATCTAACACAGTACTTGGTGTGTGCTTAATAAATGCTTGTTTGTCTTATTGTATCGATACCATGCGCTAGGGCTGGACTGCAGTTCACTGCTTCATAGAAGAGTTTCAGAACTGGGGGGTGAAGGAGGAGGGAAATGGAGGTGATGATGAAGGGAGTATTTCTAATTACTACAGGTACAATCAAGATCCAGGGAAGACGTGAGCTATTTGAATTATATCTTATTTAGTCTTTCTAACTGCCCAGGAAGGGGAACCATGATATAGTGGAAAGAATACTGGGATTAGATTCTGAAAACCCTGGATTCAAATCTCACTTCTGAAAACATATTTACTGTGTGACTGTGGCACTTAACAACATCTTTGTGTCTTAAGCAACTCCCTAGGATTTGTCCACAAAATCCTATATAGGCTGAGCTCTGCTTAGGTGGAAGTAGGTCCCCGCTGCTGATGAAATTCTTACAAGAGTCGCTTAAAAAATGTTTGGTGGCTGTATGAATATTGTTTTGCTCCACTGAGAACAGATCAATAAGAAATGGACTTAAAATATTGCAAGGAGGATTTAAGATGAGCTAAGGAAAGAACTTGTTAATTGAATGGTGAATGGCAATGAGTTTGGTCACTGAGTCAGTTTATAAAATGTCATTCCTTAGAAGTCTTGTGATAAACATACATCCTGGGATGTATTTACTACAATCCAACCTGGAGGGGAGAGATGAGCCAGATAACTTCTAAAGATCTGGATAGGACTTCAGAGGCAATTATCTTGTCCTACTCCCCCCACCCCATTTTACAGATGAGGCAACTGAGGCAGAAGGTGTGGTAAAGTGACTTGCCCAAGTTCATACAGGTAGTAAACATCTGAAAAAGAATTTGAACCTAGTTTCTTTGACTCCATTAACAATACTCTTTCCC
>CM053598.1:44493738-44503738 GCA_028646575.1 Pseudocheirus occidentalis | reverse complement strand
AGGAAACTGGAATTTAAATCCAGGCACTATCTATATGATCAAGAGCAAGTCATGTGGATTCTCTGGGCCTCAGTTTCCCTAGTTGGAGCAATAACCTCTGAGATGCCTTCTAGCTCTAAACTCTGTAAACCTATAACATTATGTTTTTATAAACACAGTCATATTCATAGCTCATTTGATCTTTACAGCTGCTCTGACAAAGAGCAAAGAAGGGAGGAAAAATGTAAAGAAGGGCGGGTTATACCTGCAAATTAACAGAAGAGGAAATTGGAACACAGACCTCCTTGTGGTCACTGAGCTAGTTGACTGTTGAGACTGAACCCACATCTACTGACTCCTGATTGACCAGCAAGGTGGTGATCTTCTCATTAAGACACTCCAAAGGTAACTAGGTGGTACAGAGGATAGAGAATTGGGTGCAGAGCCAGGAAGACCTGGGTTCAAATCTGTCCTCAGACACTTACTAGCTGTGTGACCCTGGATAAGTCATTCAACCCCAACTGTAAAATAGAGATATCACCTACCTCATCAGGTTGTTGTGAGGATCAAATGAAATATTTGTTAAATGCTTTTAGCACAATGCCTGGCACACAGTAGGTGCTTTGTAAATGATTTTTCCCTTCTCTTCTTCTGTACAGCATGTCCCAAAAGTCTTGGTGCAGTTTGAAACTATTAAAGTTTACTTACTATAATAATAGCTTATTAAAACTATTAAAATTTAAAACTATGTCAAGACTTTGGGGCTACTCCATATTTCAGTAGCACCTAAGACCCTTGAGCGCATTTCATTTTTTAAGTTGTTTACCCAGAGCTCAGTGTATGGTCTTATATGATCTTATACATAGAAATTACCCAATAAATACCTGCTGAAATGAAGAGAATTAAGTCTTTTTTGTTTATATTTTTAATTCAGCATACCTAGACCTCTTTATGGACAAACCCAGCTGAATTCATATTTGCTGAAAAAGTAGGAGATGTATCCAAATTTGAAAATAAACAGATGAGGTTGATACTGAAAATGAGAGGAGTATGGGGAATGGCTGAAGAAGTTATGGTATATGAATGTGATGGAATATTATTGTGCTATAAGAAATGGGAAGGAGATGGACTTCATCATTACCTGGAGAGGCTTATATGAATTGATGCTAAGTGAGAAGAGCAGAACCAGGAAAAATTTGTACACAGTCACAGACACATCATTTGTGTGATGACCAGCCTTGAAAAACCGGACTCTTCTCAGCAACGCACAGTTGAAAGACAACTCTGCAAGTCTCAGGAAAGAAGATGTCTACATTCGGAAAAAGATCCAGAAAGACTGGAGTTTAAATGGAGACTGAAGCAATGCATGCTATCACTCTTTTCTATGTTTGGTTTTTGTTTCTCTTTTCTCACTGTTCACTCCATTGGCCACAACACCTATACAACCAGACTATCGTACAATGTGAGCTTGCAGATCCTATACATGATTGTACGCCACCATGGGGGGGGGGGGGAGGAATGGGAGAAAAATCTGAAACTCAAGTGACTCTGGAACTGAATCTTGTAAACTAAAAGTAAACAAACAAGACAATAAAAAATTTTTTAAAAATTAAAGGGAAAAAAACAAAATGAGAGTAGTATTCACCAACAGTTTGATCAGATCATAGAGTGATTGCCTTGAAATCAGGAAGATCTCAGTTCAAATCCTGCCTGTGAGAGTTAATCAGCTATGTGAACAAGGGTAAGTCACTTAACTCTCTGGTCCTTAGTTTCATCATCTGTAAAATGAAGGAGTCCTCTGAATTATTTCAACTCTACAGTCCCTCCCAGTTCTAGACCTAGGACCCTTTGATCCTTTCTCATGACACAGACATGGGCCTATGGATGACATTTTCATAGTAGAATATGTTTCCCGAAAGAAATTTTTATTTATTTTTCTATTCCCCAATGCCTTTTAAAGTTTCTTGTAGCCAGTAGGCACTTAAAAAATATGATAAATTGAATTGAATGGTATAGATCAAGTACAAGCAGCATCTAATGTCAACAACAGAATCAGTTTATTAGACAATTCATGAATCCAAGCTCTGTTCATAATTCTATTATGAGGCATAACTCTTCACTGGCTAAAGCAGGACCATAGATATGTCTAACAGGTAGCAATAGACAACAATATTGAAGTGAGGCATGTGGAATCCTAGCATGTATAAGGAAATTCAAACACATTATTATCCAATGACAGGCATCAATAATAATGGTAAAGTCAGTAAGATTTTTGGGCCAAATAAACACAATTGGGATTTAAAAAAATTATACTTGGATGAATTTCACAAGGGATCACTTTTGATACAGATGATAGGTTCATGGAGAGTTGAAAGGGACCTTCAAGGACATCTAGCCTGATTTTAGAGATGAGAAATCTGAGTCACAGAGAAAGGAAATGACTTTGCCAAGATCACATCAAGAGCAAAGGCTGGATTTTAATCCAGTCCACTCTGACTCTAGATTCAGCATTTCTTCCCCTACACCAGGCTGATTCTCTATGTTAGCTCCTGCTGGGACTTAGCTGGGACACATGTTTATGTAAGTTTGTGGCTCTGGACTCCACAAGGTATCCTTGATGGCTTTGCCTATGTAAATGTGAGATTCACTGAAAAAAAATAAATCAAAACATCTCATTCTTCCTTAAGTAAATGATGAGGTGCTATATTCCCTAAAACTTTAACCAGTTGGGAACACATCTTGATTGAATTAGATTAATCAGAGGCATTACAATGAAACGTGAATAGGTTTTGCTCAATTTGGATGATCTCTGATGGGCCCGTGGAGTGATGATACACAGGAAGAGTGTGTGGATAGGTTGTGGAATCGTGATCATTCCCCGTCTTCTATAAAATATAAGACCAATGAAAAACTTAGCAGGAGAGATATCAGCAAGTGTTGAATAAGAAAGCTTCCAGGAAAGCCCCTGAGAAGGTCATTGGGATGGGGAAAGGAGGAAAGAAATTTAGCTCTAGCCTTGGTCTCCTACTCCCACCCCTCCAAGGCGGACTGGAGGAAGACTTCTTGAACTTTGGAGGTCAGGAGGACTTCCCGTCAGCATCCCTGGGACAGCTAAGAGCAGCAGCTTTAGAATAACAACAAAAGGGCAGCTAGTTGAGTGCTGGATAGTCCTGGACTTGTGGTCAGGAAGACCTAAGTTCAAATCCAGTCTCATACACTTACTAGGGGCAAGTCACTTAACCTCTGGCTCAGTTGGTTCATCTATGAAATGTGGTTGATAAAAGCAAGGTTGTTTTGAGAATCAGTTAACTTTTGTGAAGTGCTTTCAAACCTCAAAGAGCTATTTAAATGCTAGCTATTGTTGTAATGTCAGGAAAGGTATTTGCAGGGTCTGTGGGCTACCCTTTTGTCATAAGCTCTCTCTAATCTTGAGCCTATGTTTTCCTGGACTATGTATGAGCCTCTAAAGGAGTGTGTCATAGGTTGTGGGGGAAATGTTTTGTATAAACTATAGTACCTTAGTAAACACTCCTTTCTAAAAATTAACGAAGTCTGGATGACTAAATGATTCTCAATAGATAATTCTAGTGGAAAGTATACTGGTAGGGGCTCATAGCTATGTAGCACTAGGAAAAAAAAACACCCTCCAATCCCTCAAGCCTATTTAGGATCTTGCAGGGTTGTAGTAACCAAGTCCTAAGGATCTGACTCATTAGGTGAGAGTTGGAATAGATGTCTGAGAGCATGTGCTAAAAAATCAGAAGTCACCAAAGTCACATATGACAAAGGAGATACCATTGAAAGGGCTTTATATTTTGCCTTCATTTATCTGCATACACATTGTTCCCTCCCTGTCACCCCTCCAAAACCATTAAGATCACTGAGGTGAAAAGGTGATTCTATGTTTATTTCTTTGTATACCTAACACCTAATAAACTCTTAATAAATACTTACTGTTTGATTGTTTTGATTGATTAAGAAGTTGTGTTGACTGTGAATTCAACAGAAATTTATAAATAATAACCTATGACAAACCATTTAGTAAATTCAAAATAATTCAATAAACTAAGAGATAGAGATAAAAATATAAAAACAGTAGTTCCTTCCCTCAAGAACTTTAGTTCTTTCTATCTGTAGAGGTAGGAGGCTGTACAATTGCTGATGTCCATGTAGACAAGCCTGTTAGTGTTCAGCTAGTCCAATTCCTTATTTTTTTCTTTGAGGACACTGAAGCATAAAGAGTGACCTGCTCAAGGTTACACATGGTTGTCATTCTACCTGTTCTCAGACTCCAAATCCAGTATCCTTCCCACTGCACCACACTGCCTCATCTTGTAGGCTGTCCCCACTAGTGTGCTACAGATTGTAAGAGGCACAAAGTTTAGAAAAGATAGGGTTCCTGCATTCAAGGATGTTACAATCTAGTGGAGGGAAACAAGGCATACATGGATACTAGATGTGAACTCACCCTTGTATGTATTCCTTTCACTTATATAAATCAAAATCCCACCAAGCATTCTGTTCTTCTGTAGCCCCAATCTATCTCTTCTAACAAATCCCCCACAGAGGGTCTAGCCAACACTCTCGGAGGTGTGATTAAAATCTTTTAATGTTCTGTACTCATATCATGTAGATCATACCTAGCACTCTCACTGCATGATTCACTCACTTCTTCTTTTATATATGTGATAATGACTTTTTATGCCACTCTTTAAACCCAGGTAATCAGTAGTAACCTTCTACAGCCTACTTACAAGCACACATTCCTTTCCTGTCTCCCCTGGATGGCTGCCAACGCTCAGGGTTCTCCATTGTAGCATCACTAAAAAAGTGAGAGAGTAACCAGTGGGCAGCCTACAGATTCCATTGTTGTCCACACAAAGTCAAGAGAAAAAAAAAACGAAGACCACCACCAGTACACTGGGTATACCCTTTGTGCAAGATTTATGGGAGAATATGGAGGGTGGGGTAGGAGTCATACAGCATGAGAATGAGAGAATTCTAATTTTCAAATGACACAAGGAAACTAATTATTAATGCAACAATTCCCTATTTAATAAGAATTAAAGGAAAAATGGAAAAAGTATTGGTAGAAATCAAGATTAGACTATAACCATATACCACGATAATCCTCTTATACAATATGTTACAAAAAGCTCCCCAAAATACTCAGCATAATTATCAAAAGGTCATAGAATATTCTGGCAACTCAAAGGCTTCTGTTTTTCTTGTAACAAGAAAACAATAAACAAAAGCAGATCTGTTCCACTTCACATGTATTTGTTGTCCTGCTTCCAGTTTTATTCATTTATTATTAGACTTAATTGGTTCCCAGCTCAAGGATTCTTATGTTTACTTATGCTCATTTTCCTTTCCAGTGTTTTTCAGTTGTGTGAACAAAAGTGATTTCAATTTTCTGTTATTCTCTTCCATAATATTTTTAAAATAAGCTTTTCTTCTCAGTTGGGATTTCTTTTGGCCAACATGTTTCCATGTCTCCTTACCTGGCAATGAGATAAGGATTTGCTGTCTGAGGTCTCCTTTTGCCTTAAGCTTAAACTTAAAAGGAAAGAAAAGAAAAGAAATTCATTGGCACTATTATAATCGTAAACTATATTCTTTCTTCTAATTCGGTGTTAATAGTGACCATTCTCTAAAGAATTTATGATCTACCAGCTGATTATCAACCATTCTCTACCAGTTAAGATATAGTCAACTGCATCTTTATGTATAGAGGTTCATGTGATAAAGTTTAATGCTCTAGATGTTTAATGTTTTTTAAAATGTCTTCAACAAGGAAGCATTATTTATATATATAATGTATATATATGTATATGTATATAATGTATATATATACACATATATATGCATAGCACACATACACACATTTATACATATATGTGTGTATGAAGCTTCTAGACATGACTTGTATGTGTGTATTATGGATAGATAAATAGACAGATAGATAGATAGATAGATAGATAAATAGAGATAGATAGATAGAAAGATAGATAGAAAGATACATAGATAGATAGATAGAGAGAGAGAGATAGATAAGAATCTACAACCCTTTGGGTGCTCTAATCCAAGACCGTATTTCCCCCTTTTCTCTCCTAAATTTTATCTTTGCCTGGAAATATCAATATCAGAGGATCCTGATTTAGACTGAAAGATCTTGTCAAGTTCTTTGTAGAGTTTCCTGACTCCATAAGCTACTACAACTATCTCCCTTGTGATTCCCTCACCTAAATTAATCATAAGCACTATAATGTTAGATCCCCAAGAGATGCGTGAGTCTATGTTTCTTGTTGCCCTTTGGAACAGGCCCAGGAAAACTGAGTCCTCCTGTGACCTAAGGCTCTGGGTCAGTTCTATCTTGGGGTGCCCCTTACTTTCAGCCATAGTCCAAGATGGATATATTACCATCACCCCTTTGATTACCAGAAAATCCTACTATCATAGTATTTTAGCACTAGACCATCCTTAGTGATGTTCTTTCCAAGCCCTCAGGAAGAATGATTCTTCCTGAGGGTCTACCCTTCAGATTTGGGGGTGGGGGGCAAGACTGCCTTTGTCATCATCCTCTAACTTTGAGGAATCAGACAATACTTTCCCCAAATCTCTGTACTAGATTCCTGCCTCCTGCATGAGGTCAGCTCTCCTACGGCTCCCTTAAAGCCTTCTCAAACATCTTTCCCATGCAGATCCACAGCCCACATTTATCATGCCTTGTCTTCTTAAATGTTCTCTTTCTTGGGTTCACAGTTTCTTCACTCTGCTTGAAACTCTTCACTTTGTCACACTGCCTGAAAGTCTACCAGATTCATCGGAGTTAACAAGCTGGCCTACTTTTAAAATGTAAATACCCCTGGGAGGGTTGAGAATGTCAGCCACCTTATCCAGCCTGCTCTTTGTCACAACAAAGAAAGCCAGGGGCATACTGACCTGGACGTTCTGGAGGTGTAGAACCTTTAATACACGTGGTGGAGTTCAGAAGGCATTCTACTACTTCAAGTCTCTAGCTCTGTATTCTAAGGACCTTTTCCTAAAGGCAAGCGAAGAAAGGGGAGGAGGGAGGGAGGAGGGAAGCAGCTTTCTAGGTTTCCACTGAGGAGGCTTTAATACAACAAAAAACTTCAAAAATAAACTATGAGACAGCTTGCCACAGCAGAAAGAACATTGGATTTATAGCCTAAAGCCCAAGATTTGAACCCCAACTCTGCCGCTTATCTCTGTGACCTTGGACAAGTCATATCTCTTGGGTGGGCCTGTTTCTTCATTTATAAAATGAGGGAGTTAGACTAGATGATCACCTAAGGTCCCTTAAAGTTCTAAAATCTCATGATCTTAGGGACCTGTTTATCATTGATAATAATTATCATTATTATTAATCATAATTTTTCATATTTGCATTCTGCCTTACAGCTTTCAAGGAATGAAAGCTTGACCTCACAAAAACACTGATTGATACAGAAGGGTAAGTGAGTAGGCAAACTGGGGCCTTCTGGCCCTCAGTCCAGCGGTCAACTCCCCTACTGCACGCTGCTTCCTCCGTTAGCAAGCTACGGGTCATGTGATCTTTCCTATTTTGCTGCTTTTTCTACAACTAAGCCCATGTGCTACTTCCTGTCAAATTATTAAGAACAGTCAGCCGTCAATTGAGCAGGACCCGTAATTCCAGCTTTGAGAGATAAGAAAGCGTTCAAGCGGCTTTCTTCACCCTATACTCGACCTTTAGTTGTATTTGCAAGCTTACTGATGGCTTTAGCTTTTTTATATCACAATCATTTTTGCATATGTTACGTCACTACCTCATAAGTTTTCCCTCACGACAAAGAAAAGCAGCAAAACACAAAAGCTAAGAGAGCAGTCCTATTTGACAGTCCACACAACAATCCACACTCATGACCCATACCTCTCCAACACAGAGGGTGCACTCAACTATTAAAAGAAAAAAGTGGAGAAAAACAAAACACATTCGAAGCAAAGATTTTTTTAAAATAAAATTTCTTGGTTTTTTAAAGGAGGACTAAGATGAAGAGAGTATGTCCTGTACTCTGGATAGAGTCAGTCTAGTCACCTATGCCTTTTTTATCTATAATGCTAAATGCTGGATATTAATCTGCAGAATATTGACCCTTGCGGCCTATAAACAGCTCCATCTTTAAAACAGGGCTCACCGTACTGTACTTACTAAGGCAGGAGAATATACTAGCATGCACATTTTTTTAAAGATCTGTTACAGGTCAACCAGAAAATTCAATTAACTAGAATGCACCATTCCCCAAGTATTCTGGTTAATCAAGGCTTTACTGTCATTCACATCTGATTCCTGGGTTAATTTATTATTTGTACAAAGAGGACAATTGATCTGGCAGAGTGTGCCTAGAGACAGAGATAGAGGCAGAGATGGTTCCCAGAGTAGCCACAGAATGGACCACTGCACATGCTTCCCCTCATCTTTCTGATCTCTGAGGTCCTTTCTAGGGCTGAGATTCCATAATCCTTCCATGATCGATGATCCTTCAGCTCCATTTCCTTTTCTGCCAAACACAATAGAAGACTTTAAAATGTGTTTCTGTAACAAAACATCATCTTTACCAAGCGGCGCAGGCAGCATTTTTCAGTTTATAAACCTGTAACTCTGATACCATCTCCCTTTTGCCCTCTGCATAAGACCATAAACATCCCGAGCTCTGTATCATGCCCATTCTTTTTTTTTTCCTAATGGAAGCCCCCTCCTGGATATCCCCAAAGAGAAAGATGTGTCTGGTAAGTGGGAGAGGTCAAACATGAGCATGGCTATTTATTACATCTACTGCAACCAGATGGAACTAACATCATCCATCAAAGAACTCGTCATCCTCATCACATTAGCTTCTTATAAAAAGCCTCCTGCTCTTTCCCCCACAGTCCAGTTCTCACTCCCTCTGTCTCCTTTTCTCTCCTCCTCCTCCTCCTCCTCCTCTCTCCCTCTGTCTCTCTCTCTCTCTTCCATGCACTTTCAGAAAATGAACCCTCTCTAACCCCATTGCTGTTCTCCTTAAATCATCACCTACCCATCACTTCGTGGCTATTTTTAAACTTTACTTTTATCAATACTCATCCCGTAGCTCGGGGAGATATTAAAACTGTACCGGGGCAAGGAAGGGCGTTTCTGACACTTGCTCCCTCATTCATCAGTTCCTCATAGGCCCGTTGGTGACAATGAAAAGATTTCACAAAGGCGTGCAGCAGAAACTCATTCTCCTGCTCATCCATCATGCTCAACCTAGCAGCGGTTCCACTGACCTAATCTGCAATGCCTCGGTGCTCACTGGAGATTTCTTAAAGGCACTCTTCATTGTTGTTAGTAACAAAGAATAGGCCTGGGCTATTAGATAAGGAGGGTAAATGGTGCAAGGATTGATGTAATATTCCTCTGTTTCCCGAGTTCTGGGTTCAAAGGCTGTGGTGGCAAGATTAGGCAAGTATCTATCCTCTCTCACAGTGTCACACATAGGCATCTGTGGTTTGGGCGAGGAAGACTCAGGCAGAGAGGTCATTTTTCAAGAAGCAATTGGAATGTAACTATGGCTAGGAATACCATCATTGATTCATTGCCCGTCTTCAGTGATAGGCTAGCCAGTGTCTACTGACAAGGAAAGACATTTCCACAACTACTCATAGATTTAAGCTAAAAGGGATCACTGAGGTCAAATGCAAGTTCCTAAAAGTCTTTATTTCCTTTGTTGCAAGAACTCGGTCCTTTCACACAAGGGCAACCAAGGGAGGCTCGACTATCTCTATACCTGAGAGTCTTGGAAGGTGGCTCTGTTTTTCAGCTGGTTTTTGCTCACATATTGCCTAGGAACCAAGTATGGACTAGGTAACCTCAAAAGCCCTCTTCCTGCCCTGTTTCCATGAAGGAGAGCAGAGATGCCAAATATATAAGCGATACTATCTAATGGAGGCAAAACCAGATTAAAATGTTATTGGGAAATATTTACCAAGACACATAAAAGTACAATAGAATATAGAT
>CM053598.1:44490651-44493238 GCA_028646575.1 Pseudocheirus occidentalis | reverse complement strand
TAGCGTGTTTGTGTGGGAGCTGTGTTGCTTTGCTGCTTCTATGCTGCCATCTTGGCTCCGCCCCCCCCCCACCATGACCTTTTAATACAGTTCCTCATGTTGTGGTGACCCCCAACCATAAAATTATTTTCGTTGCTACTTCATGACTGTAACTTTGCTACTGCTATGAACTGTCATGTAAATATATGATATGCAGGATGTATTTAAATTGAACATAACCTACAGATTGAGAACCACTGGTCTAACTCCTCATATGACAGGTGGGGAAACGAAGACCCAGAAAATTGAAGGGAATTGCCCAGTGTCACACAGATGACTAGTCAAGGAATAAGGACTTCCCTCTAGGTCTTGTGACTCCCAATGTAGTACTTGATCCATCTCAGCCCTATTAGACCTTGTAGCAAAATCTCAAGGCCCCAAAGGAAAGAAAAAGGATGACGAAGCACTGTTTGGGTTTGTGTAGGATCAATTCAGTTTAATTCAGCAAACATTTCATCAAGTACCTTCTACATACAGAAGGCTTTAAGGCACTGTGTGTCCACCAGTATTGTTGTTATCATTACCATCAACATTATCAATAGACATGTATGGATGTTTTAGAAGAACATTGTGACTTTCTGTGCTGGGGATAGAAAGAGCTACAAGACAGGGACCCTGTCCTTAAAGGGCTGACCATTCATTTAAATTGTAAACCCTATGAGGGCAGGGACTAATTTTTATTTATCTTTCTCTCTCCCAGAACATCTATCCCAGCACATTCTTTGGAGGTAGTAGGCAGTTAATAAATGACTGTTGAATTGAGAGAAAGGTCATAGACATAAAAAGATAATTAACAATATAAGGCAAATGAGTTAATATATATGTAAAGCATTTTGCAACCTTAAGGTGCTATATAAATGTGAGCTGTTATATTTCTATTATTATAATATTATGGCTTGTTATGGTAGATGTAGAGGGTAGCTTCAGAATCAGGAAGAACTGAGTTCAAATTCCATCCCTGACACATGCTTTTTGTCTGACCTTGACCTTGAACACATCACTTAAACTCTCAGTTCAGTAGGATGTGTTAAGACTGTAAATTGCAGAGTAATTGCTGATTTTCATTAGTAGAGAGTTTCTGTGCTAGGAGAGTTCCTTATACCTGAGAATTTGGAGATCTGTCTCTAACCCTTTTCTACCCTGTCCATGTAGAGTAGTAGTCAGAACACTACGTTTGGAGCCCAAAGACTTTGGTTCAGATCTCAGTTCTGCCCTCTGTGATGTCTGGCACATCACCTCACCTCTCTGTGACTCAGCTTCCTCATTTGTAAAACAGGGAATTGGACCAGCTGACCAACTTCCATCCTTATTGCTGTGAGTGTAGTCTCAGTGTCCAGTGGGTGAGGTAGAGAAGTCATTATAACAGGAATTCAGAGAAGGGAATAATGTATGTGGGGTTCTTATCTATTCTTCACCGGTAGAAGTTGGACAGTGTGACTGGATGGCCATCATGTTGGCCAATGTTTCACTCCAGTTCACATCCTGGGATTGAAGAACATTGCTCATTTCAGAATTCCCTGAGAAAGGAGGAGTTGAGTATCAGAAGAAAGAAGAAAGGCACTTGTGTGCACCTGATTATGTGTGAGAAGTGTGTGTGTGTATGTGTGTGTGTGCGTGTGTGTGTGTGTGTGAATGTATACTATCTTTTGGGCTCCAAAAGCAACTTCTAAAGGGCAAATAGCCTAGAAAGAAGACCCGAAAGATACCTTTTATTCCAAAAGTTAGTTTTTCCTTCAAGATCTAAGAATGCTGGCAAGTTTTCATTAAGAGAAAATTTTTCTAAAATGAAGTCTCTGTTTCTCCTACCTTAGACTCCTTCCTAGTTAGTTGTTTGGTATCTATTAAATATTGATGGATTTTTAGAAGTGTCTCCTTCCTATTTTCTGTCCTTGAGCCCAATGTCACCTGTCCAACTCTATAATATGCCTTAAACAAGTATGCTTCCATCTCACCATTTTGTTTTCACTTGCCCTCTTTAATTTCCCAGAATCCCTCATCTTTTCATTCAACTTCCTTACAATGCAGTGATGAGATTGGAAGCCCCCAGATATTTTCTTAGAATCATGTGGAAAGAGGAGCCACCTTCAATCTTGTCTGGGAGATCCAGTTCTTCAGTGGTGGGACATCCTCTCAAATGGCACGTGGGTTTATTCCTCCTACATTCCATCAAGAAAATTACTGTTTGGGACAAAGCCCTCTGCCTTCTGGCAAGTCTGTCATTGTTTAGGAAAAATAAAAACAGAGCAGCTGGGTGGGAGGCCCAACCACCTTGTTTCTCACACGCTGGGCTAGAAAACTTAAAAGGTGTTTAATTGTTCTTTCTCTTACTTGTTATAAATTATCCATCTCATTTTCTATTCATCTAGTTATTCTTTTATCTCTATCTCTTCATCTATCCTTGTTCTCTCTATATCTGTCTCACCGTCTATCGGGTCTCTCTGTTGATCCATGTCTGTATATCATATATTTCTGTAATGGCGCTGGTTTCTTCATTGACCAAAAGAGTCCTTCCTGGGATTCTTGGCATATGTTCTCTCTTTTGTTCTTG
>CM053598.1:44470651-44488151 GCA_028646575.1 Pseudocheirus occidentalis | reverse complement strand
GTGGCAATGACTGTCTGCCACTGTAAATGAATGCTTGCTTCAAAGCCTACCAAGGAATGGATACCACAGGATATTTCCGGCATATGCAAATTGATAGATCCATCCCATGAACTCTTTTTCCCATAGGGCTATGCTCTTCTCTCCCCACACCCTCCTCCATGAAGTCATTTTAGGTGGGGCTTATCAGCTGCCAAAGTGTTCCCCTTTTTGAATTGGGTAACAATTATTATTAAAATATAATCATTAGTTGATTTTTTCCATAAATGCTTTTTGCTGTATCAGCACTGAATTAAAAAAAATAATTTATTAATCTTTCTTAATATACTCATGGCAGTGGGGTTAATATGGTCATCCTGCAGGGATCTGGTTAGTAATGAACATTTTTATATTAGGCCTTGTTGAAAGTGCCTCCCAAATGCACAGCCTCTCGTTATGATTTAATTGCCCCAATAGCCCAGGACTGTAGCTGTCTGGGAGAAGTTGCAGTGCGGTGATTTATTGTGTTTAAAAGAAAAAAAAAATTCTTAGTGCATCTGACTTAGGAAAAGAAAGAAGTGTGGATGTCATGTGTCGGTCCCCTTCCTGCTGCTTGCTGTTAGACCCATCAGCTTAAAAATGTGGATTTGAATGTTGATGGGGAAGTATGGATAGGGAGAGAGCTCTTTGGCTTCCAAGGAAATAACTTGAAAATAATTGTGTGCTTGTGTCTGTGTGAGTGCGGCTGTGCCTGCGGGTGTATATTGGCAGCCCAAAACCATTTGTTTATGGGTGTGCTCATTTATTCCTACATGTCAGACTAGCAGAGCGAACCTCCCTGAACAAGATGTCTCTCTGGGAAGGGTTTCATGAGAGTTAGAATCATTAAACCACCTGCACACACCTGGATGTTGGCCGTCAAGAGAAGAAGTCTCCATGTCCTGAGGTGATGCCTTTCCTGGTACCTAGTGTTACCAGCATCAGGGTGGAGAGAGTCTTGAAACACTCCAGGAAAGAAATGTCATTTAAGAGAACCATAGAATTTGAGACTAGAGGGGACTAGAGGGATCTGGTAGTGAAATCCTCTTACCTCACTTTACAAAGGAGAAAATTTAAGCCTAGGGAGGAGAAGAGAATTCTCCAAGGTCTCAGCTTGGTTAATGGTAGAATTCCATTGCACCACATTGCCTCCCTTGTCATACTGCCCTGCAGAGAGGAAGAAAACAAACATTTGCTAAACATTTGCTATGTACAAGGCCCTGTGCTAAGAATTTATAACTATTACCTCATTTGAGCTGTAACTCTACAGCCTCAGATGCTTTCTAGCTGTGTAACCCCAAAAAAATCACTTAACTTCTTTCTCTCTCAGTTCCATTATCTGTGAAATGGGAATAATAATAATAGCACTTGTTTCATAAGAAAACGCAATATCAATTATTATTATGGTTATCTCATGTTAATGCTTTCATTTTTTTTTTGGAGAAGTTTCAAATAGAAATAGCTGTTTTTGTTCAGTTGTTTTTAACAATTTAACAATTCTCCTAACAGCTCTGTAAGATATATTTGGCAAGGGTTGGTAATTCCAATTTGACAGAAGAGGAGGCTGAGGCACGAGGTCTCCCTCCCAAGCCAGAATTTCCCTCTCTCCTTTCAGAAATGTTCAATCACTTATTTAGGCAATTCACACAGCACATAAGATATCCTGCCATGTGTTGTGGTACTTTGTGGTTAAATCACCAGTCAGTCAACCACAGAAATTAATTAAGCACTTACTATGTGCCTACTCTGATCTAGACAGCAGGAATACAGATAGGAGCAAAAAACAAACACTGCCCCTGCCCTCAAGGAGCTTACATTCTAATAGTAGAAGATAACACATAAAAGGAAGCAGAAAAGGGTGGGGTTGATGGGCAGGTACCCAGTGTGGAAATGAGGTAGAACATTCTGGGTTGTAGCCTCCTGAGAGGCTGAGTATCCTCCTTAAATCTCCCCCACAGTTTTGTTGGGGCAGCTAGGTGGCTGTGTGGGGAAGACTCACCTTCCTGAGTCCAAATCTGGTCTCAGACACTTACTAGCTGTGTGATCCTGGGCTAGTCACTTAACCACATTTGCCTCAGTTTCCTCATCTGTAAAATGAACTGGAGAAGAAAAAGGCAAAGCACTTCTGCCAATAAAACCCCAAATGGGGTCACAGAGAGATGGGCATGCCTGAACAACGACAAGGGTTTTGTTAATGCTTTTCAACAATTTAACAGTGTTTATTAAGAATCTCCTCAGCACTTGGCATGTCAAGACAAAAGTGAAATTCCTCCTGCCTTTTGTGAGCTTACATTCTCTTGGAAGGATCTTGTAGATTCAGAGAAAATGACATCACAGGGAGAGTGAAGGAGATGCAGTCAAGATAAGACAGTGTCCTCTTCAAGGGCACTAAAACTGCAGGGAAGAAGGGATAAGGGCTTCTGGAGGAATGTAGACTTCTCTTGGCCCTCCCCTCTCCTCATCATAATGCTTAGAACTTGAGCAGGGCTTAATAAGTGCTTCTTGAGTAAACAGTAGGTCAATAATTAGTGAGTAGTAGAATAAGTAACTAGTACTGCAGGACTCCTGCCTCTCACTCAGAAATATATTGAACGTGGCATAAATGAGGCTTTAGATCTGGGTGCTGATATCTTGGTGGAGGATGGTGTGCTTCCTCCCCAGCTCCATTTTCTTACTTTCTGTAAAGACCGCTATTCCTATATCTTGTCTCCACATCCCTTAGCAACAAGCTATACCAAGTGTCAGATCACCTGTCACCCCACTTCTGGGACAGTTCCAGCCTCTGCCTGCATGACTTTGTCTGTGGTGGACCCAACGTCTGTGTTGGCTCTCTCCAACCCCCAAATGACTATTCCCCAAGGGACTGTTGTTATAGCTTGTTAAAGCTCTGTTCCCACTATCTCCACTCTTCTCCTCCCTCTCCCTGCCTTGTCTCTGACTCTCTCTGACTTCACACGCACACACACACACACACACACACACACACACACACACACATTGGCATAAAATAAAACATACTTCCTTAGTTGATGGACAAAGCTTGCAATTTTGCATTGTCCCACTTCTGGATCTTTATAGAGGCACTTACTTTAAGATTACAGTGGTATGACACTGGGCTTAAACACCTGCTAATGTTTTCATTAGAAATCCCTGTTTTCATAGGCTTGTAACTTTGCTGTAAACAGGCAGTGACTTTTAACTCAGCACGCAGTTTCCCAGCCTTTAACCAGGTCCCACCCTCAGGAAAACAAATCGGGCCTTTCTGGGGTTTAAAAATAGTAAAAACTCCCCCTCCCCCCCAAACCCAAGAAAAAGCCCCATAAAATCGCTTGCTTTGATTTGCTTAAACATTATTTCCCAGCTCTTCATACAGCCCTCTGGACTGAGGGAAATCCAAGAATTCAAAAGCAGCCACCAGTGCCCAGTTATGAATGTTGAGACTCCAGGCCTGTTGGGAAGGGGTGGGGGGCAACTAAACAAGGGTCATTTGTAAAAGAACAAGTACTAATGCTGCATCTGCCAGACTCTTAGCTCACTTAATTCTCCCTCCATCCCTTCCTTCTCTGTCTCTGTCTCAGGCTGTCTATGTCTCCATCTCTCTGTGTTTCTTGGTCTCTCTCCACCTCCCCCCCTCCACTTCTAGTTGCTATTTCCTATTGGTTTGTGATCTTAGGACAGCCAATAATAAAATTTAATGAGCCCCCCAGTTTACTGGTTCCAGAGACATCATTACCATTTCATTGCATTTTGCATATAATCATTCTGCTCAATTCAAGTCAGTAGGCATGTCTTAAGCGGATGCTATGCCCTAAGCCTGGGAGATAGATCTGGCTTATCAGGAAGACTTGTATTCAAGCCTGTCCTCAGACACTTACTGACTGGATGATCCTGGATCAGTCATTTAGTCCCCAGGCTGGGATAACTTTCCAAGACAAAGTGGCGGAGATGCTACTCATCTGCTTCAGTGGGGGACACTTCCTATACCTATCAAACTGCAGTTCTGAACATCTCTGCTGCCCACTCCCCCCATTGTTGCCATGGGCTAAGCTAGGTGTACAAAGACAGAAACTAAATGAACCTTGCCTTTTAAGAAATGTACACTCTACCTGGTAATGGTCAAACTGAACAGCCAGTGAAGCTTCTTCCAACTCTGTGACTCTGTGGCTCAGAACAGGTGGTGGCCCAGGAATCATCCATTCATTCATTCAATAAACAGGTGCCTCCTATGTGCACATGGTGCTAAGACATTGGACTAAGCACCAGGAATTATGAATTGTAAGAGGTTGTGTGTGGGGTGTGGGTGGGAGGCAGGAGAGATCAAGATGGCTGATGGAAGCCAAAGTGGTTTACCTGCCTTGGACTGCTGGAGAGGAACCATCTCCCAGGCTTCTAGCTCAGTGGAGGGGAATCCTTGTAGCTTTTGAGGATGGAATGGATTCCTATTCTTGGAGGGCAGGGAGATCAGATAATACACACTTTGGGGGAGTTTTTGTAGATAAAGCTTCCTAGTTAAGATTTGTGAGTAGGGCTGAGAGTGGGATCATAGGGGGATGGATGGAGATAACTGGGGGATTTCTTTTGGCTCCTTTTTTATATATCTCAAGAAGACTGCTGTAGTTATCCAGGAATCTATTGCTTGGGCAAAAGTGGGGTTGCTTGATACAATTTAAAAGGCCGGCAGCAGCATTTTATCCTTTCCACAAGAAAATAACCCCTTACTCCAGTGAAGCTAAAAATAAAAATTGTACTACGTTTGGCAACCACACTTCTTCCTTTATTACCTCAGCAGTATCTGAATAAAATGTCTTATTAAGCAAGATATAAGGGCAATGAAAAGGAGAGTAAGTCAAATTAGTTGACATCTAAAGCTTGGTGTATCATAGAGAGTGAGGGTAGTTACTGTTTAGTAAAATGGATTTAATGCTTAATATAAATGCTGATATTTAGATGGCTGTATTTTGGCAACTTGAGGAGGTGGCGGTATTTTGGCAGCAGCTTGACTCACTCCATAGCTCTAGGCTAGCGGTTCTCAACCTTCCTGATGCTGCGACCCTTTAATACTCGTGGGCATATCTGCATGTGGGCAGACCTGCCTGGAGACAGATAGAGGAGTGGTGTCTCGCTTCCTAAGACTATTGGAAATATGTGACCCCTGTGAAAGGGTCATTCTCTCCCCAAAGGGGTTGCGACCTACAGATTGAGAACCACAGCTCTAGGCTGTCTGTGTGCTCCATTTGCAATAAGGTTAGACCTCATGGGCTCCACTGAAGAGTGCTGGGTGGACAAGGTCATTTGTGATAGCCTTTTGTCCATAGTAACATTGGTAAAGGATGTCAATAAAGTCAAAGTGTGTCTATACCAGCAGGGTGGGAATGGAATAAGGACAATTATTCCATCCTGTAGATTAGAATCAGGATGGAATCTCTGCGTTAATGGGGGTCTTAGGGATTTAGTCCAATCTGTACCTGAAGCAGTCATAGATTCTAAATATCCCCAGGGAGAGGCCATCTAGTCTTGGTTTGAGGGTCTCCACTAATAAGGAACTCATTACCTCCAGAAGTAGTTCATTCCATGTTTGGAGAGTTCTAATTGTCAGGAAACGCTTCCTCATATGAAATTTGTGTCTTCTAATTATTTTTTCCTTGTTCTATCTAGGGTCACAGAGTCCTCTAAATATTTGAAGATGACTGTCATGTCCTCCCACCCCCTAGATTTCCCCAGGGTAAATGTCTCTACTCTTAGTTAATAGAGTCACAAAATTTAGACCTGGAAGAAACCATAGAGCTCATCTCTTCTATGCCTTTCATTTGGAAGATGAGGAAACTGAGACCCAAGTGGCTTATGACTTACACATAGCAAGGAGTAGAGACAGAATTTGCCCCTGCTCCTCTGATCCAATTCCGTGCTCTTCCTGCAGCTGTACTCCTTCAGTTAATCCTCATGTGGTCTGGGTTTAAGTTCCCTCACCATCTCTGTCTACCATTTTCCAATCATGATTTCTTTCCTTCTTAAATGGCCTTTTCCAACATGGGGCCCAGAAATGAACATTGTATTCCAGACATGGATTGGCCAGGGCAGAGTGTTGTATTACTGTCATCTCCCTCTTTATGGATGTGACACCTGCCTTGTGTCTTTTGGTATTGGTGTCTCTTTCCTGATTAAAGAGTGAAGGTTTCTAAGAGTAGCATGTCATTGCTAAAGTGGACTATATCTAGGAAAAGACTATGAAGATGGAGTCACAAGTGGACATGGAAGTTTCTGTATACTTAGGTAGACATATGCATATGTGTTTGTAACTGTGTGTGTGTGTATGTGTGTGTAACTGGAGCCCATTTGGGAGTGTATGTAAAGGCAAATGTTTCTTTCAGTCTCTTTACTAGGATTAGGGTAGACCTGTGGGTATATCCATAAATTACCCCTCCACCTGTTGAGAAAAATCAGGAGTGGTTTGTGATTGGGTCTGCCTTCACCTTTTTCTCCTTTCCTTTTAAGCTACAAAAGTTAGGGCCAGATGTGAAATAGGCATTGGTATTCAGCAGATTTGCTCTTTTGCCTGTCCCCCAAATGTCTGGGTGGAGAGGGGTATCAGAGTAACATGAAAGCAAGGGACATCTGGAAGGCATTCCAGATTCCTGATAGCTCTGTTAATGGGCAACATCTTGGGGAACTTGCCAGCTCTGAATCACTTTGGTCAGGTCACTGGTCAATGTAATTATCTTAGGCAAGATAATCAAATGCTCCGGGCCTCAGTTTCATGATTTGTACAAAATTGGTGATTGAAAATTATGGGAGGAGTGAAAAATTTACCTTTAACTTTAAGATGATGACACCAAAGATGATGGAATTATAGCTGATTCAAAGGAGGAAGCACTTATTATCAGAAAGGCAATGTGGGATAGTGGAAAGAGCAATCCATTTGAAAGTAAAAGATTTGGATCTAAGCCCCGCCTTTGTGCTTTATTATCTATGGGACTTCAGGCAAACCAGTTAACTGTAAGTGTCTTGGTCTCTACATCTGTGAAATGGAAATAAAACCTACCTTACCTGATTATGAAGATCAGATGAGACAATTAATGAAAGGCACATTGAAATTCCAAGGCAACACATCAAAGCCATTATTCTGATAGGTTTTAAACTCCATGGTGGCAAGGATCAGGCTTTAATTATCATTGTACCTTCCCTACTGTTTGTTTTGCACAAAGTAGGTTCCTAATAAATGGTTATATTTGAATGAGTGAATGAATTCTTGTTCTTTACTTAGAAGATATCAATGCCAGTTCTTTTTTCCGCAGTCTGTTGACCATGTGAGCATCTGTTGATGTTCCAGAGCTCTTCTTTGACTGACAGTGGAAAATTATCCCCCCCACCCCAAGAAATGAAGCACACCTGGGAATTCAGTTCCTTTGGTATCCTTGTAATTAGAGAATATGATTCTTGAGTGTAGTTGACCACTCTCAATGACCCTGGTTGAGAAGGCTGAGGGTAAGCAATGAAGTAGAACTTTCCAACCTTCAAAGAAGTGATTTTTCACAGCAACAGGAAGACAGGGTACATGGGAAGGGAGTTATAGTCCTGAGAAGAATCATATTCCTTCTTAATTTCTTTGGGAATTTTTCTTCTTTCCTTCCAATGAAAAATGATGTCTTTCCACATGAAACCTAAGTGACTTTGATAACCTTCAGGAGACAACATGGGAATAAGGGTTAGAATTTGTAACTGAGAAAACTATAGTTTGACATGCTAACATAAATAGCATAGAGACCTTCCCTAGCTTCATCTGGTGTTGGGGTGAGGGAGATGATTGCCTTCTTTGCCCCCCCTGAACTTTGAGAGTTTCACAGCATCATGAACTCAGTTGTTTGGGTGCCCTGGCCAAACAGGAACTTGGCAAAAGTGCAAATGTGAGTGCAGTGTATAAGGATGAATTTGCCTTCCCTTTTTTTCTGCCTGAATAAATTCTGCCCCAGTGGCTTCTGTATATCCCTAACTGCTCATCTGATTTGGAATGTTTACCAAAAGTTTAGCAGACTTGAACTTTATATGGTTTAACCCTCGTCAAACAGGTCATGAGAACTGCCACCATCACCTTTCCTGTTGAGCATCCTTCAAGATGAGCAATGCTCTCCTGGAACACAAGGTGAAGGATGGGATCTCCTGTTCACAGTCCAGTTTCTCCCATGGTTTTCCTCCCACTCTCCTTCTCTATGTGAAGGGAAACCATCATTAGCCACACACACCATAACAAATTCCTTTTCCCCTCTCCCCTGGCTTACCCCATCTCCTGTCAGCTTTTACTGTGTTCTCCCCTTTTTCACCCAACCCCCTCCCCCCATTGAGTCCTTTCAACCAATAAGAACTCTGATGATGAGAAGGGCAGGAGTGAAAAATTTTAAACTACCCAAGATGGATGGTGAAAACACCATGCATAAATAAATTACAGCAAAACCCCCAGATGAACAATGATTGTGTGGTTGAAGACCTGGCTGAATAAGTGTGTCAGGTACTGATTGGAAGGATGATAAATGGAATGACCTAACAAAGGATTGACTTCTTGAGGAGACAGGCCCTTTTTAATGGATGGAAAGGGAGGAAGCTTCATTTGGAAGGGAAAGGCTGTTTGCAGTGCAGATATGACAAAGGGGAAGTCGACAACCATTGATTTACGTTTGGGAATGACAGTTGAAAAATTCAGCAATAATCATGACAAATGAGAAGAGATGCCGTCAGACGAAAAAATGCCAATACGTTAAGTCTGAAAAGAAATGCCAAGGTCACAGAGAGAGGTTCCCAAACTTCTAGTTTTGACAACCTTAATGGAAATATTAGAAACAATGTGAAGATGAGTTAAAAAGGGAAGGTTTGGCATGAAGCATTGCAGGTGGTATTAATTAGTGTCTTTCTTTTGCTTTTTTTTTTAGGAAGGGGTGGTGGGAAGTCCTTCCTAAGCCAGGGCTGAGGGGGAAGTGTCCACCGGCAGCCATGATGAGCCCCTTTGCTGTCTCTCCTGTCCTCCTCATGGAGGCTCTGAAATGAAGCAAATTATTTTAATGTCAGCGTTGACGGGAGGAAATGGAAATGTGGGCTGGATGAGCTCCCAGCGCCTGACAGAGGGGCTTGAAACACAGGATTTGCACTGGTCTGTGAACTATCGTGTGAATGTTTTTTATTTTATTTATTTATTTTCATGCTGAAGAGACTGATTGGAAGAGAGCTCACAGGGAGACTTGGGTCTCCTTCTTGGCCCGATTTGGACAATAACTCACCTGTGTTTTGATGAATGCCTCCTTCTCTTACTTACTGAGTTCATTTATAAGGGCCCCTGCTGTGGTGGGTGATTCTCTATGCCAATTAACAGATGTGTGACCCAGAAATTTACAGCATTAGATGTACATTTAAAAATGTACTCAAAAATCAGAGGGAGGCAATTGTGTGTATATGGTGTGGGGTGAGGGGATACATGCAGGGCACTGGGAATCCGGAGATCAGGACCCTACCTTTGACTCTGGCTTTATCACCTTGGTTGGACAAGGTTCTTTCACTCTCTAGTCCCACTTTATTCATCTGTAAATGGCAAAGGTCTGGGCTAGGTGAGGAACCTCATGGACCTCTTTGATAGTCCAGGGTCCTGCTTTCAGAATGTTTTTAAATACTTAAAAATAAAATTCAAAAGATTATAAATAAAGCTAAGAAATTGAAATATAGTCATTGAAATATTAAAAAAAAACAAATTCATGGACCCCAGGTTAAGCACCCCTGGAGTAGACAATCTTGAAAGATAATTTCCATTGTAGTATTCCATGATTCTATAAATATGGGCTTATGTGTGTATAGATGAGTGTGTGTGTGTGTGTGTGTGTGTATACACATCTTAAACTCACTCAACTTTACCTTTTAGTCATTTCTGTAGCATTGAACATTGCAATCCAGTCTTTATTTGGGCCTGGGGAATCATTCAAATATTATTAATGAACCGAGCCCTCATTAAAAATATGCATTTTGCCCTGAGCAAATGAGGGTAGTCCAAAATCATTATTCCATTTGTGATTTCAAAATGCCACTCATTGGTAGAGGGGAACCACTCCATCTGCCCCCACACCATCAGGGCAGAAAGGGGGTCCCCAGCAGCAGGTAATACTGGAATCATGATTTAATTCTTGTCAAACAAGTGGAAAAGCAATAAATAATTTGTAAAACCACCCTATTTTATTTATGTGATATTAAGTGCCAGGAAAGGATTTGGTGAATGTATCTTAATTTGCAAATATTCCACTCTAAATGAAAAATGATTTCATTTTAAGCCAACAAACTCCCTTTAGATAAGGCTGTAAGAGAAGTTATCTAATTAAAAAGAATGATCAGCTTTGTACCTGCTTATTACTAGAGTCCTTCTCCCAACGGAGTGAGTCTAGGTACCCAATCTCAAAAGGGTTAACCCCTTTGGTCCCAACTCTCCACCCTTCACCCCAACCAGTTTACACCTGTTTCTATTGCATTTGGCAGGGTATTCGAAAGTTTGAAATAAAACAGATGGTATATTTAACAGCAGCCCCCCATCACCTTTCCCCATCTCAACCCCCCCCAAAAAACCCCAACAACACATGTACGTGCTGTTTTGTAGGCCAAATGTTATCTTAGTTCCATCACCTAAGACACCTTTTACACTTCAGAAGGGGAGTTGAGGAGGGGGGAGTGTGATAGAGAAAGGCCAGGTTATAAATGAGTTGGATCTGTTATTTGAGATAATCTTGGATCTATAATGGTTTCTCACGACTTCCCTTCCACCTGGGGCCGCACACCCAGCATATAAGGAAAGTAGCCTCTTTAGATTAAACAATTTCTAATCAGCTTTATCACTCATATCTGAATTTATCTTATTTGAGGAAAATGCCAATATATTAGCAGGCATGTATGATACACAAGGTGACCCTAGCAACTTAATGACATAATACATTATCCTTAATGAAGTCAATATCTTGTCTTTTAGCTGTCTGTCTATTGGGGCGATTAATTGCAGTGTCATTAAAGTTAGCTCTCTTTTCATTTGAGCTTGACAAGTCGCATAAAACTAATGTTCTTAGTTATCAGCCACTGGAATAGGATGGAGGATGGAAGAAATTGTAGGACAAATAAGGGGGTACTGCTACAGCTAACTTGAAGGACTTTTTCCAATGACTGTTTCCTTCCAAAGGTTCCTTCTGCCCTGGATGCTGTGATCAGCTGAAATTTGAGGCAACAGTAGACTGAGCAAGGAAGGGAGAGGGAGAAAGGCAGAGAGGAAAGGGAAAGATGGTGGAAAATTACCTTTGAATTAGGGGATTCTGAGCAATTTGGTAAACAGAAATTCTCTTCTCACAAAGGGGACCACCCTTCTTCATGTACACTCACATACACACACATACATGCAGCACACACACACATATACAACTGCATTCATCTTCTGAGTCAATGTAAATGAGATTATAGACCATATATCGATATAATAAATAAAACTCCAAAATACATTTTCATCCAAATGCAAAGTTTCCTTCATTTAATGGGCTTGCAGGATGACAGCAGATATAGGAAGATATGTGTTTGTGCCTGAAACATACTTTGCAAATGGTTCTAATAACCAGCCTCTTGTTGGTGGCAGCTAGAAGGCTCTGAAGTGCAGGAGGGAGTCAAGCCAGCACTAATTGTGGAGCACAGCATCACTCCCTGCCTTCCCCCTACCTCAGCAACTACAAGACAGGATGGCTGTAATTTACAGTGTGTTATCTTTGTCTATAGCGGCAAGATGATATGAAGTAAATCAAGGTACGAGTAATGAAAGACTGAGAATTTATTCCTTGGAGCACACTTTAAAGTGTAGTATCTGTTATAGTGGCACTGCCTGAAGACCCTGAAATGAGACTTGGATGAAGGGCAATAAAGAAGCATAGAGGCTCATGTTAATGTTGTTTGTCTGAGGTTAGTAATTGGGTTCCACTGATGAGTTGTGTGAAGACAAAGTGAGAATCCGAGCCGGTATTGTAAATCTTACATTGTTGGAACAAGAAGCAATCCTAACAAATATTGATCCTCCCTGTGCCCAGAGGCGAGGGAGAAAGCCGCATGCTGCTGAGCACAGTGTTGTTTCAATAGCACCAATTACCTCCGCAAAGCCCGCGCTCTGCATGAAATCCCAGTGCGCCCACAAATGGTGAATTATCCATGATTAGGCCTTTTCGATGCATCCTTGAACCCCCCCCCCAAAAAAAAATCATGCTGGCTTAGCCTTCTGGCTCAATTATCCTTTGGGTCCTCAAAAACGTATTTCATGGACGTAGGTCTTTCCAGTTATTAGAAGGCTCCTGTCCTGTACAGGTAAAGGGATGTTACCATCTCCCTTTAAAAAGCAGAAGGAACATGTGTGTGTAGAGGAGAGAGGGCAGCCAGAAAGAGCAAATGAAGACTTAAGAATGAAAAGAAACCTCCAAGGTTGAGCTAAATACCCACAAATTGATCTGAGAGATTGGAGTAAGTGTGGGGGAGTAGCAAAAACATCTCGGGCCATGGATCTAGGGACATAGCATCATAGATTTGGAAGTGAAAGGAGAGAAGGGAAACAAGTATTTATTATATACCTTCTGTGTACCGAGACCTGGGCTAAATCCTTTATAGATATCTTATTTGATTGTTTTAACAACCCTGTGAGGTGGATGCTATTATGATTCCATTTTACAGTGGAGAAAACTGAGGCAGGCAGTGGTTAAGTCACTTGCCCAGGGTCACACAGCTAGTGTCGGTGTCTGGATTAGAACTCAGGTCTTCGTGAGTCTAGAGCTCTATGTATTGTGCAGTTTGGTTGACTTGAGACACCATATGCTTCAACATTCTCATTTTAAGATGAAGATACTTGAGGTCCAGAGAATGGAGACCTGCGTTCATTTTAATTTTTTGCTATTCAATAGTCATGTTGCCTCCTACAAGTCACATCCTTTCTGTAGACCTCTGCCTCTTTACCTATAATGGACGGAATAGGGTCAAAATGCTCTCTTATGACTTTTATGGTATTTTCTCCTTCTTGTAGTTGATGTCAATATATTTTTGGAGACTCTGGCAGAATAATGAACTGTGTAGAAATCTATATTGGCCTATGGAGCTTTATGAGTTGTCTTTCAATGGAAGATGCTTGGGCGTCCTTCCTTGTAGTGCTACAAAAAGGAAATGTGGCATATTTGAAAAAGTACTAGACGTAGTTACTTACAGCAGACTTAATTCCATTGTCCATCTCTGTGTTTTTGGATAGTCTGCTCCCCATGTCTGGCATGCATACCCTCTCCACCCCTAATTCTTAAAATCCCTCATTTCCCTCAAGGCAGAGTGAGAAATTCCAGATTCTTCTAGCTCCTAGTGGCCCCCTCCCCTCTGTGTGTGTGTGTATATGCACATTCATATATGCACACATATGTGTATATGTATATTTGTATGTGAACACACATAAAATTGAATATTATACAATAAATCATATAAACTATTTATATAATATGTAATTAGATACTAGAGACAGTAGGTATTTATTATATATATATATATAACTTTACATAATAGACATGCTACATATATCATGTATATATTACATAGACTTGTATGTGTATATGTCTCCTTTATAGAATATATATTCATTGAGGGTAAGAACTGTTTTATTTTTATCTTTGTATTCCTGGTGCCTGGAACCACGCCTAATGACTGCTGATTGATTAGTTGACTTGAATCAAGTTTTTAGTGCTTACTATTGTATGGTCTTGGTCAAGCCACTTAATTTCTAGGTGGACCATCTGTAAAATGGGTGTAATAGTACATGTGGTATGGCTGTCTTTGTCTCTCTATCTCTGTCTCTGTTTCTGACTGTCTCTCTGTCTCTTTCCCTTACACACACACACACACACACACACACACACACACACACACACCCTCACACCCTCTATTCCCCCTTCCCAGAACTTGGCCCCAGACTCTCACAGCAGTCAGGTGACTAGATCAGTGTGGGGCTACAAGGAGGCATCATAGTAACAGAGCTCCTCCAGGGATGTGTCATCACTTGAGCAATTAATTTAAAAATCTTAATAATAATACTTAAATCCTTTTCTGACTGACTATTGGGAGGAAATATGCTATGAATGTGAACTATTGTTATCATAACTATGATTCTTAATCTCTGCTAAGGCCATATTGGGTTAGCTTGATGTAGTGGAGAGAGTCAAGAAGAGCTGGATTCAAATCCTACCTTAGATACTTGCTTGCTCTGTGAGTCTGGACACATCATTTTCTCAATCTGGGTTCTTTTTTCTTCATCTGGAAAATGTGGGAGTTGGTCTCCCTTAGTCAGCCTCTAGGGTTCTTTCTAGCTCTAGGATTCTATGAACCTATGTTTTGTGAGAATAGATGGATCAGAGATTGTAGTATTGAGATATTAAAGAGGTTTTGGAGGTCCTCTGGTCCATCTCCTCCATTTCACAGGTGGGGAGTCTGAGGCTCAGAGAGGGGGAAACAGATTGGTCAAGGCTAATAAGTACCAGAGCCAGAAATAGACTCTGGGTCCAATGGAATCAAATCATGTTCTCTTGTTTGCATGTTCTGTCCCCCAACACCTGGAGGGCAGGGACTGTCTTTCATTTGCCTTTGTATCCCCAGAACTTAGCCAAGTCCCTGGAACATAGTAATAATAAATAAATAAATAAATAAATAAATGAATAAATAAATAAATGTTCATGGATGGACTGACTACAACTCCTTCCTCACAGTTTGAGTAGAGGTTGGTGGGATGGATGGTTGCTAACATCTTAGGCTGAGAACAGGAGATTCCCATTTTACTTGTCTCTGAAGGCCAGTTACTTTATCTCTCCCCTGACTTACCCCTGGTTCCTTTAAATCTCTTTGGATTCTCAGACCTGGGTTTTTTCTCCATTTGCATTTTGACCATTGCACCCCAACTTTCAGTGTTTCACATGCGGCATCTTCACTCCTAGGCCCATTCTCCCTTTCTTGAGGGACACCCTTCTTGCTAAGCTAAGATATGATGGAGGGATTTCAGAGAATCTGGTCTGTATACAATGTAGCTATGCAGATAAACACCGGCCCACAAGCCTTGATTATGAAAGAAACAAATTTGTCTCTTTGGTAGAAAAGACAACAGGAGAGTAGGATTCTTAATGAGGCAGGACAGTACACTTCTTTGTGCTGACACTGACAATGAGACAATCCCTTTAGGTGCCTGGGGATTGTTGGGGGGGTCCTGCTAAGAACTAGGAGAACCAGGGGAATGAGAATGAATATGCACTTACCATGTACCAGTCACTGTGCTAAGCACTTTACAAATACTATCTCATTCTGTCCTGGTGACAGTCCTCTGAGGCAGCTGCTGTTATCACCCCCATTTTACAGAGGGGAAAACTGACGCAAACAAGGGTTAAGTGACTTGCCCGGGGTCACATAGCTAGTAAATGTCTGAGGCTGGATTTGAACTCAGGTCTCCTTATTTCCAGGTTTAGCTCTCTATCCATTCCACCATTCAGCTGCCTCTTAATTTTTTTCTCTCCAGTTACTTGTGGAATAGAAAATGCATTGGCACATGTTGAGATGTTTCAGTCTTTGAATAGTGGTATGGAGATGCTGAATGGAGAATCAGAAGTCAAATTTTCTGTTTCCCTGAGGCAAAGTCACCTGACTTCTCTGAATCTGTTTCCTCATCTGTAAAATGGGGATAATAATCATCCCTTTATTTCATGTGGTTTTCATGAATAAAAATGTTTTCAAAGCTGTAAGAAGCTAAATAGGTTGATATTATGATTATCGTTATAAACATCCTATCTGGTTTTTAAACAAATAGCAGCTATTGGAGAAGATTACTTACTACTTAAATTCAATTAAGCACCTGCCACGTACCAGGCATAGTACTAGGTATTGGGGAGCCAAAAAAGAATCAAAAGAGAGACCCTGCCCTCAGGGAGCTTACATTTCATTGGGGACAGTGGGGAAGAAATAAGATCAAGAAGATGATAAAAAAAAATGACACATACTCCTGGGAGGGATTTTGTAAAGTCTTGGGTTATCTAGAATTACAGAAATGAAAGGGACCATAGAGATAGTTGAGTCCAATATACCTGTTTTACAGATGAAAAAATTAAGGCTTAGAAACAAGCAAGTTGGGGGGCAGAGCCAAGATGGTGGCATAGAAGCAGCAAGATTCTGCAGCTCCCACACAACCACCCTAAATACTGATAAAATATGACCCCAGACAAAGTCTAGGACTCTCAATCTCACAAAAATACAGAAAACACATCTCTTGCTGAAGGCACCTCAGTAGCAGGGGCTCATCACAGAAAGCTGGGATGACCAGCTACATTGTGTCTACTTCAGAGAAGATCTATTGCACCTGGAGGAATATTCACATCTACTAAGCCAGGATTGGAGACAGTCAGTGAAAGTGAAACTTTGAAACTTAATTTGGGGAAGGAAAAGCAGTTTGGCAAATCTGCCCCCAGGGCAGGGAAGCAGTGGGGGAAGGGCAGGAACTGCTGAAATGGCTACCCCCACTGGCTGCTTCAGAGCCCCTGGTCTGCAAACCCCGCAGAGGGGCTGAGTCAATTGATCAGGGCCAAGTGCTCTTGTGTTGAGCAGCCTGGATCCAGATCTTGGTCTAGGGTGGTGGTCCTGGGGTTTGATCTCAACAAGCCAAAGCTAGTGGGGGCTGCAACACCCCTCTAATAGCTCTGGCAACTGGGAAAACCCCAGCAATTTGGAATAGACCTTTCCCCCCTGGAAGCAGAGTTCCACAAAACTTTAAAAAAACCCAACCAATTAATTGTCTGGCCAAAATGAGGAAAAGAAAGCAAAATAAGAACAGCAATAAAACTCTAGAATCGTTTTTTATGGACAAAAAGGATCAAAGCATAGAATGGGAGGAAGACAACACAGTCAGAACTCCCACACCAAATGCTTCCAAGACACTTGAAGAATGCCTAGCAGCTATAGATCAACTGAAAAAGGACTTTGAAAAACAAATAGGAGAAGTGGAGGAAAAATTGGGAAGAGAAATGAGAATGATGGGAGAAAATTATGAAAAGAGAGTCAACAACCTGACTCAAGAAAAACAACACTTTAAAAAATAGATGAACTCAAAAGGCAAAAGAAGCCCAGAAAGCCATTGAGGAGAAGAATGCCTTAAAAAGTCGAATTTCCCAGATGGAAAAAGAATCTCAAAATCATTCTGAAGAGAATAATTCCTTCAGAATTAGAGTGGAGCAAGTAGAAGCTAATGGCTTTATGAGAAACCAAGATACTATTAAACAGTTACAAAGAAATGAAAAAAATAGAAAGCAATGTGAAATATCTCCTTGAAAAAACCACTGACCTGGAAAACAGATGCAGGAGAGACAATTTGAAAATTATTGGTCTACCTGAAACCCATGACCAGAAAAAGAACTTGGAAAGCAGCCTTCAAGAAATCCTCAAAGAAAATTGC
>CM053598.1:44453057-44470151 GCA_028646575.1 Pseudocheirus occidentalis | reverse complement strand
TCAAGACCATGATCCATATCCAGGCCACTCAACGCAAGAGCCCTTGGCCCTGATCAGTCGCCTCAGCCCCCCTGCTATCTGCAGGCCAAGGGCTCTGAAGCAGCCCAGTGGAGGTCGCTGCTGCTTTCAGCTGTTCCTGCCGCTACAGCCGCCTCCCACTGCTTCCTTGCCCTGGGAGCGGTTTGGCCGGACCCACTCTTCTCCTCCCGAGTTAGCAAAATCCACTGACCTTTCTCTTAGCCTTTTTTTCTTCTGGCCTGATAAATGTGGTAACTGTGCCTCCAGGTCAGCCGATCTGCTGTCCTATAGACGTGGCTCCCCGCCTGATGCCCCAGGGCTTGACCCGGCCAGGGTTTCTTCTTCGGGTCCCAGACTGCTGAGAAGAGCCCTGCCTGCTGAGCTGCCTGTAGCAACAGATGTGCCTTCTGTCTTGTGGAGAGTTTTGGAGCTTGAAAATCTGTTTAGCGTCCCATTTTATGAGTTTTTTAGCGTGTTTGTGTGGGAGCTGCGGTGCTTTGCTGCTTCTACGCCGCCATCTTGGCTCCGCCCCCTCCAATTAAGTTTTAACCTATCTTTCTACTGCCCTTTCTTGAATGTAATTTTTATTGTATTTTGTTCCAAAAATAGTACATTTAATATTTCTACCTTTCTGCATTGATTTTGAGGTTTTTATCCCTTAATACATGGTCAGTTTTAGTGTAGGTGCCATGTGCTACTGAGACAGAGGTATATTCCTTTCTATTCCCATTCAGTTTTCTCCAAGGTCTGTCATATCTAATTTTTCTAATATTCTATTTAACTCCTTAGTTTTTTTCTTCATTATTTTTTGTTTTTTAATCAAATACTAGATAAAATCAATTGAAGGCATAAATTATCTAATATTTCTCTTTATTTCCCCAGAATCTTGTATAATGGCAGGCACATAGCAGGCAATTAACGAACATTTGTTGAATGACTAAATACAGGAGGTGGTAACAATAAGTGGAATCACTCCCTCGCTGTCACATAGTCCATATTTATGGCTATCCCCATTCATTTGTAATTTTGTATTCTGGTGTGTCTAGGAATTTTTCTTGAGTTTCACTGAGAGTTCCTCTCCTCCCACATCCAGCATGAGATTTCTCATTAAATTAAGTTCAGACTCAGAGGGGAAGGAAATCTTACAGAAGGAGAGGCATGAGCAGAAGGGCATTAAATTCTATAAAAAGGGTTACCTATCAAGATACAAGAAAACCCCAGTCTGACAGAAAGCCTTCCTTTACCTTGCTGTTCCTTATCCCTGAACTGGAACATTGTTTCACCCCATCCTTTTGTGTGTTCTGCCATTCCAGGATTTGTTTTAGGATATTATTTAAAGTCTTTGGAGGGGCTTGGGGGAGAGCTCAGGTGAGTTCCTTCTCTCTGCCATCTTGGCTTGACCCCCTCCTCCATTCCTTATCCTAAGGACCTGACTACTATTGCCCAAACCTGTGGTCCTAATACCCAACATTAATATGATAACAAGATTGTTCTGTTTTCCCCTCATTCCCTAGACAAAAAAGCTCTCCATCCAAATCTGAAGAAGCAGCAGGGCCATTTGCTAGGATCCTCCTATTAAGGAATACCATTTTTGGCCACTGGCTCTTAAGAAACTGGGGATTATAATATGAGTACCCTCAAGTCAATTAGTATTCCAAGCTCTGCCTGCGTTGGGTTATCTGAAATAAAATCTGACGATTTTGTATTTCCTTTGCTGGTTAAATTGCGACATTAGGACAAAAACGATTGTGGCATTTGCATAGTTGATTTCATTACTATTGCTATTATTGATGCCCGACTCCTTTGAAAGAAAGCGACCATAAAAGCAAATAAAATCACTTTGTGATTCCATTATTGGATAAATTGCCACATTACTGCACATACGCGCTTTAGGGCTGGAACTGTTTCCCCATTTGCATAGTTTATTTCATTATCATTATTAATAACAACAACAATAATGATGATGATAACTAGGATGTTTGAGTGAAAGGATTGATAAAAATACTCCAGCTCTCGGCAGTCTTTATGGACTGATTACCAGCCGTAAGAGAGTCACTTTGTCTGCCACTAAAACGTGTCCGCTTCATAGAGGAAGCCAAAGAGCTTTTAACAGACCCCTGCAGTAAGAGAGGTCAGGACTGCTATGGCCATGTCATCTGATGGAAAGACTGATTAACTGCTTATTGGGGACCCCCTACTGGGATGTGTTGTATGAACTACCTAGACATCAGACACAGAATTGACCAGAGGAGTTTGAGTGTTGTGATGTAGAGAGGCACAGGGTTGACCTCGATGGCCCCCTGGAGGTCTCATCTAGCCCTGTGATTCTGACATGCATGATTCTTTAAGGAGAGAAAGGAGAAAACGTTATGGACGCAGTGTCCTTTTAAAATTTTCTGTATCTTAGACTTACAATTAGCTTACAAATGTTCACTAGAACAGTAATTGATGTATTAACAATGCCACAGAATATCCTTGAGAATTCAACAAATTAGTTGGTTATAAAACCAGAGCATTATCCCAGACAAAACTGTGATTGCATTACATAACGTGGAGGCATAAACATTTTAGGACACTGTTAATTGATGCCATCACAAATACTTGTTCTCAAAACCGTGAGGAATAAAAAGCTTTCAAAATATAAAGACCTAGGGATGGCTAGGTGGTGCAGTGAATAGAGCACCTGCCCTGGAGTCAGGAGAACCTGAGTTCAAATCCAGCCTCAGACACCTAACACACACACAAAAAAACTGGCCGTGTGACCATGGGCAAGTCATTTAGCCTCAATTGCCCTACCAAAAAAAAGCAAAAATAAAATAAAATAAATATAAAGACCTAGCAAAAGAAAGCAAAACCACGTGGGAACAAGATGAGGTACAAATCTTCCCGGCTGTACAGTCTGCCACCAGTTTTCCTGAAAGTGCTTTCCTTGAGCCTATAGAAGACGAAATTATTCAATTCTGAGTCTTTTTATCTTCCTCTGAAATTGTTTACAGTACATTAAATATAACAGAATAATGACAGGATAGCTACATACCCTAAGGCAATTTCTGTCTAAAAATCTGTTGGAAAAGATGAGAATTATATAATAATAGCACAACTTTAATGGCTAAAGATCTAGCCTCAAAGTCAGATAGACCTGGGTTCAAGTCTTGCTTCTGCCATATCCTGATTATGGGACCCTGGGTAAGTCACATGACCTCTTAGTGACTTAGGAAGCTGTGTATGATTATAAGTTGTGTATGTGATGCCAATCTGTATTGATAGAATTTCTTCATATGGGAATTCCATCATAACAACAATAACAAAGAATGAATATTTATTAAATGCCTACTATATTCTAGGAACTGTGCTAAGCACTTTATAGATCTTATTGGATCCTCACAACAATCCTAGGAGGTAGTTGAGAAAATTGGGGTAAACAGAGTCATGCAGCTACTAAGTATCTGAAGCTGGATTTGAACTCAGGTCTCCCTAACTCCAGGCTCTATCCACTGTACCACCTAGCTGTTTTTAATAATAATATCATTCACATAGCCCTTTATTGCTTACAGAGCACTTTGTGGACATCATCTTGTCTGTGTTTTACAAGAACCCTCTTAAGGCAAGTACTCCTGATGTTACATACCCATTTTATAGAGAGGGAAACTGAGACTTACTGTCATATAGTAGTAGGTGTCAGACATGAGACATGGAGCCAGGACTTATTCCAAGTCCGGTTCTTCATCTGCTATCCCATGCTGCCTTTCACCATTTTGGCAATTTTTGTTCTATGATAGATGGTCCAACCAGGACTCCTCTCCCCACACACCTGTATCTGGGGTGATCTTATAGTCTTACCATTGGTCTTTCTGACTGAGCTCTCCTGCAGCAGAGCTCTCCAGGGGTGTGGTAGCTTACTCTTAATTCTAGGGTCTGGGACAAGACAGTATTCCACCAGTGGCCATCACTGGTTTGTTGGAGAATTTTTTTTCCCCTTCAGGATTTGTTTTTGTTATTTTATTTTATCCCTGGTGCACCAGGGGCTTGGGGGGAAAAAAAAGAATGTGTCTGTAAAGGATTTGACAGTATGTTACGACAGTCATCAATCCAGGGAGCCCTGTAGCCATAAATAAGCTTCATACGCTGCCACACTAAAGAGGACAGTTTTTCTTCTCCAGGACATTGAAAATGTCACGGAGAGGGAATTGTTTGTCCCTGTCTCCACGGCAACGCCACCAGCACTTATCATTAACTTTCACACCAAGATTTTAATCAGCGTTCTTTGTGGCATAAGACCAAGCCAACATCAGCCCAAATTTTCAAAGCCGTTATTCTAATTATGACGAGAAAGCTGTAGATTGATGAGCAGAGTTTTCTGTGAGGACTGGTGGCAGTTAATTCTCGTGACCTGCGTGGCTCCCGTAGTCTCTCTTGGAGATGGAGTCTTGAAAGTTCGATTATTAGTGACAGCTTGTAAGTGAGAAGAGCCTTATCTCTCCAGAGAGTGTTGATAACTTGAGACAAGGTTTAACTAGGAAGTGGTGAGACAGTAGATGGAGGGGAGAAAGGAAAATATAGGAAAAAAACAAAGTGTACACTCTATCTGCAGCTGGCACAAAGCATAATGAGAAAATACGGACAGCCACAATTTCACAAGTTGTAAATTCTGGTAGCCTTCAGTTGTAAATTCTAGGGGAGGCTGTTTTACTGAGCTATCTGATAATGTGTGAAAATATTTGTCCCTCTGCTTCATAGGTATGGACAAGTACTGTTTTCCAACAAATCCATTCTCCTGCCCACAACCCCCTGGTTTAGGGTTCTCTGGGGTCATGGTTCTGGAAATTAAATGGACATTTGCCATTGGATTCAATTCAATTTGGCCAACTGTTATTAACCAACTACTCTATACAAATCACTGAAGACAGACAGAAACATAAGTTGTCCCTGGCCTCAAGGAACTCACCTTCTAATGGGAGATTGCCACGTATACACATGGAAGTAAATAGGAAGGAATACAAAATAGTATTTAGAGAGAGAAAATGCTAATGGTGGCATTAGAAAAGGTCTCTTAGGAGATGGGGCTTGAGTTGTTTCTTAAAGGAAGCCAGTGATTCTCTGAGGCTACTCTATTCAGGGAATCACTTATGCAATGAAGTGTAATATATAGGAAATGGCTAGTCTGACTGAAATAGAGAGTACTTGAAGGGGAATATTATGTAATAAGGCATATATATATTATATATATATATATATAAATAGGATTATATATGTGTATATGCACACATATGTATATAGATGTTCATAGATAGATAGATAGAGAGAGAGAGATATGTGTATATGTATCTTTTTTCTTTAATTCCACTCCTTTATTTTATCTTTCTGCCTTCACTTTTTTTATGTTGTTAAATTGTGTCCAAATCTTCATGGTTCCATTTTGGGGTTTTCCTGGCAAAGATACTAGAGTGGTTTGCCAATTCCTTCTGCAGTTCATTTTATAAATAAATGATTAAGCGAGGCAAACAGGGTGAAGTGACTTGTCCAGGGTCATACAACTAACGTCTGAGGCTAGATAAAGATGAATCTTCCTGATTCCAAGCTCAGTGCTCTATTTACTGTACCACCTTGCTGCCTTGCTTTTTGACCCAGCCCCTCATAATTCAAGTGCCTTTCCTTTGTTAATTATTTCATATTTACCATCTGTCTCTCTATCTATCCATCTATCATCTATCCATCTATCTATCTATCCATCTATCTGTCTGTCTGTCTATCCATCCATCCATTCATCCATCCATCCATATATCTGTCTGGCTGTATCCTGTGTTGTGTATCTTTGTATCTGAGTGCCTGGTATCACAGTGCCTGATAGGTATTAAGTACTTAATAAATGTTGCCTATTATTTGAAGGTCGAATGAGATAAAGAACATCAATCACTTTATTGCTGAATGCTATAGACATGTGAGCTCTGTTTTCATGGTTGTCCATCCCTGGTGGTCCTGGATGCTTTTAGTTGGAAAGTTTCCTCTCTTCGGCTCTTAGGCTTGTGATAGTGATGATAAGAACATAGTCCATCCGGATGGTGCTTTTGCTTTATTGATGGATGTTTTTTCATATACCTTTTTTCTTTATGTTTACCTTATGGGAAAATGCTTGTCCAGACTACGTACTGTAGGGTTTTCATTTTCGTTTTTGTTTTTGTTTTTTCTTCTTTCTTTTCAGATGGTACAACAGGTACCAAGAAGTTTGAACCCACTTGTGCCCAGGGTAGTCACTTGCTTAAAAGCACAGCTAGGATCAGAACTTAGGTCTCTGGAATCCCAGGGCATTCTCCCCTTCAGACCACCATGTTTCCCATGACAGTGTGGTGGATGTAATGGAAAAGCAAATCCAATGAGTTTTTCTTTCAGCTCTTTTATGATCGTTTTGTTAGCTTATATGTCTCTAGTTATATGTGGATACATGCACACATAGAGGTATCCGCACAACACACACATGTATCCACACAATACACACATACATGTATATACACACTTATAATGTTTGTGTGTATGTGGATGCACACACACATAGATGCTTTCCTTTTATGCTAAGGTGGCTGGAGGTGTGTTTATGATAGTGGTGTAATTATAATAGTAAAATGCAAATCCATCTCCAGGGTTCATTAGCAACCAAGGCCAGGTAAAACCAATCAAAATGTAGCTTAGACTTCCTATGCCATAGACGTTGCTAATCCAGTGCTTCTTGGTGCTACAAGGCCCATCTTTTCTTGCCTTTTCCCAGAGACTGAGTTGCTAGAGTCAAGGCAAGTGACATTTGCAGTCCGAGACTGAAATCCATAACCAAGAGGCGAGAGGTTCTTTTCTCTAACATTTTCCTCTTTTTTGGGGGGGAGATTAGGGTAGGATGTAGCAGTTGCCCAGTTACCCTTTGGAGTATACATCTCATCTTCCAAAATTGTCAAATAGGGGCCTACTGTGACTACCCCCATCCTTTCTGCTGCATTGTTTGTAATGTTTACAGAGTGGGGGGTGGGGTGATATTATAATCAATGGAGCTGTTGAAAAGTGTTTTTTTTTACATTCCTGTCTGTCCTTGTTAATTAGAAGTGCACATATTGGGAAATTAACTATGAAATACTAAAAATGATAAATTATTCCTTATTTGAAAGTATAAATTAAAGGTTTAGTGTATATAAAATTTGTCATGTTTAATTGCAAGTTCAATTAAAATTCAGGGTAATGATGATTTATACAGGTTTCTGTGTAATTTGATATTCATTAGCTTAGCCAGACACATGCTGATATTAGCTCGTTAATTATGTTTCCTTTTGTTGAAAGCAGCCTTGTGAAAGCAATCTGCTCAAAGTTTTCTAAACTCATTCTGCTAAATGAATACTTGGCAGCTGCTCGTGTTATTGAGATGGTCACTGTGGCTTTATTTTGTTCATACACAGCATCAATCATACTTCCTCTATGACAAACAAGGGTTTCTCATTACAAACCCATTTATGAAGGTTACGGTTGACATTAAGAAGCTTTTGCATGGCACAGTGCTATTACTTTACGGTAATATGAGCGTTGAGCTACCATTAATGTCCACATCTCCTGCATGGACAAATTGTTGAAAACATATTCAGAGGAGGAAGTAAACTCTGCAGTGACCTCAGGGCCTCAAACTGCTCGTGTTGAATTGGACCCAAAAGTCAAGCCATCAACAAACTTTTAGAACTGGAAGAGATCACGATTTCAAGCTAAAAATTACTATCTTGTCTAACTCACTCCTGTTTAAAGATAAGGAAACTGAGGCCCAGAGGTGGCATTGGGTTCAAGTGCCAAGTGGCAGAACCCAGATTTGTACCCATGTCTTTCCTCTTTCCATTGCACCAAGATGCTCATCTGGAGCCAACTCCTTGTCTTTGGGTTGGTCTTGTATTGCCAACCCCATTTCACAGATGGAGGCCCAAGGAGGTAAAGGAACTTGTCCAACTCATGATGTTTAGACCTCTGAAAACTGTCACTTGAAGTGTGTTTCTCAGTTTGGCAAAGCCCGAAGCTCAAGCCAGGCTGATGGCTAAGAGTGTTTGAGCAATAGTAACCTGCTGGTCCAGAGAAACAAAGGGGAACAAAGCATGAGAGTCATTATCTAAAGTTTTAGTGGGGTGGGGGGTTTTCCATGATGGCTAATAGCATTTGTGAGATGCTTTTCACATTTTTAAGTATGCTTCTTTCTACCAGGACAGATTGGTAGAGTCCTGAACCCCAGATAAGGAAGATCTGGTATTAATTGAAGCCCCTAACACTTGAACTTCAGACCCTCTTCTGGACAACTATAACTTAACTCCATTAAGTTATAGAGACCTGAGATTTTTGGGGAGGGAGTTTGCAGACAAAATTTCACTGGAGTTTTCAACCAATAAACCAACAAGCTTACATTGATTAGTATCTCCCATTTGTCCTGGGGATATAAATTCAAAATATGAAAGAAGACCTACTCTCAAGGAGATCACATTCTATCAAGGGATTCCATATATAAGTATATGCAGAATAAATAAAAAACAAATCCCAGGCAGTTGGAAGGAAAGGTGCTAATTAGAATATAACTTTACATTCATCTGGCATTTACTATGTGCCCAACTCTGGGTTAAACACTTAACCCTGGGAGATAGTTGATATTATTATCCCCCTTTTTACAGGTAAACTGAAGCAAACAAGGTTTGTGACTTTCCCAAGATCACACAGCTAATAAGTGTCTGAGGATAGATTTTAATTCAGGTCTTCCTGATGCCATGCTGGGCGCTCTATCCACTGGGACATCTAGAAAGACTGTGTTGATGGTGGCATTTAGACTGTTTCTTGAAGAAAGAAAGGGATTTCTGAGGAGCTGAGGAGAGATGGCATTGCAGGCATGGTGAATGACCACTAAAAAGGGGCAGAGGTTGGAGATGGAGTCTGGGGAACAAGGTCAGTGCTACTTTGCCTGGATTGTTGAGTTTGAGAAGAGGAATAATGCATAATGAAGCTTGAAAGATAAGTGGACATGTCAATTTTTAACTTGAATATCCATTATCTCATTTGAAACTTGGGAGTTTTCTTTGGAAGTAGTTTGGACAGGCTTTAATAACCCCATTGGACAGATAACACAAACTGAGGTTGAGAACATTGAAGTCTTGGCCAAGGTCATAGAAATAATGAATGGCAGAATTGGAACTAGAATGTGGGTTTCTTGATTCATGAGCCAGTGTTTCTCTGCCACACCACAACTCTTCCATGGCACCCTTGCCAATAAGGTAACCATCACCAACTTTTCTCTCCCTTCCCACTCCCATTTTCCTTCTTTTTTTTTGGAGGGGGAAAGACAGGGCAATTGGGGTTAAGTGACTTGCCCAGGGTCACACAGCTAGCAAATGTGTCAAGTGTCTGAGGCTGGATTTGAACTCAGGTCATCCTGACTCCAGGGCCAGTGCTCTATTCTCTGTGCCACCTAGCTGTCCTTCCCACATCCTTTCTAAAGGTAAAGGAGGCCTCTGGAAGTACAGAATTGGAGCATAGGAGAAAGGAGGTGTTGGAATTGGACTGCAGCACTTAGTAGGTGTGTGGCCATGAGCAAGTCACTTAATTGCTGTCTGCCAGTGTCTTCATCTATAAAATGGGAATATATATTTATGCTAGTTATTTATAATATATTTAAATATATACGTATATATTTATGCTAAATATTGTTGAAAATTTCATTCATTTTCATTTCTTGAAAATATCCGTAGTTAATAAGATTTCCTATGTGTCCAGACTTTAGGGACACCCTGTAGAATGGAAGTTTCTCAAAGACAGGGACTTGTTTGTTTTTAATCAGTGTATGTTGGTCACACAGAATGGCATAGAGAGCTGGTCTGGTAGCCAGTAAGACTGAGGTTCAAGTCCCACCCCAGACATACCTGCTCTGTGACCCTCAATGTTTCACACAATCTCTCCTTACCCTACAATGACAAGTCTAAGACCATGCCTTGCAGAAAAGATGCCCACCTGTGTTGACAGAAGCTATTTTTTTGCCTGGGAGTCCCCCATATCAGTGAAATCACAGGTGTGAGCCCCCTCTCTGTGCCTCGCAACTTAACATAGTGCTTGGTGTAAAGTAAATGCTTAATAAATATGTATAAATTATAGAGAACATATAACAAATGTAAACATTTATAAATGTATAATATAATAAATAATAAATGCCAAATATAAATATTTATACATATATAATATAATAAACATAAATATTTCTTATACATAATATATGATAAATACATATTTCATACATGTAATATATTATAGCTATGTATCAATACATATACTAAATATACACATTTATAAATGTAATATATTAGAAATATTTAGAAATATAATATGCAATAAATATGAACATTTATAATTGAAAAGCAGATCAGGTATATGGGACCCATCATCTCACTTACTAGAGTCAGCAGACCTGTGACTGCTGGTAAGAGGTATCTTGATCCAAAACAATTCTGATTTTTGCGTTTGAACCTAAAGACAAACCATTAGATTAGAGTTTTCTTTGTGGACATTTCTGTCAGATTTCATTCTTTATATCTGTATGAGGGAAGGAAATGTATAAGTAACCAAAATTTAGGGTGAATTGGATTTTTGGACCTTTGATGATTCCAAGGCTGATTTCCTTTTGTTTTTGAATGCAAAATTCAAATACCTTTGTGGTTGCTTTATGATTGTAGAAATGTTTAGCAGCTAGAAGGATTTGGACTTCTTCCCCTTGCCTGTATTTTTGTAGAGGGCTGAAATATATTCCAAAAAGTGTCTGATTCTGCCATGTTTTGTACCTAATCTCTTTTAGAGACCAAGGATAGACCTCCTCTGAATTTCACAGGCTTCTATCAGAACTTTATTAACACCTTTTGTCAGTGTGGAAAGCCCTCTGGTGGCCAAAGCAATTCCCATGGTCTATCAAACTGGCTGGATAAAACTGATTTCAGATTTGTGTTTGTAAAGAGCTGGGTTCAAATCCTGCCTAATAGTTTCTGGAAAATTTCTGTTCAAGCCCATGGGTATTTAGTGTTTGGGTGGGGAAACCACTATCGTTTTAAATTCCTGCCTCTTGGCAGCCCCTTCAAGATTCGACTTCTGTTCCACTGTTTCTTGGAAGTCTTTCCTGACACCCCTCCCTCCTTGCCTCTTTGCAAGGCGATTCTCCCACTCACATTACAGTGCATCTCCTTATGCATTTATGTCTTCTCCCTCCAATAGAATGTAAGCTACTGACTTCAGGATAAATGCTGCTTTCTGCATTGTTTTGTCTTTATATCCTGAATGCCTAGTACTGTACAGTGTAAGTGATTAACACAGCTTCTTTGGATTATAATGTTCAAAAGAAGAGTGTCCTGTCCCTAGAAGAAAAGACGCTTGCAATTATGTTGGTTTTGGAGAGTGGTTTTTCGTTTTGTTTTTACATTGGTTTGATATAGATTTATGGGTCAGTCTATGAATGTAACCTATTCTATTGTGTTCCATTGTAGAACTATTCATGAAATCATAGAATGTGAGAGTAAGGAGAGATCTTAGAGATATTTTAGTCTCACTCTGCTCGTTTAATAGATGAGGTAACGGAGACCAAGAAAGGTCTCATGACTTGTTCAAGTTAGTTTTTGCAACATCAAATCCAGTGTGCTTTCTTCTATATGAACTGCCTCTCTCATAATCTCTTCCCCACTGGACATTTTGACACTGCCCCTGGATCTCCATCTTGCCTGGAACCAGGCCTCCACGATGCTGGCACTTCCAGCAATCTCTCATCATTTCTTTCCCCTTTTTTTTCTCATTGCTTTTCAGCACTTGAGATGAACCATGAAAGGCAAAAGGAGGTCCCAAACTTCAGAGGCGAGTAGGGCAAGCATTCCAGGCTTGGGAGATGGCTTGTGCAAAAATGGGAGACAGACTTTTGCATTTGGGGCATTGCAACCAGGCCAATTTGGAAGGAATGTAGCATGTCTGAGAGACAGTGAAGGTCACAAAGTCTGGAAAGCGATGGGAGCTATGGGAGAAAATACCATGATGCCTTTTCTTCATCAAGTAATCAGCAAGGATTTGTTGAATTCCTTCAGATGTGCATGGTGCACTGAGCATGGTACTATGGGGATACAAAAGAATCAGAGAGTTCCAGAATTGGAAAGACTCTTAAAGGTCTTCCAGTCTAATCTGCATTTGAAAATAAATCACACATATATTTTAAACAAGCAACCCTCTTGCAATTGCTTGAAGATCTCTGCCCATTTGCTTTTGGATAGCTCCAATTTTGGGAAACTTTTTCCTCCCATCAAATTTAAATTTACCTCTTTGCAATTTGTACCATCTATATCTATTAGATTAATTCATTAGATTGTAAGCTCCTTGCAGGCAGGGAATCTTTTACCTTTTTTTGTATTCTTAGCACTTAGTGCCTGGCACAGATTAGGCTCTTAATAAATATTGATTGATTGATTGATTGATTGCATGTGGTCTCCCAGAGTCAAGTAGACAAATTGGTTTTTATTTTTTATTATTGAGTCACCAAATCCCAATCACAGTATTTCAATTTTGGAAGGGATCTCACATAATCTAACCATCCTGAAAACATATTCCCACCACAACTCTCCTGACAAGTGGTCATCCAGCCTTGCTTGAAGAGGGATTTAGAACAAAACTACCAGTTTTTCTATTTCAGTCTAAAAATATTATGTTTTTTGTGTTTATAACATAGATTATTAAAGATGATGAATCCTTTATAAGTCATTAAGGAATAGCCTCCTCATTCTGCAGAGGAGAAAACTGAGGTCAGTACTGGAGAAATGTCTCACTTATGGATAACTAACTATGAGGAAAGTTTTCCTAATATCAACCCCAAATTCTCTTCAATTTACACTCATCATCACTATGAAGTCTGCCCACTAGGGCCAGACTCTAGTCTAATCCTTCTTCTTGTCTAGCTTCTTCAAAGAAATATTTTTGACTAGGTAACAGAGGCCACTCTTTGCCTCATTTCTTACCTAGCCTTAATCGTCGAATGAGCATTACCTCAGTCAAACTGAGACCTGGGAAAGACTTTAGCTCTTAAAAAGGCCAAGGTTTCCCACTGCATCTAGGCCATCTCCATTTGTCCTGATCTATAACTTGCCATTGGACCCAGATGGTACCAGGGGAGAAAGCGAGACTTGTGACTTTGCACAGCCCCCCTTCACTTAAATCCAATTCACTTGCAAATCATGGCATCACCTTCCTGATGTCATGTCCTCTTGGAGAATGAAGAACAAACAACAACCTTCAAAAGTAGTTATGTTTTACCTCCCATCCAATAATCATTTCTCCAGGATAAATAGCCTTCAGTTTCTTCATCTGATTCTCATGAATTCCCGAAGTACTTCCCATCTTCATTGTTCTCTGCTGGACCTTCTCAGGCTTACAAGAGCCCTTTATAGAATGTGAACACCACATTCCAGATGGATTCTGAGTAGGACAGGGGACAATAGAATGGTCACCTTCCTAGTTCTGGACACCCCATCTCTTTGATTTAATTTCAGATTGCATTAGCTTTGTTGGGGACCGCATCACACCATTTATTTACGTGGGGCTTCTTGTCCTTACTTTTATAAGCGAGTGCCTCTTATTCAGCTCACATGCAAGGTCACAGGGCAGCACCATTAGATGCTTTATGTATGTTGTAAGAACATGTCTCATTTTTTTGTCTTCTAAAAATGTTTAATAGGAAAATTGTGCATTGAAGAAAATTGATTTTTTTCCTTGTGAAAATAGACCTGGGAAAATCATCCAGGGCCTGTTTGCCTCTCTCTTTGTCTGGGGTGTGGGTATGTGTTTCCTTTGAAGTAGTCAAAACATGTGCACCGCACACTTGTGAAGGAATCAACAAAAGGGGGGGAAATCGCATCTGGCAGTTTTTTTCGGCACTGTTGTTTGTTTGCTTTCTAGACCCCAGCTGTTGAAATGGCTACTTTGTAATAATGGGGAATTTTGCCTCCAATATTTGTTTCCAAGTTTGAAAAATCTGCTTGTGGTTTTTCTCTGACCCATCTGCCGGCCCATAGAAAACACAATGTTTTCTTATTCTGTCCGTATGATCCTTCAAAAAACCCTATGTCTGCACTCCCACTCACTCCGTGAGTATTTAAATTTCTGATGTTGGTGGCATGAACATATTGTAGCAGATGGAATTTTCAATTATTTTCACTCATTAAAGAAGTACAACTATATATACACACATACCCAAACACTTACTTGTAACTCCTAGTTCTCCTATTTCAAGCTAAAGGATATAGACAATTATTATTATTTAGAATACATATAATACATGTATCTCTGTCTGTCAGTCTATCTTTCTGTCACCCAACAAGCTTTATTTAAGAGCTTGCTGTGTGCCAGATACATTGTTAAGTGTTGAGAATACAAAAAGTAAAAAGAAAGACAATTCCTGCCCTCAAGGTCCTTACATTCTTATGGAGTAAAACACCTAAAAGCGGGGGGCTAAAAGGGATGGAGGGAGACAACGGTACCTGATTAGAAGAACCTTTGGAGGATTGTCAAAGATGGTAATGCCACTCAGGATTATTACTTCCTTTTCTGTGCTTCAACGCTTTCCTTTTAAAGAAGAGGAAACGGATCCTCAGAGTTGGCAGGTGACTTGCCCCAGGTCACTAAGGCAGGACAAAAACCTTCTTGACTCCCAATTCAGGGCTCTGTGACCTCCACCAGGTTCACACTGCCCCATCAAATACATTAATATGATATCAAATCTTTCTCTAGATGCCATTCTGAAAGCACATTGTGGAAGACAAGAAAACTTGAGGCCATTCCTGTCAAATGACCATCTTTTGGAAGAATTTGATTTGTTATTGTGTAGGTACAAGGCTCGCTTAAGCAAGATGAAAACTCTTCAAAGCAATGACTCCAAGTATTGCCTAGCCATGCCATTGTTGAGTTTTATTTTAAAAGAAAAAAACAAAATATCTTTCTAGGTGCTCAAAGTAGGCCAGGCTTTACGAATTTGTGGCTAGCTATGTGGTTTGGTTTGAGGGGATCCCCAAAGGAATCCTGCTCTAAAACATTTTATTTATTGGGTCAATAGAATATGGAATTCACACATAATTTATTCTTTTAATTTAGGGCAGGAGTCTTTAATCTGGGGTCCACAAGACTAGTTCACGGATAAATTTCAGGGAATTAATGTAATATAACATGATATAATATGATACCATATAACATAACATCATAACATAGTATAGTGTAATATAATGATAAAGTATATTATAATATAATATTTAATATAATATAAACATATACATTCCATTCCAGGTTAGGTACCCCTGAAATTTATATGTCTCTCTCTCTCCCCATATATATGTATGTATGTATGTAAACAATAGAAAATATATGTGTATTTCCACTAACTTTTAACTAAGATGTAATATTTCCTTCAATTATTTAAAAACGTTATTCTGAGAAGGAGTTGGAGTGGGCTTCACCAGACTTCCCAAAGGGTCTGTAACACACAAAAGTTAGAGATTCTTGGGCTGGGTATTGCAAGTTTTTAGTGGACTACAAGCCTCCTTTTCTGCCTTCTATGCCTTTTTGCCTCCTATTAGGAAGAGGACACTATTGCCTCCTTTCTGTGCTTCTGAGTTTTCTCTACTTGAACTTCATGCCTCAGGGACAGTTTCACTTAGGACTTTCTCTAAATACCTGGGGCCTCCTCACCCTGGAACATCCATCTGTCTCTGTGTCCTCTTTAACCTGGAATATCCTTCCACAATGCTGGCCCCATGCCCCTCCCTCTTCAATTCCCTTTTGTGTTGTCTTTCCCCCTTAGAATGTAAGCTCCTTGAGGACAGGGAATATCTTCCTTCTTGCTTATATTGGTATTCCCAGAATATAACACAGTGCCCTGCACATAAAAGCAGCTAATAACAAATGCATGTTGCCTTACCTTACTTACCTTGACTATGATGGCCAAAAATCCCCCAATGCCATCCTAATCTGTCTTAAGAAAGACATGGGGGATGGCAGCGTAGAAGCAGTAAGGTTCTGCAGCTCCCACACTGCCACCCTAAACACCCATTAAATTATGAGCCCAGATAAAGTCTAGGAGTCTCAGACTCACAAAAATACAGAGAACACATCTCTCACTGAAGGCTGCTCGGCAGCAGGGGCTAATCACTGCAGCCTGAACGGAGGCTGGAACAGCCTGAAGCGGAGACACCAGGCAGGCCTGGGACGGTGGGAAGGAGCCGGGCTAAGCTGAGCCAAGCAGGCATCACAGCCAGCATGCAGAGGTTCTACAGCCTCCAACATCTCCACATCTGCCAAGGCGTGAGGAACGGGGACAGGAGAGGTGCAGCTCACACAGCACAGGAGCAGAGGCCCGGCCAGCCCAAAACCCTGCAGCCAGAAGGAGCCTCCCAAACCACAGTGTGAGTCTACTTCAAAGAAAATCTTAAGCACCTGCCTAAGGGGAGCTTAAAATCTGCAGAGTATATTTGTAAAAGTGAAACTCTGAAAATTAATTGGGGGGTGGTATAGCAATTCACCCATTCTGCCCCCGGGGCAAGGAAGCAGTGGGGGAAGGGAACTGCTGGAACTGGCAGAGGCCCCCATCAGGCTGCTTCAGAGCCCCTAGCCTGTGGACTCCGCAGGGGGGCTGAATAGATTGATCAGGGCCAAATGCTCTTGCGTTGAGCAGCCTGGATCCGGATCGTGGTCTTGGGTGGTGGTCCTGGGGTGCGCTTTCAGCAAGCCAAAGCTGGGGGGACTTGTAACACCCCCAATAGCTCCGGCAGTTGGGAGAACCCCAGCGATTTGGAACAGAGCTCCCCCCCCCCAAAAGCAGAGTTTCACAGACCTAAAAAAACCCAACCAATTAACTGACTGGCCAACATGAGGAAAAGGAGGTAAAATAAAAACACCCATAAAACTCTAGAATCCTTTTTTGTGGATAAAAAGAGTCAAAGCATGGAACGGGAGGAAGAGAGCCCAGAACTGAGAACTCCCACACCAAATGCTTCCAAGACAATTGAAGAATGCCTAGAAGCTATACAT
>CM053598.1:44433290-44452557 GCA_028646575.1 Pseudocheirus occidentalis | reverse complement strand
TTCTAGAGTTTTATTGCTATTCTTACTTTGCTTCCTTTTCCTCATGTTGGCCAGTCTATTAATTGCTTGGTTTTTTTTAGCTCTGTGGAGCTCTGCTTCGTGGAGGGGGAAAGCTCTGTCCCAAATCACTGGGGCCTTCACAACTGCTGGAGCTATTAGTGGGGTGCTGCAGCCCCCCACAGCTTTGGCTCACTGAAAGTGCACCCCAGGACCACCACTCAAGACCATGATCCAGATCCAGGCCGCTCAACACAAGAGCCCTTGGCCCTGATTGAACGCTTCAGCCCCCCTGCTATCTGCAGGCCAAGGGCTCTGAAGCAGCCCAGTGGAGGCCGCTGCTGCTCTCAGCCGTTCCTGCTGCCACAGCCACTTCCCGCTGCTTCCTTGCCCTGGGAGCAGTTTGGCCAGATGCTCTTCTACCCCAAATTTAGCAAAATCCACTGACCTTTCTCTTAGCCTTTATTTCTTCTGGCCTGATAAATGTGGTAACTGTGCCTCCAGTGCAGCCCATCTGCTCTCCTATAGACTCGGCTCCGCCCGATGCCCTGGGGCCTGGCTGGGCTAGGGTTTCAGGCTGGGCTGTCCACGGCTCCCAGACTGCCTCGAAGAGCCCCACCTGTTGAGCTGCCTGCAGCAACAGATGTGCTTTCTGTATTTTGAATAGTTTTGGAGCTCGAAAATCTGTTTAGAGTCCCATTTTATGGGTTTTTAGGGTGATTGTGTGGGAGCTGTGGTGCTTTGCTGCTTCTATGCCACCATCTTGGCTCCGAAAATGAAAGAAATTAAAATTAAAAAAAGAAAATGGCGAAGTCTCCATTGCACCATCTTTTTGTGATTTTTTTTCTTCATTTTAGAATGTGTCTGGTACAATTAACAGCGTTCCCCTGGACTTCCAGCAGTAGGAATAAAGAAGGTTTTTCTGCCCATCTCTTCTTCCCAGAAGCAGTTATTATGATGTTCCACACATACACTAGTGAGTACATATGTTCATCTAGGTGAATCTGAGACTGGATCTCAAGAATGACAATCCTAACATAGGCATCTCTTCGTGCTTAGAGACTAGTGCATGAGTTTGAGAGAACCAGAGCCATTGAATTAGGTGGTAGCTTCTCGGCAGGAGGATAACTATCTCTTCTTGGAGGAAATGACCACCACCAGGAAGATAAGCCAATATGCCTCATTAGTCAATAGAAAGGGACTTTTGAGTTGCTGCTCAGACTCTTCAGATCCAAAACAAATGTGAAATACCTGTTCAGCAGCCCCAGTAGTTTTCCAGGAATCTTAACCTCTCAAAAGAGTACATAGAGATAAAAGCTTTACGTTTTAAGTAAGTGTCAATTCATGCTTGTAAGTCTTTTGTGTTTTAAGTGCTTCTTTTGGGATAGAGGAAATAAATAGCTATGTAATTCCTGATAGCTATTCTGTAAACCAAATATCCTTTTATAGAGCTGCTTCTGCTAACATTTCATATGAAACACCCTAGATTTAAGCCACACCTGAGCTTTAAGAGATGTTTGCCTGAAACTATAAGGTGGGGGTAAGAAAAACCTCATTCTCTTCTCTTTATGTTTAAACTCCCCCAGGACTTACCTTAGCCTGCATAAGCCTAGAGCCAGAAACCTTTTTTTCTGGGAATGGGATCCCCTGAGCCATGAGAGACATAAAAATAGAAAGAAAGCAAGATAAATGAACAACTTAAATAAATTAAATGAACTTGAAATAGGGTAGGTAAATTAGGATGGGATGGGACAGGGAGTAGGGAAGGGAGTCTGTGGGAATAGCCTAACATAACCATCTTGCAAGCACAATTAATCACAAGGAAAAAGTGCTGACTTCAAAAAGGAAGAGCATAAAAATTAATGCAAAAGAAATAAATGGAGGAAATGTAAGACTAATGATCATAAACTTAAGTATGAATGGATTACACAATCCACCTAAATGAAAAACAGTAGCAAAATGTATTAATGAACAATTTCTGCATACAATAAGCACAAAAATATAATGAAGATAGATACAGAAATATAAATGAAAGGCTGAAACAAAAATTGATACATATCAGATGAGTCCAAAAAAAGCAAGAATCATTTATCAGAGAAAGCAAAAATTAAAATTCAAAATGCCAAGTCAGATAAACAGTGAAACTAAATTATTTGTAACATTACCACCAAAAAGAAAGTTATATCATTAATAAATATTTATTTCCCAAACGGCATAACATCTAAATTCACAAGGCAGAAATTAATCAATTTTTAAAAGACATAGTAAAAAATAATTATAGGAGACTTCAATGTTGCTTTCTCAGAGCTAGATAACTAAGAAAGAAGAACAGGAAAATACAGAATTGAACAAATAGATAAAGACATTAGATTTAAAGATGTAGAGCCTCTTTTTAATGGCAATATAAAAATAAAAATTTATCAGCATTACAGAGTCTTTTTAGAAAAAGACATTGTGTTCAAGGGCACAGTGAAATAACAGAGAAGAAAGATTAAATGTACCCTTTACATACCATAACATAATAAAAATAGTAAATAACAGGATGCAAAAGTAAAAGATACATACCTTAAATAAAGTAATGACATTTTAAATAACAAATGGGTCAGAGAATATTTTACAGAAATAAGTAAATATGTGAAAAATGTTAGAAATGAATGTCTTAAAAATTAGAGGAGAAATGATAAAATGAACAACAAAGAAATTCTAAAAATAACAAACAAAAATGAAAGCTAATCCTTTCAAAATACTAGCAAAATTGATAAACCTTTATCTAGCCTGTACTTAAAAGAAAGAATTAAACTGCCAAAATAAAACAAAGCTGTATCTGAAAAAAAAGAAAAGAGAATCATTGTAGCATTTTTAATGCATAGAAAAGAACATTAAGAAGGAGACAAAGACAAGCAGGACAGTTTTGAAATATGCATTTAACCAACTGTATTCTTTACAAAAGACCAGTGGATAAAGAGGCAGTCCTGGAGTCAGAAGATCTGAGTTCAAATCCAGCTTATGACACTTACTAGTTATATGGCCCTGGGCAAGTCACTTAACCCTGTTTGTCTCAGTTTCCTCATCTGTAAAATGCCCTGTTTGTCTCAGTTTCCTCATCTGTAAAATGATCTGGAGAAAGAAATGGCAAAACCAGTATCTTGGCCAAGAAAACCCCAAATGGGATCCAAAACACTTGGCTATGATTGAAACAAATGAACAGCAAAAATTCTTTTTAAAAATGCAACCTATATGTAATAGAGGGTCATGCTATCATGTAGAATCCCCTTTTTCTGTATGCCTGTGTTTATGGAAATATTCATATTTCATGATATGTATCAAACAAGAATAGTAAAATTAAAGTTCAATTTTTAATATATACCATAATCTCAGAAAGCAAGACACATTCACTGAATCAATTGATCAGCACAGTAAACCAAGTTCATCAAAGACTTTTCCTATCATTTCATCATAATGTGTGGACAAGTCTTTAATCAATTTGATAGACCCACAGAACTTTTGGTACTTGAATAAAAGACATATGATGCCACATAGGACTGAGTGAGACATTCAAGTCACATTTCAGTATCTATACGTAAAGAAAGAAGCCAGTTAGGAAGCTGTGCAGTCCCATAGACAGGTCAATGCAGCAGTGAAGGAACTCCCACAAAGTTCCTAAAAAAGAATAATTTGAGAAGAAGGTAAATTGTTCCACCCCTTCTTTCTCTGTCTCTCTCTGTCTCTCTCTCCCCTCATTCTGCACACCTTCAGGTGACCAAGTGAGTTTCAGAGATCCTGAAGTCATTTCAGATATCCTACTTGAGATTACAATACATAGCAGAGTCCACTAGAGATGGCAGCAGTAGCTTTAGGTGTTATGGGCATCTGTGAGACAGACCTGCTAAGGTATGGTTCCTTGAGAACCTAGCAGAGAGCTATCCTCAGGGAGCTTTAAGTAGACTCTGCAAAGAGGAATAAAAGACTTTGGAGTTTGCTCTTTGGCCATACATGTTCTCTACAATCATCCATCCCTCCACCCCCTTTACCATCATTATCTAAGTTTGAGTCCACGGTCACCAGTGACCTTGTGTGTTCATGAGAACAGTTCATCTCCAGTTTTAGGGGAGATGTTTTTGTCCTAATGTTCTTACTCTGTTTTCTCAGTAAATACTTTTTATTTAAAAAAACTAATTGAGGCTACTGGTTGATAATTACTAGAATCACCCTGGTTGAGGATCATGAGTGACCGTACTGGCAACCCAATGCCTTGGGCTTATCCTTAGAAGAGACAAAGATGGAAAGAGAGAGGCAGAGACAGAAAGACAGAGATAGAGAGACAGAGATAGAGAGAGAGGTAGCAATAATAGATGAAGCAGCAGCTACCTTCTGGGGATCCCAACCTTTGAATGTTAGTATTAGAGAAGTGGCCTCAGAGGAAGCTTCTACAAATTAAATGATCATTTAGTCAGGCAAAGAATTTGTTAGACCCTCTGCTTTTTGGCAAACAGAGAACTTCAGCTTACATAAGGAGAGTTGAACTTCCCCCATCAGTATTATATCAAGCACCTGTGTCAGGTTTGTGATCTGACTCCCAAGCTCATATATTACCTCCTTCTACCTGAGTGTTCTACAGTATATTGCCACAACAATGTCACTTCTGTTTCCTTCTCCTATGATCCTCATCCAAAGCCCTCCATAAGTTTCTCCCTTCCTCCTGTTAATTTACTTGCTCATATGGGTTCATAAGATCACAGATTTGAAGTTAAAAGGGAACAACTAGTACAACTGGTCCAACCACCTCAATTCACAGATAAGGAAAGAGGAAAGATGAAAATTGCTTCCTGATACATAAGGCTATTTGCTATTTCCTTTGGGGGGGAGGGGAGGAGAAGAAGCAAGGAAGAAAAAAATGATATGATTTACTATAAAATTAACATGATTATTATAACTTTGTTATATATTTAAAAATTAACAGCAAGCTGTACGTAATAGAAAGGATGTGATTCTCTTTTAATATAGCATGTCTTTCCAGAGACATATTCTAATCTTATGTCTCACCCCATTAAATGTCATCTAACTAATTCTATGATGCCAAACTTGTCTCTTTGTGTAAAGATCTCTAATACGCATTGCTTATTATTCATACTTTGTGCATCTGTGTAAAAATATCTGACACCAGGGGTTTGATTGCTGATTTTTTTCCTTGGATGTTGTTTTTCTGCAAATGCCTCTGTGTTTTTTGCTGCGTTTCTTCTTCCTGCACAATAGCTACTCTTTCTGGGCAGCTAGATGGCATAGTGGGTTACAGTACTGGAAGATCTGAGTTCCAATCCTGCCTTAGACACTTACTAGCTACATCCCATCCTCAGTATCTTTGCCCAAACAACGGAGATATTAACAGATCTTCTCTTCATGTGATTGTTGAGAAGATCAATAAGATAATATATGTAATGTATTTTTACAAACCTTAAGGCACTTGGGAAATGTTAGCTAATATCACACCATCCAGGTTCCCTGGTTTTTCTTCCCCTCTCCTGTACAGAGAATCACCAGGGGACTTCCACATGCCAGGACACACTCCCTTACTCTCTCTTAGTCACATTCACAATCTGTCTCTGTCTCTCTCACACATACACTCTCACACACACACATACACACATACACTCACATACACTGTCTCTCTGTGTCTCTCTCTCTCTCTCACACACACACACACAATCTGTCTCTGTCTCTCACATACATACACATATACACACGCGCATGCACGAATTATCATCACAGTTATAATTCCCTCTCCCTCTTATTCCACTCACCACCTGACTTCAAAGACAGAGCTGGTCTCTAACCACACCTTCCCTCTATTCCCATCACCAAATGCTCTTAAATATTCCTTGGGGAATAACTGCTAGCTGAAAGCTGAGTTTGACTCTAGGAGTGCCAGCTGTACTTCTGAGGTTAAGGAGCCACTTTGAGCCCCATCCCAACATGGCTCAGTCACAAAGCCGTCACTCCCTCACAGGCACTCCCAGAATCAAACTTATCTTTCACCAGGGGCTTCTGAGGGAGGTTTTGTTTCCCATGAGGCTTCACTGCCTTAGGACACTGGCTTGGTCAGCTTCCTTTGATCCGTAATTGGTGAATTCCTGCCAAAGCTCTACTGCAAACATAAGTTGCCCTCAGCTGTAGTCTGAGAGGTCTTCATGGAAATCCTCTTTCCAAAAGCCTCTGTGGCCTTTCCTTTCTCTCTTCTCTCCATCTCTATTCTATGAGTCTTCACACACCTGCACTGGTCCTGATACTTCATGGCTTCAATATCAGAAGATGGGCCATTGCTTTGGAGGTAGGAGACACCTCAAAGGCCACTCGGCCCTGTTGTTAAAGATGAGGAGGCTGATACCCAAGAAAGTGAAATGATCTGTCCAAAGTCACACCAACTAAGAAGTGAGTGGCTACTCCAGCCTTATGGCCCTTTCAACTACATCATGCTGCCTGCTTTCTGCCCTCCTTTCTTTGGGGTGGTATCTTAACAATTTCAACATTCCAGTATTCCAGTTCACCCAAAGAGCAGCAAAGACAGGGACAAAGTACAGTTCCTTCAGATGAGTTCACCACCTATTTCCTATATAAAGTACAAATGATACACATGGATGAGAGAGAGAGAGAGAGAGAGAGAGAGAGAGAGAAGGAAATCATGAGTGTGACTAACAGAAAGGAATTCCATATTAGTCAATGTAACCTATCGCAGAAATCGTTATTAAGTCAGAAGCCACTATTCAATGATTCAGTAGGAGGCAGATTAACAAATATGTGTGCTCTGTTTACAAAGGAAAAGGTTTTAAAACAAATTCCTAGGGTAAAGAAGAGTTCAGGGATAACAGTGATAGCAAGCATTTATGGAGGCTTGCAAAAAGCTCTGTAAATGTAATTTCATTTTACTCTCACAAAAGCTCTGGGAGGGAGGTGACATTATTACCCCCATTTCGAAGAGAAGGAAACCAAGTCAGAGATTAACTGATTTATCTAGGATCTCACAGTTATAGTAAGAGACTGAAGTCAGCTTTGAATGTGACTCAGACCCATCATCCCAAATTTACAGGTGATCAGACTAGTTTAATTTAGAATCATTATGCTGAAGGCCAAGCTAAAGAATGGAAAAGTTTAAATTATGTAAAATGTTGAAGAAAAATAAAGTTTGAATGTTTTTTCCATCATTTTTTCAAAACAAACTGGTCACCTCTAACAGGTGCTAATTAATAATGAATAATAATTAATGTGTTAATTATAAACAAGCAGAAGGGTAAGATCTCTCCATGACAGACAGGCCAGGCAACTCTTTCTCTGGCTGTCAGGGGAACAGTCCTGGTCTTGGAATACAGAGTTGGAAGGCACTTTGGGGAGATCATTGAGTTGTCACTCTACTTTTCTACAGTAAAACTGTATTTCCATGCAATATATTCTACATTTCAAGCTTTCCCATTACTCAGTTCAGCCTTCACCATACTGATTCTGAATTAGACAGATCTGATCACAGTTTTGTAAATTAGGCTTAGTTTAGTTTAAATATGAGGCTGCTTTGTTAGGGTACTAAAAGTGAGTGACTGTTCTTTCTGAAATTCCCTGTGAAGAAGGATGCCAGTTTCATCTCTTTTTATACCAGCAGGAGCTGAGAATTAGGTCTGCCAGTCTGGGCCCCGTCCATCCAGTTTGCAAAGCAGTTGGATGAGTCCTTGAAGTAGAAAACTCCAAGCCAGTAGCAGGCTTTTGATCAGGCTCTCTGCTGAGAGACTCCTCTAGACAAAAGGGCTGAATCCAGAGAACTGTCTCTAGCCTTCATTAAAACCTCTGCCCTTTACTACCAGTTAGGCTGGGATTCCTTCTCCTGGTTCCTTTTGTCATACACCATAGGTTAGCGGGCATTATGTTACGATGGTAAAACATGGGCTAGCAACCAACAACACTGAGAATTTTTTGAGGAAATAATGGGGAATTCTGAGAGCCCAGAGGAGAGGAAAAGAAATCAAACAATTAAAAGATATTTATTAAGCACCTATTATATACTAGGCATCAAGTTGGCCCTGGATTACAAAGAAAACGAAAACAGCCCATACTGTCAAGGAGCTAACATTCTATCTACATTTCCTTCTAAAGGAAGCATAGACATAATTCCCCTCAGTCAAGCAGCTTTTAATCTAGAAGACCGGACAGACTTGGGCAATTTATAGCAAGTACATAAGAGTGTGTATAGCCTTCAAGGCCTTAATAAGTCTCCATTCATGTAATGTTTAACAGTTTGCTATGTGCAACATAGAGATGCCCCACAGAATAGTGGAGAGATTGCTATTCTAGTCAGGAAATCTTACTTCAGATCCTGCTTCTGATGCCTACCATCTGAAGAGTGACAATAGGCAAATCACTGAACCTCTATGGGCCCCAGGCAACCAGGGAAGACTTTATCTACTAAGTTATGGATAGTATCTGCAATACCCATTGATGAAAGTTCAATGAGCAGGTGAGACAAAGTTACCGGTCAGGTGGGGGAGGAATGAACAGGAAGGGGTACCTAGGCTTTTCCAGATTTGCTCATCTTTGGGCTGTGTGCAGTAAAGATAAAGGTATAAGTAAGACAGAAATACAAATATAACACAGTGCTGGTCCTAAGGAAGCTTATAATCTACTAGCTGAATCAATGACAGGACTATGCACTGTCAGCCGAATTGTCCTTTGGAAAGAGGATGTAAAGGACTTTCAGGAAGGCACATGCTCTGACTTGAGCCACAGATTCCCATGAAGTCAAAGAGAAGTATTTGTCTTAGGCTGTACTTTAAGTGGGACAGATTCCTTTAAGTAGGAAGCCTGCTTCCTAGAAAACCAGAGTGGCACAATGGATGTGAATCCCACCTCTGAGGTTAATATTTATACTGCATGGTGGTTACAAGGAACGTGATTTGTCGTTGTTCGGTTGCAACTGACTCTTTGCAGTCTGATCCCATTTAGAGTTTTCTTGGCAAAGATACTGAACTGGTTTGCTATTTCCTTCTCCAGATTGTTTTACAGATGAGGAAACTCTACCAAACAGGGTTAAGCGACTTTCCCAGGATCACAAAGCTAGTAAATATTTGAGGTCAAATTTGAACTCAGGTCTTCCTGATTCTAGTCCAGGGCTCTATCCACTGAGACACCCAGCCACTTCTAGTATACCACAATACATGATGCTAATGAGAGTTGTTATTATGATTTCAGAAGGGCCCGAAGCTGTCATGTTAACAATGAACCTGGTAATCTAGATTACAGTAGCCTATAGACGTTGGACATTTTGTTCCTAGGGCAAATACCAGGGCATCTAGGTGGCTCAGTATATATAAAACATAAGACTGGAAGCCAGTAAGACCTGAGTTTAAATTCTGCTTCTCACTGGAAGTATGATTTTGGACCAGTCACTTAACCCCTCTGTGACTCAGTTTCCTCATCCGTAAAATGGGGGTGACAATAAGAATACCTATCTTACAAGGCTGTTGTGAGGATCAAATGAGTTAATACAGGGGGGAGGAACCTGCAGCCTTGAGGCCATATGTGGCCCTCTAGGTCTTCAAGTGTGGTCTTTTGTCTCAATCCAAACTTCACAGAACAAATCCCCTTGATAAAAGGATTTGTTCTCTAAAACTCAGACTCAGTGAAAAGGCTGTACCCAAGGCCCTAGAAGGCCACAAATGGCCTCAAGGTCACAGGTTCCCCACCCCTGAGCTAATATATATTTTTTGGAGGGGGGAAGGCAAGGCAATTGGGGTTAAATGACTTGCCAAAGGTCACACAGCTAATAAGTATGTTAAGTGTCCGTGGCTGGATTTGAACTCAGGTCCTCTGATTCCAGGGCTGGTACTCTATTCCTTGTGCCACCTACTTGCCCTGAGTTAGTATATTTGTATACTTTAATGTGTTATATAAATGTCACTATTATTATTATTATTATTACATCATAAACTGGACCTTCCATATGAAAGTATAATAGGGAGAACAGAGACTGCAGAACAGCAGCTCACAGTTGCTGCTGGGTGAGTGAAACAGGACAGATGAGGGATGTGCTCATCGCACCTCACCTTCTATTCTTGCTAAATAGGTACTAAGCACTCTGTTGGTAGGACTGCCAAGGCTGTTCCATGTCCTGTAAATATGGCACCAGCCCAAATCAGGGCCATGAGACAAAGCTCTGGTAGTCCCAACATAGCTATGTCCCTATAGAGGATGTATTCTAGAGGGAAAAGCCCTACCTGGATAAAGATATTCACAGCTACTTCAGCTGTAATAACATAAAAATTGAAAATAATCTCTTATGTTCAGCAGTTAGGGAAGGGCTGAGAAAATTGTGGCATATCCGTGTAATAGACTATTATTATGCTATTAAAAATAACAAATGTGATGACTAGAAGGGAATGTGGGAAGAAGTGTAGGGAGTAATGCAATGCAATTACTCAGAGGCTGTCTGGGTAGCAATATTGAATAAAATGCTTAGAGTCAAAGACCAGGGTTCAAATCACATCTTGGACACTAGCTGTGGGATGTTGAGCAAGTCACTTAACCTAAGCCTTAGGCAACTCCCTAAAACTTGACTAAGCTATAGAAGGGTCTTGATGACCATCTCAGAGCCTTGAGGTATTCATGAAACTCAAAGATTAACATCTTACATGCCTAGAGTGAGGGTTCTGTGATTTCATTTTGGTCTTAGTATTTCAAGAGCCCAGCACATAGTGGGAACTTAATAATAAATGCTTATTGAATATGTAAAGAAACGGGAAAAAAGGAAACTAAAAAGGATATTTTTATTATATATAGATAATATCTAGAAACTATCTATACTACAGATATTATTAATCTATAGATACTATAAGTATCTACATATAAATATTTCTGATTATGTGAATTATTTAGTTTTTGGTAGTTTGGATTTTTTTAGTATATTAGGTTTATAATCGTGTTTTGTTTTGTTTTTTAAGGCAAGGAAGAAAGGCAACATGGGTGATGGAAACAGTACTGAATTCAATCGAATCATATTTTGGTTCTATTAGTTGCATCTGTGTGACCTTGAATAAGTCATTTCCTTGGACTTCAGCCTCTTCTATGAAATGGGTATAAGGAGGAGTGGTTATGCTTAAAAGTCACCGTCCATTTATGATACTAAAAGAAAAAGAACTATTCCCATTGCCTTTTCCCTCTTATTTCAAATACGAGGGCTGTATATTAGGCCTCATTGTCTTTTTAAATTACATTTTTTAAAATTAATAAAAATGTATTTTCTCTCCCTTTTATCTTGGGAGGAAAAGGAAAAAAAAAAGTCCTTGCAACAAACACGCATAATCAGACCAAACGAATTTCTGCATTGCTGTGCCCAAAATTATGCTTCCTTTTACACACTGAGTCTGCCGTTTCTCTTCTTTTAAAGTAGTCACTCTCCAGGGCACTCTGACAAATAAATAAATAAATAAAACTGCCAAGAATTCAGACGACAACTCATTCAGAAGGACCACAGATTACGTGGATTGTGGCACGTCGGCAGACGGCCTCCCCAGGAGGGGCCATCAACACCTTTGGTGAATTTCATCTCTGTTTTCCCTCATTAACAGAAGGAAGAACATCCTGCAAGGCCCATTCCCACAATTAGGGTAGGGTTGATTTGTAAACTCTCAGTTGGCCGGATTTTTTTTTTTTTGGTGGTGATAAGAGGAGGTGCTCTCAATGGAGGTCAAGGCAAAAAAACGATGGATACCCAATGGGCGGAGGCCAATGGATGCCCCAGGCCCCTAGATCCCAGGGTTCCGCATACTACTTTTTTTCAAATGAGATTTTGAGCGGCAAATCCTCAAATCACTGAAATCGCCTGATTATCTGCCGCCATGATTATTTTTAGTTTCCAATCCTATCATTTATTTCTTTCAGCAGCAGGCTCCCCTATAGGAAAGAGATAATGGCTTTTCAATGTCCGGCGCTTGAAAGATATATCCCTTTAATTTCTACAGTGCTCCCCCGCTCCATACCCCACTCCCTACTGCTCACCCCTCACCCACCCTTTGCTCCATGTTCACATGTGCTGAAACTCGCTGCTTCTGGAAATGAAGACGGTTCTGGTGTCAGCTGTAAAAGCCGTATCTCACTTCCTCAGACAAGTGGATATTTATTGACAGGGTGTGAGAGAGAAAAAGAGAAAAGAGAGAGACTGCCTGTCCTGGAGCCAGTAACCTTGGTGGAGATGCAATGTCACAAGCACTGAACCATCATTCTCCCAGATGTACAGCATATTATTTAAAGGGAAACAAATATCGGCCACCGAATGTCACGGCAAGGACACATCTCCTGACTCTTAACTAAACTTAGCGGTGCTGGGGTTTAATACGGTACCTTTTTCATCCTCCCCTCAAATTCATCTTGCCGAGCCTGCTCTTGACACTACCAGCAAACAGTCAAGACGAAGATTTAATGACGTTCGCTTCAAACAGATCTAGATTTATTGACGTTGGGGGCATGGCTGGCTTTCTTGGGAGCTGCAGCACACAGGACTAATTTTAACAGCCCCTTAATGTTCCGCAAGAGTCTGCAAGGACCCAGATTTCATGCCACACCATGATAGCGGAGGTGAGGTCAATTAGGTATTTTCTCTTGGAGCAGGTTTCCTGATGGGGAAGCAGGGGCTTTAATCAGACTTACCCAGGCTAATTGGAGGCCTTCTGTTTTCAATACTTGCATGGGGCCCAGGCAAAGTTCCTGAGCCCACTGAGCCACCCAGATGCCCTCCTGGCTTCCTCTTTCTCTTTCCCCCAAGAAAAAATTCATCTAAAACAATGACAAATCTTGGTTATTAAGGAAAGATTTTTCTATTCATCCTTACACACACACACACACACACACACACACACACACCATACCATGTCTGGCTCAGTTTCTTCTTATTATTTTTTAATCTCCTTAAGCTTCTCTCTCTGGATACCTAGCTCAGTATTAGGACCTAAAGAAAAGGTTAAGGAAGCTGACTCCTCCTCCCAGCCCCCACTCCAAGGACTGAGTTATCTTGGAGAGATTCTCCCATTTCCCAACAATACACTTTGTCCGCTTTACTTCTCCCCAAGCACACAGAGCTGTGGCATTTGGAGGCCAGAAGGTAATGGTATCCCCACATTCCCCACCCCTTCCCAGCTGTCTCCTCACTGCCTGGTGTCACCACACTCCCACCCCAGGGCCCAGCTTATTACAAAGAGCAAACATCCCCCTGTCTGCTTCCTAGAGACACTGGGAGAAGAAGGGCACAAGAAGCCTGGTGGGAAGCTAAGCAGGGAGAGTGGAAATGATATCTGTCGATCCCTTCCCTAACAGACAGAAGAGCACATTTTCGGGGCTCTGTTAAAAGATTAATTGCTAAATGAAAAAGAGCTGTTCGATGTAAATTTAAAAGTCCAAAAACACCCAAGAGGCATAAGTATAATTATTGCTGAGGGAAGCTGTTTAAGACTAAAAATACTTTCCATTAACAATCAAAATTAGTTTTCATTGCTTTTTTTTTGAGCTTTCAGTGAATAACCTTTGATGGTAGTACATGATAATGATTCATTAGAAAAAGTGAATTTGTATTTCAGAAAGTTGTGGGGAGAGATTAGCTTAGAAATTCTTCCAATGGAGCAGCCAAATGTCAGGGAGGAGGAGCCTCTTTGAGGACGAATCATCCTCCATCCCTGTGCAAACTACCTCAGGCAGCAGGTGGGGCTTCCTTGGGTCCCAAACGCAACTCCCACCTGCATCTTCCAAAGCAGAAGCACCCAGTGGCGTTGACAATCTGGGGCACCATATTTGTTCTAGAGCATGGCAGGCAGTATAGGAGGTGAAGTAAGGGAAAATGGAGAGTTAAATATCTCACAATCTCTCCAAAGTGTATTATTACCATCAGGGTGGTCTCCAGAATGGGCCTGAAATGAGTAAGCATGTTTTAAAAATACATCCATTGGCTAAGTAATCAATGAATCACAGCTTCATAGAGTTAGAGCCAGAAGGCACCTTAGTAGCCAATAGAGGCCAGCTGCTCATTTTACAAATGAGGAAACTGAGTCACCAACCAGATTGAATGATTTGCCCAGGTCACAAAGCTAGTAAATAAATACCTGAGGCAGGATTTGAACTCAGATTATCCTGATTCTACATTCAGTGTTCAGCCTATTAAAATGGGATCAAAGCTGATCAGCAGAAATTACCTATCAAGTGGGGGAGGGACCTGGGGAGAGCAAACAGCACAGATCAAAGTATTAGGGATATTTTGTTTTGTAACTGACAGGGAGAGAGTCAGGGTATTTAGTGTGAGAGTGAGTGAGTGAGTGTTTGAGTGTGCATGTGTGTGTGTGTGTGCGCGTGTGTGTGTGTTTATAATGAAGTAAATCGTCCTGAAAGGTTCTGGAAATTGTGTGCTGATATCTAATTTATGTGCCTGTCATAGGAAAGTGTGATATAATACACAATACTAAATTTAATTATGAAGAGTGACCTAGAAATCTTGATTAAAAATCATTGGTTCTGTTAAGGAGCTACCAAGGCAATGATGAATACTTATACACACACATATGCATATAGAAGGGGGAGGATGACGAAGGAAAGAGAAAGAGAGAGAAGGGGAGAGAGGGGGGAGAGAAGGGGGAGAAAGAGAGAGGAAGAGAGAGAGAGAGATTTGTTATGCTAGGTGAAATTTTCCTTGCAAATCAAAGTATAGATTATAAATAGATATAAATTACTTTCTAAGAATCATTACCAAATTATAAAATATGTCATACAATGCAGAATTTACATTCCTATGGCAATGAACGCGGTTTCCATGAAGACTGTGGTTAAGGCATAGCTTCGAGCCAAGTCCTACTTAGAGGGGACCACAGAGGGCACTGGATAAGTTTAGATACTACAGGCCAAAGACATCATGCAGTTAAGTCTGAATGCAGGAAGGCAAGCACCATGATACTCCTAGACCTCCTTGCATTGCCTCAGTCTCTCCTCCTTTAAGAGAGGTAGAAATCTGAACTTACCCCTAATGACATTAGAGTGTTTAATCACTCACATCATATAATACATGGTTGTTAGTATGCTGTCACCCCAGTTAGATTGTAAGCTCCTTGAGGGCAGGGACTATCTTTGGCCTCTTTTTGTATCCTCGGTGCTTAGCAAAGTGTCTGACGTGTAGTAGGTGTTTAATAAATGTTTACTGATTGAATTGATTAATACATAGTTGTTAGCCTGTTGTCTCCCCCATTAGTGGCTGAGCTCCATGAAGGCAGGAACTTGCCTTTCGTTGTATCCCCATGCCTGGTATACAGCAAGAATTTAATAAATGCTTATTTGACTTGCTTCTCTGAAGCACCTTGCCAATCTTCAGATAGCAAATAAATGTCAGTTTCTACCACCATTATTTTGAAGTATTTTGGAATCTACTTTTCATTAGAACCTTTATATGTCAGAGCCAGTCTATGTTATTATTCCCATTTCACCCATGGGAGACAACAGGATTGAAGAGAATTAGGTGACCTTGCCTCTGGTCACAAGCCAGAAACAGACTGATTTTGGACTAAAGATCTGGTCTTCATCCCTGCCCCAAATGGGACTATGCTCAATCTTTCTGGTACTTCAGGTGAAAAGGCAGCAAACACATTCTATCAGTTTTCTCATCTGTGAAATGCGGTTCCTATCAGCATCTACCTCCGAAGATCACTGTGAGAATAAAGCAAGATGCTTTTTGAAAAGCCATGTACAAATTCAGGCTGTTATCAATACTACCTGTGAGATACTGTGATGGGCCACAGGGATAGAAGGATACGAGAAGGATAGGATTTTCTCAGCTAAGCAACTCCCTCCACTCAGAGAAATGCCATCCCTTTATGACTGAGCAGGTCATCCTCCCAGGGGACACAAAACAAAACAAAAAAAAATTAAAAATCATTCCCTTCCCTTAAGAAGCTTCCACTCCACTAGGGTAACACAGATCAGTAAGCTAATTGCAATTTGAGGTGGGAGCCAGCACTAAGATGGGGGTGGGGAGGAAATCCCACCAAGTTATCCCAGGGCTTCCAGGCCTGGTGTCCCATTATTCTACCTCCTCTTTCTTTGAAGGGGACCCTCTACTTCATAAACAAGGCTTCTCCTTATTCCCACCCTCACGTCATTTAGTGTTAATAACAGGCAGGCAAATTTCCCATCAACAAAACTGGAAAGACCAAAAATTCCCTCTTTGGGGTGGGTGAGGAAAGAGGGGGCCCAAAGTTGGTGGCTCTCAAATATAGATGCAGTCTATATATTTTATTTCGGAGAAAGAGCTTATATTTATATGTGGAAACAGATTAAATAAATCATGATTACAACAGTAAACATGTAAATTCCGATCAATAACTACTTGCCTTCCCCTCCCCCCCACACTAACAGCTGCAATAAAGCTTTAAATGTAAAGCTGAGCACAACCAGCTATAAAAGTATGTAAAATAAATGAGGATAACATAATGAGGGAATCCAACATTCATCTCATAAATATAACATAACGACCACAACTAAAATGTCAGAGAATCTAATAAATCAATATGGTAGGACAGAACTATCTTTATGTTCAGAATACATAAAAAATATATTTACATGCAGCTCTCTCTCTCTCTCTCTCTCTCTCTCTCTCTCTCTCTCTGTCCCTCTCTCTCTCTCCCCCTCTCCCTCTCCCCCTCTTTCTTTGGCCAGTACCAAACAAAAAGAATTATAAGAAACTTAACTCGTTGTTCACCTAAGTGAGTGGCAATCAACCACAGAGCTCAAGTGGGGTTCTCTCCCCCTCCTTTCTCCCATCATTTCTGGCAGCAGACATCACTACCACTTTTCATCAGATGGGCAGGGGTTGGACACAGTCACTATAAAAATGCTACTGGAGAGCGAAACAACCAGAAAAACAACAGGAGGGTGGTTGGGAAAACTCTATCTACTCAGGCCCAGAGTTGAGAACACTTTTGAACATAGTGATTTCTGGAACTTTAAGAGCTCTTGCTCTCTCTCCTCTCTCTCCCTCCCCCTCTCCCTCCCCCCTCTCCCTCTCTCTCTGTCTTTCTGTCTTCCTCTCTCTGTCTCTGTCTCTCTCTCCCCTTCTTCCTCCCTCTCTCTCTCTGTCTCTTTCTCTCTCTGTCTCTCTCTCTCTCTCCTCTCTCTCTCTCTCTCTCTCCTCTCTCTCTCTCTCTCTCTCTCTCTCTCTCTCTCTCTCTCTCTCTCTCTCTCTCTCTCTCTCTCTCCCCTTCTCTCTCTTTATTAGCGTCAACAGACCCTAGGAGGTTTAGTTATTTCCCCATTAATGCACTAGCGATTGATGTGGATAAATCCCATAAATACTAATGAGGGTGACATGAGTAAATCTCCCCTGAATTAATGAGAGGAGAGACTCCTAGACTGACCAACATGTCGCCTAATGACTTTAAATGATGGATTTATAAATTCTTCCAGAAGGGCCGCAAGCTCCCTTGTGTATACTGTCTACAAAAATCAACAATCAAACGTAGCTGCCTACTCCCCAACGATTCGTGAGCCCTGTGATTCTAGGGACTGCTTCACCCTAAATGCAAAGGAAACCAAATCCTTGCCTAGCCCCTTCTCTATGAGGAGAAACACGTTCCTGAGAATGGCCTGAGGCCCCAGAAGGGGTAAGCTAGTGGGAGGGGAAACAGCAATTTAGTGGAGATTAAAATTTTCACCTATTTACAATAATTCATCACATCTAACCATACTCACATCCCCAGGAAGGCTGCACTTCTGGAATGGGAATCCAGAGGGAGCTGTGACGTAGTGGACATTGTGAAGTTCTTGGAATCTAGGGAGACTTAAGTCCTAGCCATAAATGAATCACTTAAACATCTGTCAGCCTTAGTTCCTTCATCTGTAAAATGGAGGTAATAATAATATCTCTCAGGGTTGTTCTTAGGATCAAATGAGGTAACAGAGAAAGTCCTTTGAAAACCTTAAAGAACTAGATAAACATTTAGTATTTAGATAAGAGTGCTGGGCTTGGAATATGGAAGACTCATCTTTCTGAATTCAAATCTGACCTCAGACGCTTACAAGCTGTGTGACCCTGGGAAAGTCACTTAACCCTGCTTCCTCAGTTTCCTCATCTGTAAAATGAGCTGGAGAAGGAAATGGCAACCCCCTTGAAGTGTCTACCAAGAAAATCCCAAATGGGGTCAGGGGGAGTCAGACACAACTGGAAAATGCAGCTTTCAGTAGACCTTTTAAAGTCCTTTTCAATTAGACTTTAGAGAAGACAGTTTCTTTTTAATACCAGCATTTAGCAGCTTGTCTGGCACAGAGCAGGAGCTTAATAAATGCTTCTTGACTAGACTTATAAACTGGTCCCAACCTTACCATCTGTTACTCCCCTTACCATACCCTATGGCCCAGTCCCATTCAACTTCTTGCTGATTCTCATGCAATGGCCATCACTCCCATCTCACCTCTGAAAATGCCATGTATCCTTCAAGGCCCTGCTCCTGCAGCACCTTCTATGTGAAGCTTATCCTGATCCCAGAAATTCACATCATCTTATTCGTGTGTGTGTGTGTGTGTGTGTGTGTGTGAGAGAGAGAGAGAGAGAGAGAGAGAGAGAAAGAGAGAGAGAGAGAGACAGAGAGAGAGAGACAGAGAGAGAGAGAGAGACAGAGAGAGAGACAGAGAGACAGAGAGAAAGAGAGAGAGAGAGAAAGTATGTGTACTTGCCTCCCTAGGTAGAATGCAAGCTCCTAAGGACAAGGGCAGTTTCTGTCTTTATGTCCCCAGCAACAATACAAGGACTGGCAAATAGTAGGCACTTAATGTATACTTGGTTAGGTAAGGGATGTAGCCCCTCTCCCCCATGAACAGCCTCTGGAATACCATTGGTTTACTATTTTGGCATGCTGTAGTAAACACTGGGGTACACTATGGCTTCTTCTGAGGTGTCCCACTCCATTACACTGCTTTTAGTTTCTCTGTAACCTTCCATATTAAAAAGATCAGGTCAGCATTTTTCCCTTTCTCAATGAAGCAGGGTGCTACTGTACTAGACAAGGTCCATTCTGAGAACCTCAGAGCCCTAGGGATGTGGACAAAGGCTATGCCCACAATTCTCTCCTGAGGGCACACCCCTGATGACTTGGTCATCATGGAAAGGGCTGCAGTAGCCTCTTAAAAGCTCTGGCAGCTGCAAAAAGCCCCAGAAATTTGGAACAGAGGTTTCCCACCTGGAAGGAGAGTTCCACAGAGCTAAAAAGTCAAGTAAGTA
>CM053598.1:44388538-44433190 GCA_028646575.1 Pseudocheirus occidentalis | reverse complement strand
AACTCCCACATCAAAAGCTTCCAAGAAACATGAATACTGCCTACAAGCCATAGATCAGCTTAAGAAGGATTTTGAAAACCAAATAAGAGAAGAGGAGGAAAAATTAGGAACAGAAATGAGAATGATGCAAGAAAATCATGAAAAGAGAGTCAACAACCTGACTGACTGAAGAACAACCTGACTGACCTTAAAAAATAGATTAACTCAAATGGCAAAAGAGGCACAAAAAGCCAATGAGAAGAATCCCTTAAAAAGTCAAATTTGCCAGATGGAAAAAGAATCTCAAAAGCTTTCTGAAGAAAATAATTCCTTCAGAATTAGAGTGGAGCAAATGGAGGCAAATGACTTTATGAGAAATCAAGATACTATTAAACAGATTCAAGCAAATGAAAAAATAAAAGGCAATGTGAAATATCTCCTTGAAAAAAACACTGATATGGAAAATAGATCCAGGTGAGACAATTTAAAATTTATTGGACTACCTGAAACCCATGATCAAAAAAAAGAACTTAGAAAGCATTCTTCAAGAAATTCTCAAGGAAAATTGCCCTGATATTTGAGAACCAGAGGGCAAAATAGAACTTGAATTCACCTATCACCTCTTGAAAAAGATCCCCAAAAGAAAATTCCTAAAAGGGGTGACTTCCCTCAGGAAGGTGAGATGGAAAAGTATTATATGAAAGTATCAGAGTCCTGAGGTTGAACTGCTGAGCATATTGGAGCTCAAACCACCCAAACAACATCACCCTAGCAACTGAGGGTCAACAAATGCTCTTCTCTGTGTGTACCTTATCCAGAGTTATAGGACAAATTCATATTGCCTGTATGACCTTGAGAGCATACAACTATTAGAAAGTTCTGTTGATCTGCATTGTTGATGGCAGAAGGAGGGAAGAAGATACAAGAAATCCTAGGCTTGGGTCACCAGAGTCCTGTAGTCCAGGCCAGCAGTCCCACGGATTACACTTGAATCCCAGACTACAGACTTAGGTAAAGCTATTTGAGATCCTACCTTCACAGCAGATGGGCATATAATTGGGGGGTCTAGCTGAGACTGGCATTTAAGGAACTGGAACTTCAAGGTCCTTGGGTTCCATACCATTCACCTAGATTGTAGCAGAAACTAACCACAATGTAATGAGATATTTCATTAAACCAATGTGACCTCTTCAGGAGCCCTTCTGATTTAGGGGAAAGATAATGCATTCTTTGTTGTCAGCTTAAACCCTAATGCATGCATATCCATACATTCATCAAGTAATAACTAATATGTATAGTGCTTTAAGATATGCAAAGAGCTGACATACACTGTCTCATTGGATCTGGATCTCCACAGCAGCCCCATGAGGTGCGGGCTAGGTTTATTCCTATATACAGATGGAGATATTGAAATTGAGGGAGGTTGAAATTTGCTCTAGGGTCACAGAGCTAGTTGGTGCCTCTGAGAATATTTGAATCCAGGTTTTCCTGAGTTCAAGTCCATTGGCTTTCCATTGGCTTTCAAGAGAAGAAGAGAAAACAGGATGGTTCTTTAAATGTCACAACAACAGGATTCAAACTCAAGTCTCCCTGATTCCATTTCCATCATCTCACTACCTACTAATCTCATATAACTTACACATACATTATAATGCTCACATAGAAACACGTACACACAAAAAACATATATCCATACATGTCTGCATGCAACTATACATACATATATATGCGCAGGCATGCACATACAAATATGTACATGTGCTCACATATACATATTATAAATTACATATATAATATATACAAAATTTTATCTATCTGTAGATAGATACATGCTTGTATACACCTCCACAAATGTACCTACTTTTTGTCTGGGAGTAGTGTGCTTTGATGGAAAGATGTGGAAACAGAGAACCTGGATCTGAATCCCATCTCTACCACTCACTATGTTACTTTCATTAAGTCACACAACCTGTCTAGGCCTCTATTTTCACAGCTAAAATATAACTGTTACACCAATTGGACATTTCCAAACTTATTTAGTCCACTGCTCCCTTTTCAAAAGAAAATGCCTCAGTGCTCCCCTAGAAACTACTTGTTTAACCCTTTAATGTTTTTTTAAATTTGCATCATTTCAAACTATTATTGCCTCCCTGGATCATTCCAGCATCGCCCTGGAGGAGGCGTCACACACTTTGGGAACCTATGGACTAAGGGACATCCAAGAACCATCCTAGATCTAGATTTCATGAGTTTCATACAGAAGGCTAAATAGGTCGTTCTATTGAAGTTTTTGTTTACTAAATGGCACCAATACAGACAGTGGGCCAGTAGAGTACATGGTAGGGAAATCTCTGATACATTGCATAGGTGGTAAAACATAAGAATCAGGCTTTTTTTTCAGTAATCCTCTTTGGACTACCTCCATGAAGCAAGGGTTTGAGGATACTCCATTTATATTTCCTGGCCTGGCTTCCCTGATGACTCTTCTATTAAGGCACTGACTCCCAAGCTTCTCCCTGTGTATTGGGGAAGCCATATTTTGTAGTTGTCCCTGACCAACCAGCAGACCTGCAGAACTGCCCTGCCCCTGCATGACTTGGTTTAATGGATAAAGAGGTCAAGGATGTTAAGAAAAAGCAGGCACAATGAGCTCTGGCAGCTGCACCACACAAGGGCTATGGAGGATTAAGCACCAAGCCGGAGTCATTGCAGAGAGCGGAACCCTTGGACCACTGGAACTCGGTAACCTTTTTCTAAAGTTTTTGAGCCATCTGGGCTGGAAGCCCTAAGGAGAATAAATCCTCCTCTTCTCCCTCTAATTAAAAACGGGGAAGGGAACCATAATCTCCACAAAGCTGTGCAAGTTCCTTAAAGAACTTTAGGCCCCCGTTGGGCCAGTTTAAATGGGAGTTGGGAGTGCATTCAGGCAAAGCCGATAAGGAGGGGGGAAGCGTATTAACAGGTACAGTAAAAACCTGCTAATCTTATTACACTGAAAGCTATTTTCTTAACAGGCTTACGGTCTCTTTGACTGGTGTTTGGTTACCTACTGTACATGGTATCAGCCAGCCAGGGTGCCAATGGGGGCTCGGGTGTTTGGGTGCATCACCGACTTGAGAATTGTGTTTTCTTTTACATTGTTTGGTCTGAAAACACATTTCCTAGTAGGGCTACAAACCTCCTGCTCATTTGACTACAAAGGGAGGAAAGCAGGAGAAGGTAACTCAGAGAGGGGACAGCTAAATTCTTTATTCATTTGAATAGAGAGGAAATGCAACTTTTATCTCAGTTCCATTTTGGCTTAAATATTTATTTTTGTCACAGTGTGTATAGACAAGACCTTTTTCTTTCTTTCTTTCTTTATAAAGTATGAGGGGTAAAGAGAAAATAGAGCCAAGCTGGTGGGTGTAACTTACTCCTAGACTCTCAAAAGATGATAATGACAAAAAACCACAGCTCCCATTGTTCTAATGCTCATTATAAGAAAACATCATATTCATTATTTCATCTGATCTTCTGAACAATCCTATGAGGTAGGTGGTAATATTATCCTCATGGGGGAGGGGGAAACTGAGGCTCAGAGATGTTAAATGTGAAGTGTCTAAAGGACAACCTGAGCCCATGTCTTTAAAGTTGTACTATGCCCCACTGGCTTTCAAAGAAAGGGGAGAAATCCCAGGGAGCAGCAGCAGGAAGTGATGGCTTTTCAGTGTAGGAGGAAGCTGTGCATGTTGGAACGCGGAGAGGAAAAGGCCACTGGAGAGGGAGGATTTGAAGTTGCCAGAGAATCAAGAGAGACTTATGGGAGCAAGGTCTCCAAAGGATTAGGGAATGAGGGGAGAGAGGAGCCCTGGGCTTGGTAGCAAGAGAACTGGCCTCTGGTTACAGCCCTGCCACCCACTATAAGAAATCCACTAGGGGTGGTTAGGTGGTGCAGTGAACGGAGCACCGCACCGGCCCTGGAGTCAGGAGGACCTGAGTTCAAATCCGGCATCAGACACTCAACACAAAAACTAGCCGTGTGACCTCGGGCAAGTCACTTAACCCCAATTGCCCTCCAAAAAAGAAAAAAAAATCCATTGACTCTCTTGGGGACTCAGATTCACCTTCTATCAAATAAGCACTGCCTTATTTAGTTCATAGTATCATTATACTTTCTTAGGTCATGCTGCTGAAAAGGACCTTAGATATCACAGTCTAAACTACCCATTTTACAGATGAAGAAACTGAGGTCCAGAGAGGAACACGAAGTCGCCCTAAGTGACACAGTTATTTTTTTGTTGCTGTTCATTGTTTCAGTTGTGTCTGATTCTTCACGACCCCTACTTGGGGTCTTCTCGGCAGAGACACTGGAGTGGTCTGCAATTTCCTTTTCTATCTCATTTTACAGATGTGGAAACTGAGGCAAGCAGGGGTTAAATGACTTGTCCACGGTCAAGTAAGTATCTTACTTGATTATAGCTAGTAAGTATCTGAGGCTAGATTTGAACTCAGGTCTCCCTAACTCCAGACCTGGCACTCTATCTATTGAGCCACTTTCAGAGCTACCATGCCAAAATTCAAATCCAGGTTACATGGTTCCCAGACTGGGGTTCAACGTACCACACTGCCTCAATAAAGTCAATAGTCTCACACATAAGCATCATTGCTTCCAAGGTAAAACTCACATCCTCCCCCAACTTCTCATCCTGTGTGCTTCTTGTCCATGTTCTTGGAGAATTCCCCAGATGATGGAATCAATAGGAGGCCTTTTCCCAAATCACTCTGTCTCTGCCAATACAATATCAGCTCCTTGTGAGCAGGAAATGCATCCTCAAGGCCTAACAGAGCATCTCGTACAGAGCATGTGCTTATCAATGCTTGGACTGGTTGTCCATTTATTATTCCTCTCTCTCTCATCATGTGACCAGCCCTGCTCCTTTTCCCACTTGGATTCCTTGAAACTTATAGTACTCCAAAACAGAAAAACATATTACAAATATGTGTTGCTGGTGTTTTCCATTTGTCCCTTTTCCTGGAGAATAGCCTGGGTTTGTTTAAAGCACTGAGGAATTTTCCCAATATAACTAGTCCCTTCTCTTTCTCCTATTCAGTTCTGGACCCAACCCTCTGTTTGTCTACAATGCCTGTCCCAGAGATAGACACTGATACACCAAGTTAGAACATTGACCATCCAGTGCTTGCAATAATCTAAAATACAAAAGGCATTTTTCATGTACCACTGGTATTTAGAGAACCAGCTGTAAAGGTAGAAAGCCCTGAGTTCAATCTCTCCTCTGACATATATTTCCTATGGACCCTGGGTAAACTGCCTAACCAACTTCTTGATGCACCAGGAAGTTATATATGGCAATGAAACCTCAGATTCAATCCCTATCCTGTTTTTTCATATAGATGGACAATCTCTTTCAAATGTCCAAAGATTTCATCAGCAGGTCCTCAGCCTTGGTATAATCAGCACCCATTCCTTAGCTCAGCATTTAAAATTCTTCACAATATGCATCCTGGGCCATCACCGGTCATCTTGACTTCTGTCCTGCCACTGGACATTAATTAAGCCGCCAGAGGAGAAAGTAAGGCTGATGACCTCAAATAGCTCTGCTTCACCCCGTGATGTCACTGGCCCCCTTCAGGCATGAAGGACCAACAACAGGCAGGGGTGGGAAACATACAGCCTTGAAGCTACATGTGACCCTCTAGGTCCTCAAGTGCAGCCCTTTGGCTGAATTACCCTGTGAAGTTTGGCCTCAGTGAAAGGGCCGCATTTAAGAACCTAGAGGGCTACATGGGGCCTCAAGGCCACAGATTTCACATCCGTGACCAACAACAATAACAACATAATTTTGGGAATAAAGAGAGAAAACATGTGAAACACGTGAAAGGCACTTTGTAAAAAGCAAATACACTTGCTGTACTCTAGAACACCGCAAAAACATAGCTAAAGTACCCTGTAGAGAGTAGCTATGCAGATTAGACCTGCAAAGCCCATATTAAAGTCTGAACAACAAGTGCTTAGGGCAGAAGCTAAGTCTTCTCTTTAGAACCTAGCACAGTGCTTCACACAGTAACAATAAATGTTGCTGAAATGACAGCACAAGGGGACCTGCAGAATAGGGGGTTCCTGCTCAACCAATGCAAATTTGCTGAAATCGATCATTTAAAACATGAATAGGCGTACCACCTTTCATGTCTGTGTTGGCATCTCCAGCACCTACTATGGTGCCTGGCACATACCACGTGCTTAATAAATATTTGTTAACTGACTGGTTACAGTTACGGTCTCAGAGATGCTCTTTTTTTAAAACCATCCATCTCAATTAATAAAGAAATATATATTTTAGGGGTGGAGTCAAGAAGCAAGAGAATGCAATAGCTCTCCCAATAACTACCTCAAATACCTATAAAATATGACTCTAAACAAACTTTAGAGCTCCAGAACCCACAAATTACAGAAAAACAAACACATCTCCCACTGGGGGCAGCCCAGCAGGAGGGACAGGAAGGGCTCATCACAGAGTGCTGGGAGCCAAGCCCAACCTGGCCTGAAACCACAGCTTAGTCCCAGGGCGGTCAGGACAAGCCAGGCTGGAGCACTTGGGAAAGTGGATCATCAGCAGCAGTGGCAGTTTCCAGAATTATCAACCCATAAGAAACAAGGACAAAGTGAAAGGTCAGTGGAACTCAGCTAAATTTGGGGGAGAAAAGTGGGTCCGGCCATCCACCCCCAGGGCAAGAAATCAGCAGAAGCAGTGGCCCTGCAGCCACTCCCATGTGGCTGCTTCCACAGCCTGCAGATTGCAGGGGCTCTTGCCTTAACCGGCCTGGATGAGGATCACGGTCTTGGGTGGTGGTCCTGAGGTGCATTTTCAGTTAGCCAAAGCTGGTGGGGGCTGCAGAAACTGCACCTCTTAATAGCTCCAGCAGCTGCAAAAACTCCAGCAATTGGGGACAAAGCTCTCCCCTCTGAAAGCAGAGTTCTACAGTGGCTCAAAAATCACATTAATTGACTGGCAACATGAGCAGACAAAGGAAGCAAACCAAGCTCAGCAACCCAACTTTGGATTCCTTTTATGGGGACAAAAAGGATCAAAGCATGGAACAGGAGGAAGACAACATAGTCAGAACTCCAGCACCATAAGCTTCCAAGAAAAATGTAAGCTGGCTACAGGCCATAGAGGAACTTAAGAAGAATTTTGAAAATCAAATAAGAGAAGTGGAAGAAAAACTGGGAAGAGAAATGAGAATGATGCAAGAAAATCATGAAAAGAGAGTCGACAACCTGACTGAAGAAAATAACACCTTAGAAAATAGATTAACTCAAATGGCAAAAAAAGGCACAAAAAGCCAATGAGGAGAAGAACACCTTAAAAAGTCGAATTTGCCAGATGGAAAAAGAATCTCAAAAGCTTTCTGAAGAGAATAATTCCTTCAGAGTTAGAGTGGAGTAAATGAAAGCAAATGACTTTATGAGAAATCAAGAAACAAATGAAAAAATAGAAGGGAATGTGAAATATCTCATTGAAAAAACCACTGACCTGGAAAATAGATCCAGGAGAGACAATTTAAAAATTATTAGACTACCTGAAATCCATGATCAAAAAAAGAACCTAGAAAGCATCCTTCAAGAAATTCTCAAGGAAAATTATCCTGATATTTGAGAACCAGAGGACAAAACAGAACTTGAAAGAATTCACCAATCACCTCTTTAAAAAGTTTCCAAAAAGAAAGCTCCTAGGAATATTATAGTCAGGTTCTGGAGTTCCCAAATCAAGGAGAAAATATTACAAGGTGCCAAGAAGAAAAAAGTTGACTACTGTGGAAACACAATCATGATAACCCAGGATCTGGCAGCTTCTACAGTAAGGAATCAAAGGGCCTAGAATATGATATTCCAGAGATCAAGAGAGCTAGGATTAAAACCAAGAATCACCTACCCAGCAAAATTGAGTATAATGTTCCAGGGGAAAATATGCTTATTCACTGTGGTGGAGGACTTTCAGTCATTCTTGATGTAAAAACCAGAACTGAATAGAAAATTTGACATTCCAATACAAGAAGCATGTGAAGGTAAACATGGAAAAGAAGTCATAAGGAACTTATCAAAGTTTAACTATTCACATGCCAACATAGAAAAATGATCATTGTAACTTATGAAACTTTTCTCAGTATAAGGATAGGTGAAGGATAAATGCATGTATGTGTATGTGTGTATGTATGTATATATATGTACATATATGTACATATAGGAGGGTGTATATGCATATGAATACATATGTGAGTGTGTATATATATGTGTGTACATAGAGGGCACAGGATCAATTTAATAGGAAGGGATGACATTTTTAAAGGTGAAATTGAGAGGTAGGAAAGAAATATGAGAGGAGAGAGGGAGAAACAGAATGGGGTTAATCATCTCATATAGAAGAGGCAAGGGATAATTGTTACAATGGAGTGGAAGAAGAGGAAGGCAAAACAGAATGGGTCAACCTTATTCTCATTGAATTTGGCTTAGGGAAGGAATGAAATAAACTCTAAATTGGGTATCATGCCACACAGGAGAGTGGGGGGAAGAAGGGGATGAGAGGTGAGATGATGGAGGGGAGGGCAGGGGAGGGGAGAGGGTTGCTTGAAGCACACACTTCTGTAAAGGGACAGGGAAAAATAAGAGAATAGAACAAGTTGGGGGTGGGATAGGAAGGAGGGAAATATAGTCAGTCTTTCACAATATGTCCATTGTAGAGATGTTCTGCGTAACTACATGTGTACAGCCTGTATTGAACTGCTTGTCTTTCCAGAGTGAGTGGGTGATGAGGGAGGAAGGGAAAGAACCTAGAATTTAAAGTTCTATAATCAAATATTAAAATATATACATATATGCATATATATATAATTATTATTATTATCATTATTATTTACATGCAACTGGCAATTAAGATATACAAGCCCTGGGCTAAGGAGACCCATCCTGCCCTACAGGAAAGTCAGAGGAGTGATGGGGGAGGACATAGGAGACAGCAGATTGGGGAGAGGGTATATAGTGGGGTGTTTTGGGGGTGGTGGGTAGGGGAAAGATAGGAAGAAAATTTGTAACTCAATATCTTGTGGAAATGAATGATGCCAACTAAAAATAAACAAAAGTTAATTTAAAAAAGAAATACACATTTTATTGGGCACCCACTATGCACATTGTTGCTCTTATTGTTCAGTTGTTTCAGTCTTGTCTGACTCTTCATGACCCCATTTGGGGTTTCCTTCGCAAAGAAGCTGGAGTGATTAGCCATTTCCTCCTCCAATTCATTTTACAGATGAGGAAACTGAGGCAAACAGGGTGAAGTGGCTTTCAACAGGATCACACAACTAAAAAGTGTCTTAAGGTCAGATTTGAACTCATGAAGATGAGTCTTCCTGATGGCAGGTGCAATGCTCTATGCACTGTGGCGTCACCTAGCTGCCCTACCCACTTTACACAGGAGGCTACAAAACTCCAAACAAGGCAAAGCCACAACAAACCATTCACTTAAAAAATATCCTGTCTTATTGTGGCAGACCTCTTCCTACCATGAACAGAGAAAACAAGGACCACCACATAAGCTCACCTGGATGCAATGAACAATTCTAAAAGGAGAAGGTCATCAAAATCTATAATAGCCAGCTGATCAAACTAAGGAGTGAAGGATGCTTGCTGGGCTCTGCCAGTCTACAGGATACTAGCAGGGGACCCACCTGGACCAAGAAAGGCTTGTAGAATTAAGGCAATGTTGTCGAGCTCGCCAGCTTCAGGGATAAAGCATAGGTGAGTACTAAAAAGATGTTTCCACATTCTGGAAGCAGGATTCTCTTTTGCTGGTTCTGGTCAATACTGCGTTTTTAAAAATCGCTTTCAGGATATGTTATGCAGATGAATCCTGACAGAGGGGTCCATTTCCATGGCTTGGATGCACCTTTCACGCAGGTATAAAAGGGAAGTGGGAAAAGAAGAGGAAGAAAGGAGATGATTCAGAACATGCCTATGAATTCATACAGTCACACAGCAAAGAACAACTGGAAAGTGTTGTTGTTGTTGTTGTTTTAACTGTGGCTGCGTACAACTGGGGAAAGAATGTTCATTTTCCAAGCTCAGGATTTACATTTTATGGTACTGGCCACTAGAGGAATCTGACAGGCCTATACCAGATGGTAAGGAAGTTAGAAAAAAAAAAAGAAAATGTCTTTCCTTTTTTCTCCTTTCTAAATGGCTGAAAGTGATTTTCCTCCCAACTATATTTTCTCCCTGACTTCTGGGGCCCCTGTTCACATGCTTTTAACACCAATTCAGTATCTCCTTATGGACCTTTTCAGCTCTAGGATACCCCCTTCATCACTGGCCACTGACCACCATCCTCCTAGTATTGCTGTTAATCCTTCTCCCTTCAAAAGAAATCCACCTTAAAAGAACTGCCAACAAAGTAGGGGCCCATCAATTGGGGAATGACTAAATGAACTACTGTATGAATGAAATGAAATATAACTGTGCTCTAAGGCACAATGAATATAAGAAACTCTGAGTAACATGGGAAGAGTATTTTAGACTGACTAAAGAATAAAGAAAACTATATGCAAGAGAGAGAGGGAGAAAGAGAGAAAGAGACAGAGAGAGAGAGAGATTGAGGGAGAGAGAGGGAGGGACAGAGGGAGGGAGGGAGAGAAGAAGAGAGAGGGCGAGGGAGAGAGAGAGGGAGGGAGGGAGAGAGACAAGGAAGGAGGGAGAGAGACAAGGAGGGAGGGAGAAAGAGGGAGGGAGGGAGGGAGAGAAGGAGGGAGAGAGGGAGAGAGAGAAGGAGGGAGGGAGAAAGAGAGGGAGGAAGAGAGAGAGAGATGCAGAGAGAGACAGAGAAAAGAGAGACAGAGAGAGAGAGAGAGAGAGAGAGAGAGAGAGAGAGAGAGAGAGAGAGAGAGAGAAACTCACAACTCCAACAACATAAACAGAAAGGACAAAACAAAACTACCTGCAAAGAAATGGGGAAAATGCAGCTTCCTCCCTTCACTGGAGGAAGACTATGGGAGGTAGAATATTGTACACCCTATCATACATGACAGATATATTTGCTGACTTCACTGAAATGTATTTTTTTTCTCTTTTAAAAAATCTTTGTCATAATGGAAGACTTACTGGATAGGGGAGAAAAGAATACTGGGAAATAAATGCCACATAAAAACAGAAGTCATCTATAATTATTTTTTAAACAAAAACCACTGGAAGCAGGCAACTTCCTTGTCAAAGTAATTCAGGCTCCCAAAGTCAAACCAAGGAAGTTTTGTTCAAATCTGCCACTGAGGAGAAAACTATTTTCTCTCCTATTTATTGTCAAACTTTAGCTCAGAGCTAAAGTCAAAGTAGGCAGGCCCAAATGAAAAAAAAATAACCCAGGATGCATTATTTCCTATGAAATTTGCCTCTTTCCCTATAAATGTTTGCAAAAGACACTCCTAAATGAACACAATTTTCCACCCACCTCTTGGAAAAATTATGTATCATTTACACTTGATGAATGCAAATGATGATGATTCCACAGATGAATACACAAAGTTAAGAGCTTTTCTTCCCCATCTTTTCTGGCTTTTGAATCATTCTTTTTGTCTGATTTTTTGTAGGAGTTAATCATTAGAGTTTCTTAGGCCTGCCTTGTCCTAGAACTGCCCCCCACCTCAAGAGACAATGAAAGAGCAAAAGATTTCTTCCTAATTTATTCCAGCTTTTATCACCCCTGGCATGGACAGACTTTCATATCTGATCCAAAGGCCGGAGTGTCAGGTGTAGCTAGTTGATGCCAGGGTGAGGCTGGGGTGGTGCCAATTCCACCTGCTCCCCAAATAGGCCACCTTCATTAACCTGTGCCATGGGGCACCTTTTGATTTTTCTGAAACCATACTAGAGAGGTGGATTACTTAAGAAACAATTAGGTGCGTACACAAAGCAATTTGCAGGGAGCCATACTCCTTCAGCTTTCCAAGTGAAGTGCCTTTCAAGGCTGATTTATAACACTGTCGTCTTCAGAAGGCAAAATAATTAATAGGAGCATGGACTTCTAATTTCAGTGACTTCCAGAGAGAGTGGATTTCATTTGATTTATGATGGCCGGTGACTTTGCATTTTATCAGTTCATTCACTCATTATTTATGCTGATGACCAATTTCAATGGGTCGCTATCATCTAACTCGGTACTAATCAAAGAGAATTAGGGTTCACTGCATTATTTAGAAGTCACTAATTTATCTTCCGAACAAGTAGCTAAAAGAGTTTGGGGCCTTCCAGAGAGAAAGCTGAACAGCTGGCTGAAGCCAGAGAATTTGGTCAGTATTATAAATGACTGTTAGGGAGGGTAGCAGGATGATGGGAAGGAAGGAAGGAGAGGGAGGAAGGGAGGAAGAAGAAGGAAGAAAGGAAGGAAGAGAAGTGAAGGGATGCAAGAAAAAATCAAGAAGGGAAGAAAAAGACAGAAAAGGAGAAGGGAGGGAAGAAGAAAGGGGAGCCCCAACCAAATGGACAAAGCACAGGAGGAAAAACATAATGAGGACATCATCACTGCTAACATATTGTGTCCAGGTAATCAGACAGACTTAGCATCTTCCCATCAGAGTAATTGAGAGAAGTCATTTTAATTTAATAATTATCAAATGCTTCTTTTGTACAAGGTCTCCTAGGACTTGAAGGGGAAAGGGGAAATAAATAAGGCTAGTGCCTGACCTCAGGGAGTTTAAAATCTAGTAGGATAAAAAAAAAGGGATCCAAATGGTTTTAACCTCACAAAATCTGTCACCGTTCAAGCAAACCAAAATGATGCTTTGGTACCAAAACAACCAGAGGCACTTCTGTCTAATTTTCAAGCCATTTCAATGTGTTCAATATGAGAAAATGGCTCACGTTTAGACTAAAGAAAACAACCCTCTCGGCAAGAAATAATACTCAATTATACTCAATCATGTTGAACAACCACCTCCACCAGAATTATCCCTTGCTAGGCAGGGTGAAAAAACAAACAATTGGTTCTGTTTTCATGGGAAAGGATTCAACTCATGAACACTTTACCTTCTGCCAGACCAGCCCATGACGCTTCTAATATCATTGCTCAGTGGATTATCTGAACTCAGAATCTTTCACTAAGAAGGAACAAGTGTAAAATCGGTTATGTTATTTAAGAGGAAAGAGAAAAGTACTAAATACCTCGTCACTTGTTGCATTGGTGTATTTTTAAATTAGACCAGACAAGGGGAAGGATGAAAAAGAAATGGGAAAAAAATCTTACACTAAACACTTTTTTATTTGGCCAAAGGAGCTGTCCCCTTGAAATCCCAATTTTTAAGGGTCAGAGCAAAAGTTGGTCTTTTCACTGGAGGGTGCTTTCATCATTCAGCTTCAACAGGCCTATCAGGATTCTGCTTCTTAGCGGTTTTTCTCAAGCAGGCAAAAAAACCTAGCAAATATTAAGGATTGTTAAAGTGAAAATATTGATAAAAATGCTACTGGACATTTTTACAATTTTCTAACAGAAATATGGAACTATGAGTGACTGTAGGTGCAAAAAAGTCCCCTCCACTAACTGGCTCCAGAAAACAGAAGCAGGGGACTGGAAGGGCAAGATGTTGTATAACTTAAATAATGGCTGGCATTTTGCTTTTTGTCTATTCTCCTTTGTTATAAGGGATGGTTCAAGGGGGACAGGGGTATATCTAGGAAGGACTGATGTCAAAGTAAAAGCACCAATAAAACTTAATTTAAAAAAGAAATAGACTGACCTATCTCATAACAGATGTTCGTGCCATTCTGACTTTCCAAAGTATTTAACTCCAGACTTTTGCAATGCTCATATAATAATTATGGTTATACTAAACAGATTAAGCAGCCATGCTGATTTATTTTTACAGGCCTTTCCTACATATAAACTCACAGTATTTATCATATTAATGATCTGAAATAAAGTCTGAGACTTTAGTATTCAATTCTGCCCAGGATCACGATTTGTATTTCACTACTTGTAACACAAGGTTCAACAAACACCACAAGCTCCCATATCCAAATTGTTGATTCCCCCCCTACCTGTCTCAAGCTCCAACAGAAATACCTCACCTCCTAAATGAAACAGGACTGTGGCCACACTGAAATGGGCACTGACTTAAGTTTCCAGTGTTCCTACCCTAGCAAACAGATTTCTGTTCTTTTGTTTAAGAGAAACATTTGGTACCTACTGATCATTAATGTATCTACAATAATAATTCCTTTTACACAGGCAGAGGGAGGGAGAGAATGAGGAAGGAAGGGAGGGAGGAAGGAAGGAAGGAAGGAAGGAAGGAAGGAAGGAAGGAAGGAAGGAAGGAAGGAAGGAAGGAAGGAAGGAATGAGAGAGGGAGGGAGGACATAGGACTCCATGGAATTTAAATGGGAGAGAATTTCAGGTAGAATCTGACTGTTCTTTCACTTTTCCTCACCAATGAGCATTTAAAGTCTGAATACACAGGCTAATTAGAGAAGCATTAGGATAACAACTCTAATGGGCAAATTTTTAATTTGTTTGGGACTTCCTGAAGATTTATGACCCTAATTCTCTTTTTTGACTTTCTCAAGTAAATGGGCAGATGCACGTGAAAGCAGAGGGAGGGAAAAAAAAAGAGAAGCAGAATTTCTGGTACATGATCGCCCATCATTGGGCTGAGCAAATGAGCCAGAGCAGGCATATTAATAGGTCTATTTAATAAATAGTGGCCTTGGAGAAGAAGTTTCTATGTGACGAAAGTGAGCTTTGGGGCTAAAAGCTCAGCCTGTGAACCAATGAGCAGCCACTCCAGACCCCAAAGAGAAAACTCAAGCCCCCAATGATTCACGCATGCAACAATGTAGTAATCTAAGTCCTGTACAGTCTAAGGGCCACAAACTGCCGATCCTCAGGGGAAGAAAAGCCAGAAAAGATGCCCCTTCTTCAAGGTTGAAGGCCCACCCACCAATTTCTTCCCTTTCTGCCCCAGTCCGCAGCAATCTCTCCCTTCTTTGAGGGTCTATAACATTCTTATGAGTATTTTCTTTTGGATTATATTATATATTTTTCTTTAAGAGATCACATAGATATAGAACGAGGAAGGACCCCAAATATTATCTACTTCAGCTTCTCATCTAACAAATGAGGAAACCAAGGACAAAGAGGCTTAGTGACTTGATTTATACAAGAAGGGGCAAAAGGGAGCAGATCTGTGATTTCATCCATAAAAGGAATTCTCTCAAAATTGCCAACATGCTGCCAATCTGTATCAATGGAGGGAGTTTCCACATTGGAAGTCCCCTACCTTGATGAAATCATAGGTCTCTACCATCCTCCTTTCCCAACCCTAATAGAAAGAAAACACCATGGGAATTAACTAAGAACCTGATCTTAAACTCAAGAGTCTGAGAGTTTCCTGGGACCTAGAAAAGTTAACTGACTTGCCCAGTGTCCTACAGACAATATTTATCAGAGGAGGAGACTTATCCTAGGACACCCTGACTTCAAGACCAACTGTATATCTATGATGCCTCTCGGTGACACCAAAGGTGTTGAAGATCAATTGGGATGATTGTTACCATTCTCACCTTGGAAATGAGCAAATGCTACAAATTAAAATTTGATTGATCATTTTACTGATTGTCTTTATCACTTTGAAAAGTGATGGAGAAAATGTTAATACCATTCCCAATCCCTAACTTCTTCCCTTCCACCACAACTCATGAGATATTTTGGAAACTATGCAAAGGCGGATGGCAAGAGTCCTTTGCATTCTGATATTTCATTGTATTTTGATATTTCTTGTATTCTTAAATTCACAGCTAAGACTTAAGAGATCTGAAAAAGTAAAAGGGACAAAATCAAAAGATTCATCATCTAGAAGTCTTGTCTAAAAAAAGAAAAAAAAAGCTCTAGGCACCACTCATTCAATGGTCTGACTCCTTGATTGTTTCAGGAAACCTATGCCCTGGGATGTTGCCAGGCAACACACAATCCACAAAAAGGAAATTGGGCAGATGCTCCATCTCCACCATTACGAACTGTCCAACTTAGACTTGGAAGTGGGCATGAGCCTGAATGTCAGGAAAGGAAGCAAAGCATACAAAGGTGGGTGAAATGCTGGTCTCAGCTCTGGTGTGTCATGACAGCCTCGTAGAAGCTAAAGAGTGGGAGTTTTTGAAACGAGTGCCAGTTAAATGATCCATTCAGTTATACTTGATATGTCTGGTATAATATAGCTTGTTCCAGATGTCAAATAATATTGCCAAACCATGCTCGCTAATGGGAAAACCATTGTTGCTGATAAGCTAAGTGTTGTTGAATTTGTGCAACAGTCACCCATCTGCAAACAAAATATTATATTAAAAAAACCCTGCAGCTCATAATTTAAGCCGGCAAAGGGAATGCGTTAAAAAAATCCCACAATTTATTTTTAAAATTCCCAAAATAATATTTCACATTTATGCATTTTAGTTATATTCAATTTTATACAAAAATTATAGTAATTGTCCTTCACCTGATGTGAATGTTATAATTATACTTTCAGCATTCCCATGCTTTCACACCCAGCCATAAAAAAAGCCCAGTGTATCTGGAACCAATCCAGGAAAGAAGCAAATAGATTTTCAAAATTTGACGTGACCCCTTTAAACATACGAGCCTCTAAAACTTCCATTGTTCATAAAATTCATAAAGGGCTACATATGCGCATCCCAACTCCCCTCTTTTCCATTCCATATATATGAAAATGCAATTTACTAGATGTCAAATGAAAAATGCAGTTTTCAGATGCATGACAACAGGTGCTAGTTAACTGATCAGACGCCATTTGTTACCTAGTCTCTTACTCTCATTTGCAGCCATGATAAATTGCATTTTAGGAGAGTGGTGCGATCTAAGGGGTCTTGACATGTTTTTTATTGATTTGCATAGCCTATATGCATGTATTCCTGTTTGTAGGCAAATAGTGCCACAAGTAAATTCAAGTCGCCCAGGCCTGTGTTTCAAGAAAATTGCAGTCATCACGGGGGAGGCAAGATGGAGTGAGTCTGGGCAAGAGAGACACATCCACCCCGCCGGAATCTCAGAACCTCTATTAAGATTTATAGGCTGTAGGATTCTTTTGGGCTTCAACATTATTCTTAGTAAACCCTTTCTGTCTTCTGTTGTTTATAAAAACTGGCAGCTTTAGCAAAGACAGAAGCTTAAGTTGTAGGGAGCACAATTTAACATAATAGTTGCAGCCTGTCCTCCAAATAGCCTGATGCTGATTTTGCAAAAGGCAGAGAGAGGAAAAGGAGAGAGAAGCCACACAAAAACCACCAACCGTAGGCCATTCCCTTGACATGGATGGATACGGCTGTCACTACAGAAAGCATTGGAGCAATTTGATTAGATTTCTAATGTCAAAATTTACTAACTTTTTAGACTCCTGGATTCCATATCTCATCTGCTTTTTCATTTTGTTATCTCAGCACCATCAGGCCCATCACAGAGAGTAATGTACCAATTAGGCCAGGGGAGTCACTCACTCACAGGGGACTTTTTTTTTCCCCTAACCCACAAGGGTTTCCTTGTCCCTCCCTCCTGCTGCCATGACTATGGACAGGCTCCAGCCCATGGTCACCTCTTCAAGCCTTCCTATCACCAGTTCTTTCACTTCCAGGATTAAAATCATCTTCGATAACTTTCACCTAGACACTATCCCTCTTCCTATATGATCTTAATGATAATTATAGCATAAGCTTAAGCATAGTACTAGTTGTCTCTTATAGAGAGCTTTAAGGTCTATAAAGCATGTCACATATATTATCATTATTTCATTTGATTCTCAAAACTACCACATAAGTGAGGCGGGTACTATTTTTATTCCTATTTTTCAAATGAAAAAACAAGCTGACACAAGTTAAGTGACTTGATCAGGGTCATGTAGATATGAAGTGTCTCAAGATTTGAACTCAGGTCTTCTGGACTCCCAACCTAGCTCTCTACTATACCATACTGTCTCCCAACATGTACTTAAATGCTTCCAGACAGTAATATCAAGGTGATTATTCTTTTATCATTCTGAACTCTTTAATTTTTTGTTGTTGTTTCATAACCACTGTGAGGTAGTTTGCTATAGTGGATAATGGACTGGCCCTGGAGTCAGGAAGACCTCCATTCTGATTTGGCTCTTGTCCAAACTGGATCAAGGATATGAAGTTGCTTAGCCTCTCATTGCTCCAAGAAACCCCCTCAGGCTGTCAGTTACAGATGAATCACCCATCTGCACTGGTGAGAAGGAGTTTCCACCCTGGGAACCTACCCTCTTAACCCATCAATCAGTATGCTGATCAACAAAAAAATCATTAGGTACCTATATGAAGTCACAGTGCGAACAGTGCAGTCACCCAGCGTTCCACATTTTCATGGCTCCTGTCCCCAGCTAATCAGTAAACAAACATTTCTTAAACACTGTGCTACTTGCTTCTGATACAAAATTAAATATTAAAATGTCCCTGTCATCGAGCAGCTTACATTCTATTTAAGGAGCTATTCAGTTCAATTCAATTGACATTTATTAAGTGCCTTGTTGTTCGGTCATTATATTTCCATCATAATCTGACTCTTCGTGACCCCATGTGGGATTTTCTGGGCAAAGATACTAGAGTGATTTGCCATTTCCTTCTCCAACTCATTTTACAGATAAAGAAACTGAGGCAAACAGTGGTTAAGGGAACTGCCCAGGGGCACAGAGCTAGTAAGTGTCTGAGACTAGATATGAACTCAATTCATTTGTCCTGTAGACCCAGCATTCTATCCAGTGCACCACCTAGCTATGTGCACAGCACAGTGTCAGACGCTGAGATACAAAAGCAAAAACAAATAGCAGTTCTCAACCTGTGGGTTGCTACCCCTTTGGGGGTTGCCTAAGACCATCAGAAAACACATATTTCTGATGGTCTTAGGAACCGAGACACCGCTCCTCTATCCGTCTCAAGGAGGGTGCGCACACGTGCAGATACACCCACAAACGAGTATTAAAGGGTCATGGCATTAGGAAGGTTGAGAACCACTGCTCTAGTCTAAAGGACCTTATCACTGTATTTGTCATCCCCTACAAAGACAACTTTTAACAGCAGAAGCCATTTCAGATTCTTTCCATTTGGGCCCATATCCTTACACATGTAACAAGAGTATCGTTCTTTCTCTTTTCCATCTCCCGTACGTACAAATGTCCTGACTCCAGAATCTATACACACTGCGATGCATTCAGATGGACATGGCTACACTAAAGATGTGCATGAGACGCTGTTAATCTTAGATCTTCCCTTTAATGCCAGATGATTTGGAAACACGCATTGGTCTTCTACAAATACTAAAAGACCTAGCCCCCAGCCTGGCTAGAAACCCTCTGCAATTGGAATTTATGACAGCATCATTCAACCAAAGCTACCCTTTCCAGAATTACAAATAATCCCTCATTTGCCAAATCTAAAGGCCTTTTCTTAATCCTGAACCTTTTTGGCCTCTTTACAGCATTTGACGCCATTGATCACCTTCCCATTCCTAGATCCTCTCTCTTCTCTAGGTTTTTGGTAACCTCAGTTCTCCTCCTACCTGTCTGATTATTCCTTCTCATTCTCGTTTGAGGGACCTTCATCCAAAATCAATAACTCTTCTGAGCCCCTTTCTTTTTTCACTCTATGCCATCTTATTGGGAGCATTCATCAGCTCTCATTGGATAATTCTGTCCTCTCATAGATAATTATATCTACTCAGGTGTCCCAAAGACATCTCAAACTCAATAGTGATAGGAAAATAAACTCACTTTTTTCCTCAAAACTCTCCTTTCTCCTGAACATTCCTATTACTGTCAAGAATACAATTCTCCACCCCATCACTCAAACTTACAACCTCAGGGTCATCTTCAGTTTCCCCCTCCTCCTTAGACCACATTTCCAATCTACTGCCAAGACTTGTCATTTCTGCCTCCACATCATCTTTTGTTTACATTTCCTTCTTCCCACTCAAATGGCTATTACTCTAGCTCAAAGTCTCATCATCTCTCACCTGGACAACTTCCACAGTCTTACCATTCATCTCCTTGTATCAAGTCTCTCCCTACTCCAATCCATCTCCCATTGCCAAATTAAAGTTCTTAAATTACAAGTCTGACCATGTCATTCCCCCCCCCAAACACTTACACTCAATAAATTTCAGTGGTTCCCTATTATTCCTGGAATGAAACCTAAAGTCCCCTGGTATTTAAAGATGGTTACAATCTGCCTCCTTCCTGCCTTACACTTTATTCTTTTTCACATACTCCATGATTCAGTTACACTAGCCTCCTTACTCACATGTGACTCTCCATCTCTTATCTCCAAGTACTTGCATGGGCTATTCCCCATTCTGGAACAGTCTACCTCTTAGTTTCCTGGCTTCCTTCAAGACTTAGCCCAAATCCCACCTTTCATATTCCCCTCAATTGTCCACACCATTTCCTCCAAGATAAGTCTTTCCTCCTAAATATATCTTTTATGTACTTAGTTTTTTATTGTTTTTTAAGTGCTTTCTCTCCAATTGAACTGTGAGCTCCCTGAAGGCAAGGACTGATTTTGGCTTTCTTTGTGAACCCAGAAATTAAGACAGTGCCCAGCATATAGTCTGAGCTTAATAGATGCCTGCTGACTAATAATATCTAATATTTATAGAGTGCTTTAAGGCTTACAAAAGCGTTTCACACACACACACAGCTAAGAAGAGTACAATAAAATATGCTCATCTAGGTAGTGGAGGGGAGGTCAAGAGTGACTCACATTGAAAAGATATCTGGTGACCAAAATGCCACAGAGATCAGCAATGAATGTTATACAATGAGGCTGGCTCTTGCATGATTCCATAAACTCAATCCTAAAGGAAAAAAATGAGACTGCCACCTATACTAACTTTTTTGGAGGGGTATAGGAGGCTTATGAGTTACTGAGGCAGTTGTAAAATATTTCTCATTTTTAAGGATCATATACCACAGGCTGTCTTTCCCTCTATTCAAGACATGTCCTCTCCATCTGTCTTTCTTACCTTGGGCTCCTTTTCAAACCCTCCATATATGGAACCTACCATGCTACAGCGTTGTTATGTCTAATGGTTGGTTGACATTTCAGTCAAGGGGTGGTGGGTGGGTGGGTAGGGTTTAAGGGAGAGAATTCTCTGGCTATTCCCTGTCTGTGACACCAGAAGGAGTTAACCAGTCAGAAATTACAATCCTAGGTTCCACTCATCTCCTTAAAGCTTCTAGGTTTCATCTAGATGGCTGAATATCTAGTCCTTTTCATAGGAGGGACAGAAGCAAGACATTTCCACACTAACCCAGGAAAAGCCAGAAGAAATGAGCATTATCTACAGTTGTGAGTCCAGAGCAATCCACCCTGGATGCACTGCCCTATTTGCTCCCCTCACCTGTAGCCTGAAGAGCTACCCAAAGTATGCACAAGTATGTTTTATTTATTTCCTGCCAGCTTACTATATGGTGAAGAAAAGTTTTGTAATTAGCTCCTAAAGCTAGAATTGTGTACGCATACAAAAGATTCCAATGGGAATCTTTCTTCTCTTTCTTCCCTGATGGCTTCTGAGGTAGGAAAAATAAGACATCATGAGAAGCCTCCAAGCAGGGAGGAGTAGAAATGGCAGCATCTGGTATAAGTCCCTTCCTTATCTCTCCCTCAAGCTGCTACATGGCCACAAACATCCTTTGTTGCTGTTTCTTTCAGCTCTTGTGTTTTTTGTTCCTGATCATAAATGAATACGTATTGAAGGTGAACCAGAACAGGTTAGGTGCTTCAAAAAGTCAAGAGAGCCACCAGAAGACAGTCAATTGGAGTACACAGCAGAGTCTACTTAAAAACAGAAGTTGGGTACAATGAAGAGCCAGCTCTGAGAAGCAAATGACCTGTCTGATGAAGTTCCATAGTGAACTGGCCCAGAAACCAGGAAACAATGACCCGTAATCAAAGAAGTAACTTGTCTGTCATCTGTGCCACAAACAGATGTAAACTTAGTGGAAAGAATATTTTATTGCAACAGCCACTTAAAGTCTGAGTCCATTCAACCCAAATACTTAGGGGATAATGGGAAGTAACCTTTTATAAAATCTAATTGATTTCAACTAATTACTTGATATCAGAAAGATGACAACTGGTCAATTGATATCAGGGAAAACACACTAGATGGGGGCTCATGAGTGGGAATGACAGAAAGAAAAGTAGGAGCTTTATGCAGGGGATCCAACCCCCAAGTGAGAATAGGATTTGGGACGATGAACAAGATGTGCTACACCTAGTAAGTCATCCAAGCCTGAGGGGGAAACTAAGACAGCCATGGAAATCCCATTGTGGGAGGGCGTCTTTAACTATATTATATTTGGAAAGGAATGCTTCCTGTGTTTGGTCAAATGCATAAGCAATTCATGACAGTGGTAGTATTAATTGAGGTTGAAAGACAATTTAGTGGCCACAAACTGGAGGCGAGGCAAAGAAGAACTGCCTGGGTCTTTTTCCCAAGAATAAATTTTTTTGGCATACACTCTTCTAGGGAGAATGCACCTGGGGTCGGAAGGGAAGATAAGGATGGTGAATGAGCAAAAAGGAAGAAAGAAGGGAACTTGTTATAAGGATAGCCCCCATCCTGCATACGTGACATCCCGTTATGGCCATCGAGGAAAGCTGATTTGTCTATGTGCCCCGACATCCTTATACGCCCTTACTTCCTCAGAAAAAAGGCTCATGTTCAGCAGAATTACAGCACATACACTTTGTTTGTGCTTATTAAATAAAAAGAAAGGATCACCTTCAACTATATTAATGATGGACTGGTGGATGAAGGATGCCCGCAAAAATTCACAACATCTGTTTGCTCCACTCTCTTCTCAGCATGCTGCTCCTATTCCTCATGCTTAATGATGCTCAGCCACTCTGCAAGTTTTACGAACAAATGTGTGTTTAGCCACATTCATCATTCTGAATGAGCGTTCTTGATGAAACCTCCACTGGCCTGTTTCGCTCTTTCTGCTACACTTTAACAAATGACAACTGCTCCCTGTATTTTTCATTTGTTAAAAATAAAAAGCTAAGTGAAGGATAGATCTAGGAGGAATCACACCCACCCCCCTCTTATTTCTCCAGAAACTTCTGTGAGAGAAACAGAACTACATGACTTCTCTCTTACGTGTATCCAATGGACACCATGTTGTTGAAGGGATACAGGGTGTTCCACTCATTTCTACCATATCACAGGTGCCACAAAGAAGTGGTTTCTTCACTCTCACTAAAATTCTGTTCTGTACCAACAGAAGCTGATAGCTCCTGAATATATAAGATTATATCGGTACCTTACTCATGGATATTTATAATTTTGTGATTTTACCAGAGTAGGGTGCACTCCCATTGTGGAAACTCCTTCTACTTGAAGCAAGATGCAAACAGAGAGCTGAAGAAGCATAACATTTCAGAATTGAAAGGGACTTCTTTGGTCATTTACACAACCCATACCCCATTCCCTACCAAAATAATTCCTACAGTACCTACAACATACCAAAAAAAAAAAGACAGCATACATTCTTTGCTTGAAGACCAATAAGTGTACATCCATCATCACCAGAGACAGCCTATTCCATTTCTGGATAGCTATGTGGTTCAATGGATAGAGCACTAGACATGTAATCAGGAAGACCTGAGTTCAAACCCAGCCTCAGATACTTACTACGTGACCCTGGGCAAGTCATTTTGCTTATGTTTGCCTTAATCCATGGGAGAAGAAAATGACAAAACACTCTAATATCTTTGCCAAGAAAACCCCACAGACAACATTGGTGTGCCATGATCCATAGGGTCACAAAGAGTTAGACACGACAATGTCTAAACAACAATTTTTGGAAAGTTTTGGCTTTATATCAAGTCCATTACTTTGTAGATAAGTTATAGGGAACTAAGGTAGGTCTTAAACTGTGGGTCAAGATTCCATGTGCAGTCAAGAAAAATTTGGCCACAGTAAAAGGTTTCTGAACACACGGTGACCAAAAATTAATTAAAAATCAAACATATAATAAATATGAGGTGTTTCTGGCAGCACTTGTCCATGTTGCATCAGCAGCTTCACTGCAGCCTTCGTTGACTGGTACACTCTGCACTGCACATGCCCTCAGGCATAAACATGAAAATGAGCCTTGAGTGGAAAAAGTTTAAGAAGCTCTGGTCTAAGGCACAGAGATTTAAATAACAGGACTGAAGGAGCACTGGACTTGGAATCAGGAATTCAATTCAACTAGTATTTATTAGGCTCATGACATGTGCCAGGTATGGATTACAGGTGTCCTATACTCAAGTCAATTAAAGTGACCGCTAGTTCCCATAAATCCCATGAAGTGACCCTATTATTTAAATTTGCACTATTTGAAGTTATAACTATATGTAAAATATGGTCATCAATTTCATCCCAATGGAAATATACATGGAAAATTCCAACTTGACCACTTCACAGGACTCATTAATTGCACTAATCGGGGACTTCTTGTACTAATGATTTGTCTAAAGGGGAAATGTATATGCTAATGCAAATTTAGGAACCTTCTCTATAACAAGAAACTTGATTTGTCTGCCCCAGAAAACTCCCCAAATGACACCTGAATGACTTGTATGTACACCCTCTCTGAGCACAGATGCCAGGGTAAGCAAATAGAAATAAGAGAGTTCAAAATGGCAAAAAAATTATAATATTTTAAGAAATAATCTTTCTGAATTTATTTTCAAGTGATCGTTTGTTATGCTGCTCATTTAATTAGGGGCATGAAAAGCAAAAATAAATGATATTTCCTCTTTATTAAATATTCAGAGTCATTGGAAATCAGTTTAAATTATATTTCACAAGATAATACATTTTTCTCCGTATTTGCAAAGCTGAATATTGTATTAGTATTTGTATTGCATTTGACTCAGCATGCATTGCAAAGCACTTTACAAATGAAATAATCACATTATATATTCAAGAAAGCCATTTTACTGTATCACCATTTTAACCAGAATGGTATCTATTTCTGTCTGCTTCCAAGATCCCCCAAATTGCAGCTAATGTTATGAACATCTGAAAAGTCGGTGGTCTCATTTATCAAATTAAGTTGCTTTTATTCTTCTTTGAAATACCCCTTCAACCATAGTGTTACCTTCCCCTAGCTTTATTTACTAGAATTTAATATATTCCAGTTGACATGAAAAATAATCTTCAACAGAAGTGAGAAGAGGAAAGAAAACTTTCTCCACATACCACTCTTCAGTACAGTGTTAATGTGGATCTCGCAGACATTATTTAGGAACGATTAGATGAGTCAGACTCAAATAATTCCTACTAAAAAGTCACTATCATCACTAAAAGCATCCACAAAATTCCATCTTATTTGAAAGCACTGTGATAATTTATGTTAAATTCCAATCCTCTGCACAAATCAAGTCCTAAGTCAAATCTTACCTCCTGATCCTTCACTACCCTAATTTTTACATTCCTCTTTAAAAACCTAACTGCACATATGGTCTATACCACATGATTTATCATTTACACTTGTGGGCTTTTGCAAGGCCCCATGAAGTGGCAGCTAATGAACTAGGATAAAGACCTAACTCAATGACAGTGGTCAAAGCAAGAATTTAACTAGGCAGAGCAGGAAAAGAGGGATAAACTGTGTAGGAGTTCAGGGAATTTGGGGAGAAAGTTGATCAAAACAGAGTTATAAAAGAGGTTAGGAAGGGAGTCTAGAGTCAACCACTTCTATGTATTTCCTATTGTGACAGCTTCTCCAAAAGCTTACACACTCATTTAGCACAAGGGATAAGAGCAGTCTGAGTAAAGGAAGTATTTGCTATTCTGACCTCGTGAGACATTCACCAATGGCTAGAGTTGCTACCAAGGCTTTGGATGAATCAAAATGAGGGATCAAGAGAGGTAGAGGGAGCTGTGTCCCACCGCAACCTTTCACTTCAATGGTTATCTAAGCTATAAATGAAGAATGAAAAAGCATTCATTAAGTGCTTCCTATATACCAAGGACTGGGGATACAAAACCACTCCCTTCTGTGTCTTCAGAACTTCCAGTGGGCCAAGAACTAAGCACCACAGATACAAATATAAAGTAAAAATCAACTCCTGTCCTCATGGAGTTTACATCTGTTGGGAGAAACAACACATATTATGGAGTAATGACCAAAATGATACATCCTTTCCAGAAGCAATGTCAGGACTGATTTAGGCTCCAGAATTAGAAGAACTGGGGGAGGGGACAGGGGTAGATGTGGCAGCATGAGATCTGGTAAGTAAATGAGTAAGGAAAAAGGAACAGTGTGGCTGGAGCCCAGATGCAAATGAAGAGGAAAACTGAGGTGCTGCCAGTTAAGACAGTCAGGTCCAAGGGAGAGATTTCCTGGCAAGAAAAGTTAAGTGGTCCAATTCCTTTTCAGGAAAGGATCATGGCAGCTGATGAGTAAAGGGCTGGAGAATTACAAGAACTTCATTCTTATATGACCCATAAAAAGAGGTCAAATAAGTATGTTTAGGGACACAAGCACACGCATACACACACGCACACACACAATGAATCAGACCAAATACTTTATGTGTGTGTACACACACACACACACACACACACACACACACACAGTGTTTGGTGTACTCATACAGTAAAATTAACCAGAGAAACAGGTGGGGATATATAAAGGAGAGAGGAAGACTTAAGAAGTAAGGTAGAGTAAGTGAATTGTTACAAGCAAAACAAAAATCAGCTTCCTAAGTGTATAGTAAAAGGAGAATAGGAGAATTTAAAAGAATGAAAGAATATGAGCCACTGATCAGGGTCTGAGTGAAGGAAAGAGGGTAGGAGGAAAGGAGTAGAAGTTATAATTTAAAATAAATTAGAGTTCACTAACACTGATTACATTCCTTCTTTTTAAAAATATTTTTCTTTGTAAAAAGGAGAAAAATATTAGAGGATATGATATTGGAAAATACACAATGAATGATCCATTAATGTGAATATTCACCCATAAAACAGAAAAAGAAAGTAGAAAGGATGAGAAAACAGAATCCTACAATATTTTTATATGAAATACACTGAAAACAAAGATTCACACTGAGTTAAAATGTGGGACTAAAGCAGAATTTATTATAGTTGAGGTAACTTCAAAAAAGGAACGATAACAATTATGATCTCAGACAAAGGAAGAGTAAAAATGGACATGATTAAAAGAGATAGACAGGAAAACTATGTTAGGCTTAGAAGTACCATAGACAGTAAAATATTAAAACTTAATATTATGTACTACATGTCATAACACCTAAGTATTTAAAGAAAAAGCTAATTTCATTTGGAGAGAAAAATAAACAATAAAATTATAATAGAGACTTCAGTTCACTCCCTCTCAAAATTCAATGCACTTCTTCCTAAACCTAGACAAATTCAAAGGAAATACGAAAATACAAACAAGAGAAAAGGACTAGAAAAGTAGTTATGATAAATAAAAATATATCATAAATCAATGGAGAATAATGAATGGGAATACAAAGGAGTATGTATATGTATATATGTATACATACATATGTATACATATATACGTATACATATATTGCTTTTATGGCACATTTACAAAATTGGACCATGTGTTAGCACATGAAAATCTCATAAATTTATAAGTAGAGGAAAGTAGAAATATTAAGCCCAATGTTTGTTGAGAGCAATGCCATACAAATTATAAGCTAATAAAAGAACTTTAAAAGAAAGATTCAAACATAAGTGGACTTAAATAATTTAAGGAAATTATTAATATCAAATCATCAAAATATTAGATAAACTCATCCATAATGACATAGCAAAGCAAAACTTTAAGAATGTACCCAAAGCAGTCTTTGTGGGAATATTTATATCTTCAAATATTTCCATAAATAAAAGAAAGGACAAATCCATGAACTAGACATGAAACCTTGAAAAGCAAGAAATTAAAAAAAAACTATAAAAAGAAATTTGAAATGCAAAGACAAGGTTAATAAAAGGGAAAGTGGGGGAAATTATATCAATTTATACATAAATCTAGGAATTTAAGGGGTGAGATGGAGGGAAATGAACAAAATTGATTAACCACATCTGATTTTTTAAAAAGTAAAATTTACAAAGAAAAATTAACAAAAATGATGAAAAAATTATTAGAAACTATTTGTCCAATTAAGTAATATCAAAATTAAGAAATTAAATAAATTAATATTTACAAAAAATTTTAAATATTGCATCTTATGAAAAAACTGAGGAAGCAAAAAAAACCCATGGTCTGAGGAATTTACAAAAGAATTTCATCAAATATTAAAATTAAAAGTAATTCTAAAAATGACAAAAATTGAAAAAGGAAGAATCTTACCAAATTTCTTCTATGAAACAAATATAGTATTGATACCTAAGATGGTAGAAAGGACAAGCAGAAAAGAAAACAATAGACTGATAAACATAATGAATATCGAGGTGAAATGCTAATTAAAATATCAAAAAAGATACTACAGCAATATATTTAGAGGAATGTAAGTTATAGCCAGGATTTTTTTGCCAGGAATGCAGAGTTGATTCAATTTTTGGAAAACTATAAAGATAATAGACTATTCAACAAAAAAGCTGCTTGTAAAACTGGCAAACAGTATGGCAGAAATACGGCCACCTTCTAACATTATATATTTTAACTATTTCCAAATAGATATATGAATTATATATAAAAGGCTTACATCAAAAATAAATTAGAGGAACAGGGCAAAAGAGGTCTTTTACAACAATGAATGGAGGAAGAGTTCTTGAGTGCACAAAGTATAAAGAAGATCTCAGAAGATAAAAATGGACAATACAAAACTGAAACATTTTGTCACAAACAAAATCAATACAGTTTAAATTGGAAGGAAAATTATTGTCGGGAAAAAATCTCTGCAGCAATTTTTTTCTGGTATAGGTTTGATATCCTAAGTTATATAGGGAACTGACTCAAATATATAAGAACAAGAGTCATTCCTCTACATAGAAATGTTAAAAAGATTTAATAGGCAATTCTCAAAAGAAGAAAACCAAGTTATCAAAAAACCACATAAAAATGTTCCAAATCATTAATATCATTAATAACATAAAAAGTACAAATTAAAAGAACATTGAGGTTCTACTTCATGACTATCATATTGGCAAAGATGATGTGAACTGATTCAACTCTACCCCCAAAGTTACTAAATAGTATATATTGCTTATCCAGCAGTATCACTGCTATATTACTAAAGATTAAAGAAATAAGGAAAAGGCCCAAAAATATTCATAGTGAAACATTTTTTAACTATGTGAAAGAACTTTAAAAGTAAGGCAATATAGATCTATTGGGAAATGACTGAACAAATTATGATATATAAATAATTACATAAATTACAATATAAGAAAGGATCAAAGGAACCAATTCAGAGAAAGGGAAGACATATAAACTGATGAAGAGTGAAACTATTAAAACCCAGAAAACAACTTATGCAATCATTAAAACATTATATTTTTTTTAAAAGTTTTCAAAGACTTAAGAATCAAAGGATCAAAAACAAAGCAAGCTTCCTACCTCTTCAAAGAAAAGTGATAGAGGTACAGAGTGAGACTCATTTTCATAAATGGACAATGTATAGATTTATCTTGCTTACCTATGCTAATCTGTCCCAAGGAATAGATAATAAGATCATAGTTCTAGGGCTGGACAGGACCTCAGAGGATATCTAATCCAATTCCCCCTTTTTACAGATGAGGAAACTGAGGCCCAGGGACATTACAAGACTTGCTGAAGATCTCAAAGATAATAAAGAGCAGAAGTAGAGTTCAAACCCAAATGATTCCAGAATATAAACCTAGTACAGACTTTTAAATGTAGTATATATATGCATATATAATATATACTAAATTTATATATAAATAAAAATATATAAAAATATAAATAAAATATATACTAAATATATACTATATATGCACACATATATGTATATGTATGTATATACATACATATATGTATATATATGTGCATGTGTGTGTATATATAGTATATATAAGTTCATATCTGTTCATAAGTTCAAATCTGGCCTCTGACTCTTACTAGCTATGGAACTCTGGGCAAGTCACCTAACCCTGTTTGATTCTGTTTCTTCATCTATAAAATAAGCTAGAGAAAGAAATCTTTGCCACAAAAACCCCAAACAGGGTCATGAAGAGACAGATACAACTGAAACGAATCTTAAGCAGATTTTGTTTAGTCTTTAGATTCATGCTAATCTTCAGAATTTATTTTAGGGAGATTTTAGTAGTAAGCATCATGTCTCATTTATCTGCTTCAGTATATTCAGCAGGTTTTCCACAGCAACCTAGAAAAGCTAATACAAGTCTATTCTACTCCAATGACTGTTCTTTTTTCCTTTTCAAAGGAAAAGGTCAAGAAAGAAAGAAAGAAAGAAAGAAAGAAAGAAAGAAAGAAAGAAAGAAAGAAAGAAAGAAAGAAAGAAAGAAAGAAAGAAAGAAAGAAAGAAAGAAAGAAAGAAAGAAAGAAAGAAAAAGAAAGAAACAAAGAAACAAAGAAACAAAGAAACAAAGAAACAAAGAAACAAAGAAACAAAACTCTGAGGGCTCCAAATTATCAAAAACTTTTCCAGCTTTCTTTTAGCAATTACTTAAGATGAAGAAAGTGAGATAGACACAGCAATGACATCAGTCTTTACTTTTTAAGCTTAAATGAGCCCTGATATCAGAAACTGATGACAGTTATTTCCTTATACAATCCATGTGTCTTCCCTAAGCAAGAATGTTAGATAATGACTTTAAGTCTGAGCTTTTGAATTGTGAATGGAAAAGTGCCAGAAGCATCTCTACTAAGAAGATTCTGGATTCGCTGGCATGGTTGAGCCAACCTGCACAGAATTTAAGATTCAATCATCACCAGGTAGAGAAGAAGCATCCAGCAAAATCATAGAATGCTAGAGCATGTAAACAACTTCAACACATTATTAGATTTTTATAAAAGTTATTAAAACTAAGACTATTCAACAATCAAATGGTCTACCTTATGAAGAGTAATGAGATCCTCGTGACCTAAGGCATCCATGTAAAGACCACACAAAGGTCAGAGATATTATAAAGAAGCTTTCTGTATTAGGAAAGGATTGGACTAAACACCTTTTAAAGTCATCTCTAATCCCAAAACTCTATGGTCTCCCCAAAGCAATGTAATGGAAGGAGACTCAGGCAATTCTTGAGAGATAAATTTGATGATGAATAAATGAAATAATGTTTTTTTTCTCCACATACAACCTTTGGCTGGAGACTGCTAATTGTTTCTTCTTTTTAATGAAAATTACTTTGATTTGAGAGAGGAAGGAGGGAGGGATAGAATTTGAAACTCAAAAATATATATATATATATATATATATATATGTTTAAAATTTTTGTTTACATATAATTGAGAAAAATTAAATTTAAATTTAAAGATGAACTCTTTCATAGATGAGATGATGACCCAAAGTTGTCTCCAGTTCTATGTTTCAATGGTTCCATATCTCATCTACCTGTCTGGCTGAGTCAGTTACTACAAGAAATACCTCCCTCAAAGACCTACAATTAAAAAAGAGAGATTCAAGAGGACAACTCTCAAGTGGAGCAGCATTCATGAGAACTCAAAGATGAAAAATTCCCGTCAGCCTTAATGCTGGAGAATTTACTTGGGGATGTAAAAATAACATGTCTTGCAGTATTTCTTTACTTTATTTGCTCTCCTTTCTGGAGATTACTACTGTGGATGCAGTGCCAGAAGAGGAGAGAAGGTCAGATCTACAAAACTTGTATGTCCCCACAGAAACACAAAAAGAAATCATCTTTATTCCTTAGCCCACTCCCACTCCACTACCACCACCACCAAATAGGCCTTACAACTTTCCAGCCCACAAAAGCAAACTGGTTTAGAAATGACCAAGTTCCATCTCTAAGGAAACTCTCGATAATTTCCAAATGGCCCTATGATCACATTTGTGCGGCTACAACAAAATGTTTTTAAGTGTTCTGAAATGAATTTAAAGGTGCCTCAAGGATACTAATGTTTTATTTTTTCCCCTTCCATTTCTGATGAAGACCATCCAATTTTAAACCAAGCATAGCCTTCCTCAAGACAATTAGGATTAGAGCTAGTGAAAATGTTGCTCTTCCATTTACCAAAGGTTATCCTTAGGAAACAATAATACAAATAGTTCTTAAACATTACTTCAGAAGTAGTTCCTTATGGCGCTCTTGCACCCGAGGATTTCTTTGTCATGAATGTTAGAGATAGTTTTAGCTCTTCCTAATGAGTGAAGTGTGTGGGCTTTTCACAAAGCCAAGGCAGGAAATACGAATGATGTCTGAAAGGCTTGGTGGGAAGTTTCCAAAGAAAGAGGGCAGGTTGCTGATGAAGAGAAGTGTTTGACAAATCAATCCCAAACATGTGTTTGAAAAGCCATAATTGAAAACTGGTTTGAGGAAGATGCATAAATTCCCGTGTTCCACAAAAAGAACCCATCATAAGCAAGGCCAGCTAGATGACTGTAGTTCTAGGAAAGACCAAACCCTCCAAAGAATTACAGCCAATCCTGGAATCCTGGATGGCTCTGTTGCAGAATGTTACAACAGCTGGAATACCAAAGATCACCATCTTTCAGACCTCATCCTAAGCCACAGCATGATAAACAAACTAAATAAAATTACGAATTGGCAAACTGTTTGTAACAAATGTTATTTCCTGGATAACAAGATGGATAACTTACATTTTGCAACATATGCAAGGAATTATTGAAAACAGATGTAAATGTGCTCAAGTTCGAGTCTTTCTTTGGCAAAAAATTTGTATGCATTGTTTCTGCATTTAATGTCACAAGAGTGCCCCCAGGACACTGCAGACCCCAATACTGCACGATACCAAATACAGTGCTCTTATAGGAAGATATTTCCTCCAGCTTCCTATGTTTCATAAACCCTTCCTATGTTTCATAAACCTATGTTTCATAAACCCAACTCTACAATTAAACACCAAAAATACCTGAAATTGGAAGAAAATGCTAAAGGCAAGATGGAGTGCAAAATTAGTCAAAGAGATCTAACTCATATGAAGGGCTCTCTGCTCACAATCCCACTCAGTTATTATGTAAGAGGTGCCTCACTCACTCTGACACACTGGAATTACCAGCAGACTGACTTGCCCACATGTGTCTTACTGTCTTCCGGAACATTCTCAGAGACTTGCTAGCTGGGAACATGTGGCAACATCCTTGTTTTTTTACCAGCCTCATAACAAGAAATTTATAATTGTAATGAAAACAGCCTCACAAGCTTCCCACAGAAGCATCCAGGGTACAATCATCCCATCTTGGAAATGGGGGCCAGGAGAGGTATTTTCCATTGAAAAGTAATTTACATTTTTCAGCTACAAATACATTTTTTCTTTGGAGGAGACTCATCTGTGCAACAGATTCATATCTGAAAATAGAAGTCAGGATTTATGCAGAAATGATCTCATGGGATCATCACAGAAACACAAAAAGTAATTTTCAGCCAAAATTATACTGTGCATTCACAAAGAGGTTTTAAATATATGACCACTAAACATATAAATTATACAAATGAAATACAATTAATGCAACCCCAAACATCCATGGTAATCTTCAACTGGTCACGTAATCTAACATCAGAAGAAATACTCTGGCAATTTTTAAATTATGGTAATGTCAAAACCCATATATTTCACACTATTAAGAATGTCTTTTGCTCGGTAGCCAAGCCAAGTCTCAATGTCTCAAGTATATTTATGAAAGGTCTTAATTCATTGGACAATAATGCTAATTCTCGAAAATCTCCAATACATTAATCCATCCAAAGTCTAACTTATTATTATTACCTTTGTCAGGAAGGAGTAGACCAGAGAGTTGTATAAATAAGATGAATTATGTATATTTTTAAAGGAAGTATAATAGCTTAGATTTTTAAAAAATATGAAAAAGATTCCAAGTAATAACAGGCACACAAGGTCAGTAAGAGACTGAGAACTTCCTTTCCAGTAGAGAATGCGTATATTTCTAGTGTTCATTCAAATTCAACAAACATTTATTAGCACCTACTGTGTGCCAGCCATTCTGTTAGGTCCTGGGGAAACTAAGACAGAAATTAACTAGTTCCTGCTCTCAAGGAGTTTACATTTTAATATGCTAGTAATGTCCAACCCAACATAATTGAATCCAGTAAGTTTATACTAAAGACCTACTATGAGAAAGGCTCTATACTAGAAAATAGGGATAAGAAAAAAATATTCTACATTTTAACGTACAGAGCGAGGTCCCAAATAGTGCAAATAATGAAATCTGTGAAGTGTGCATATGTATTCCAAATCATATTATCTGAATTTATACTTACATAAAATATGATCATTGGTTCCAGACAATGTGGAAACATGCAGGAAAATACAGTGTAAATGTGAATAGCATAATCACTTCACAGAGGTCTTCATTCCCAATAAGGGGGATATTAACCTCATGGGATACAGTCCAAGCCAATCTAAGATGTTGCAGTTTTTATTGTGTCTATGAAGAGCACATATTTATTACAAATAAAAGGAGTAGAGATCACTTTCAGTTGCCCCAGAAAAAAAAATTTTACTTTTTAAGTTCAGGTATATAGAAGACATGTAGAGATAATATGTGGTTGAGGAAAAGGACCATAAATAGAAATACTGGCATTCTAGTTCCTAGTTCAAACTCTGCGATTTGGGGTAAATTACGTGACTTTCTTGCATCTTCATGTCCTTTCCCTACACAATGAGGGTTATTAGATTCAACGTTCACTACAGTGACTTCTGATTCTAGAGTCCCATGATTCTGCAATGTCCATCCAAATGGAACCCAAGGGAATTATTAAAGGAGAAGTCAAGATCTACCTTTGTTTTTAAAACTAATTAAGAAGTCTAGGATAGAAGGACACATAAGGGGGAGCAGACCGGCATCATGTGGTCTTCTTTCTTCTACCCAAGGAAATAGCATACTTGGCATATTTCCCAAAGACAAGAAAGAGAACACCAGAGAGGAAGAGACAGAGAAGTTCCCTCCTCCTTTTGTCTCTACCTTGACATCCTACATGCCGTCCTGACTGTTTACATTTGCTGTCATTGTTTGGTTTTCATCATCATTTTCAGCCCTGGGGATCACTGGGTAACCTCTGCCTTCAGGATTCATCTGTGTTCCCAACCCCCAGGCCAAGAGTATGTATGTATCTGGCTGGGTTTCCCTGACAGTCTCCAGCACTTGGCAAGAGAAGATCGAAAAGATGCAGAATAATGTCAACTCGAATCGTAATCTGTTATGGGAATGGTTCCGTTGCTTACTACAGTAGAGTAGGTTATGGTTTCATATATCATGTTCAATGTGCAATATAAATTTTTTTCAACCATTCATATTAAACTGGTGTAAATGTTTTTATTCCTTGCCACATTCTTGGGTGGTAAGCTCGGACTCTCCCAGGAATTTGTTTGCTTTAAAATGCCATGTATCTCCAGGCAGCCTTACCTCATAAAAAATGGGCACGTCTTGTAAATGAATTCCCCCTTTTTTGCAGTTAATAACTAACCCACACAGCAGAAATACACCATGTGTGAAGCTATATTTACAATAGATGGTAAATCACGTATTGCCCATCCTGTAATTCATTCTGAATACTATGACTCCATTCTTTGCAAAAATCATTCTTCCCAGGCCCAGACTGTGTTAATTCCACTGGAATTCACCTAAAATTTTATTTCGAATTCACAGCTGCTTCCTAGGAAGTGCATCAGTCATCTCTATCTTTTCAGTATAGGAGACTGAGAGGGGATTCCTGAGGAGCTTCACATTGAACGTATCCCATTTCCCACTTAGGACTACGGTGCTGTTCACCATGAAAATCCTTCATCATTCTAGCCAAGGCTGATCTGAGGCAAAATTGTAAAGATGGCCTGGTCGGGCACCCTTTTGTCACAGCAGAACTCTCCTCTCAGATTTCTCAATCTCCACCATCAGAAGCCACCCAAAACAATTCACGTCAGAGTGGTTACTACGTTGGGAGCAGCATTCAACCACCACCCTTCTAGGCACCCATTCCAATACCATAGCTAGCTGCTTACTCATGAATCCAACCCAGTCATTACTCTGCTGGAGTCCCACAAGGTCCTTCTCAGGGGTCTCTCAGGAAGTTACACAAATCCTAACTATTGAGGGGTGATGTATTGTAGCCCTTCCCTTTCTCCATAGGTGACTTCTCAATGCTGACATCAGAAACCAAAACTCCAGATGCCATAATGTAAAGGAGGAATAGTAGAGATTCACAGGCATTTAGGGTTTGAAGCAGGGCTATTTGTGATCCCTGAAGCAACTTTGGGGGATGAGGAAATTGCTTTGTCTCCAGAAGAAACCAAGTGGAGGATTACCTCAAAATTTAGATCATAGGATCATGGATCGAGAGCTAGAGGAGCACTTCAATTCCATTTCATCCATACCTTCTCATCTTCTAGAGGGAGAAACTCAGACCCAGAGAAGTTCATATGACTTGCCTTAGGTCACACAAGTAATAAGTTAGGGAGACACGATTTGAACTTCTGACTCATAATCAATTATCTTTCCAAGGCACCATACTTTTAATTTAAGATCAAGCATCAAGATTTGAGAGACCAAATAAAATGTTAAGCTTTAAAGGAAGTAAAAAAAAGGGGGGCCCAAACTTTGCAGGATGCCATGCAGTATTGGTCCCCAGACTCAGATTACATCCAAAATGAAGTTCTACAGAAGGACTCTGGAAAACCCAAAAAGGGGAGAGTGAGTTCATCTAGCAGGGTATTTGCTAACAATACATTTACATGGTGTTTTCAGGTTTGTAAAGTGTTTCACAAATACTGTCTCATTTTTATCCTTACAATAACCTTGGATGTTAGGTGAGATGCAATAGGCACAGTGGAGAGAGAGCCGGGCCTGGAGTCAGGAGTTCAAATCTGGGCTCAGATACTCACTAGCTGTGTGACCCTGGGCAAGTCACTTAATCTTATTTGCCTCAGTTTTCTAATCTGTAAAATGAACTGGAGACAGAAATGGCAAAATACTCCAGTATCTTTTATAAAGAGGGTGATCCCTCTTTATAAATGAAGAAAGTGAGACAGAAGGTAGGTCAGACAGATAATAAGTATTTGAGGCTAGATCTGAACTCGGGTTTTCCAGGGGCTGGGGGGATGTCATCCCTCTACCCATCCCTTTTATTTCACCCAGTAGAATATAAGCTCCTTGAGAGCAGAGATCGTTTCCCATTCCTTGTGTCCTGAAGCACATAGGTTTTTGTTGAATTGCTCTTTCCCTCTGCCATTATCTACTTTAGGAGTGGGGCTCACACCTCCACTACAGCTGTCAGGGTGGCCCCCAAGCCTCAGGGGGCCCCAGGCAGACTCCCTACTGCTCCATCCATTGGGTGGGGAGGAGAGAATATCTGGGTACTAGGTAGAGCTTTTCAAGTGATCAAGAGAGTAGAATATGAAAATATGTCAAGAGGAAGAACAATGTCCATCTGTCTAGTTCAGGGAAAGATTGCATCCTGAAGACTAGGTAGAGTGAGGCAGATAGACAGGGTAATGGATAGGGCTCTGGACTAGGAATCAGGAAGACCTGAGTTCAAATCCTGCTTCAGACGTTTACTAGCTGTGGGACCCTGGGCAAACTGGTGAACTTTATGATAGATAGATAGATAGATAGATAGATAGATAGATAGATAGATAGAAAGATAGATAAACAGACATATAGATGGATGATAGACAGACAGAAAGATAGACAGATGATAGATAGATAGATAGATAGATAGATAGATAGATAGATAGATAGATAGATAGATATTCCAAACATAGTACCTCCCCCAGGATAAGCTCATCCCCTGAAATCTCATGATCCTGGAGACAGATTCATCTTCTCAGATGCCTCTCCCATCTGACTGGAGACCTGGAAGGCAGAGCAGTAAACTCCTCCCAAACTTTTCCTTGATAAAGGTCTCAGAGCTTTCGAGCTAAACTCTTCATGTTCTATCAGTCGCTCTGCTTCTTTTCGACCCCTCAGTGAGTACTCACTGGGATCCCCCACTCCTTTTGCAAACTGTCTCCCCCCCACATTAGACTGTAAGTTCTCTGAGGACAGGGACTGTCTTTCTCATTTATATCCCAGCATTTATCACACTACTGAGCACTATGTTATTTAGTCATTTTCAGTTGAGTTCAACGCTTTTTGTGACTTCACTTGCAGTTTTCTTGGCAAAGATACTGGAGTATTTTGCCATTTTACAGATTAGAAAACTGAGGCAAATAGGATTAAGTGACTTGCCCAGGGTCACACAGCTAGAGAGTATCTGAGTCCAGATTTGAACTCAAGTCCTCCTGACTCCAGGCCTGGCTCTCTCTCCACTGTGCCACTCGGCTGGGCACATAGCAGTCACTTAATAAATGTTTCGTGACTATTCACAAATGTAAGCTATGATTATGAATATTATTCATTTTAGCACAATGAAATTTGCCATTACCCCATAAATGCCATGATCAGCCTTGGGACAGAAGGTTTCTAAGTCCTAGTGGCCAAGCCAGGAGAAGGCATTCAGCCATCTAGTCAAGGTCTGAAAATGGTACTAACCCCACCACATACACCTTTGGGTTATCGTGCTCAGAGGCTTTTGGGGTTTTACTGGAACAGAGACAGTCTCACTGTCCATAAAACAAAATGCCTGTCGATCTGACACAAAGAGTAAGATTTGGGGACACTGAGATATGTACATTAACTTAAAAAAAATCAATTGTCTCTAGTTATGCCCCTGGTGTCGCACCCTAGGTGACTGCCCTGTTTATTCGTCTTAGTTCTATTACTGCCTAGGAGGGTGGGGAACCTGGGGCCTCAAGGCTATGAGTGGCCTTCTAGGTCCTCAAGTGCTACCTTCCAAATTTTATGGAACAAATCCTCCTATTAAGGGCATTTGTTCTGTGAAGTTGGAGTCAGTCAAAGGGCTGAGCTTGAGGACCCAGAGGGCCTCATGTGGCCTTGAGGCTGCAGATGCATCATGCCTGGGAGCCTTCTAAGACAACTTGCTCTTTTCCAATGGCTCCTAGAAAACTTAGCCATCAGAGTGATTTCCAGTAGCTAGCACAGTGCCTGGCACATACATACTTAATAAATATTTGTTGACTGACTGATTTAACAGTCCCCAATTCAGGACTCTTTTTTCAGAAGGGGTCCCTGAGATAAAACCTATAGGCCACACATCTTTCCCTACCATATCCAGTACATCCATAGACTTCTAGCCGCCAAGACATTTACCTGCTAGTCATAAAGCTTCACTCTAAGGATAAAATTTGAAGGAAGGAATCATTTCTGCATAATTGGCACATCTCTTATAAGAACCCCTTTTCGTTAGTCAGAAAATGATCATGCAAATCCAAAGACATCTGAGAAAAGCACTCGAATGTTAAAAGCCATTGAAAGAAAGAAAAGATTTTACCATTTGAATCTTTGCTTACTCCCCATAGCCCTCTCCCCTAATACACACATATTTTTAGGGATTGTTAATAATTTCCCTTGTATCTAAAGGCAAAGTCCCCCATTGACAAACCTTCATTTCTATAACACTGCCTATCTTTGATAATGACCTCTGTGCTTCCTTGCTCCTTCCATCTCCTCTATTCCCCCATCAGACTCTAGAAAATATCAGTGACAGATACTTTTCCAGGACCTCGGACCTAAAACATCCACCACTACCCCCATCTCTCCTCCTGCTGTCCTCCCACAGACAGGTTTTCAGCTGACTAGGGGGGATGGGAACAGAAAAGAGAGCTTTTGCTACAGTTTTTATTGTAATAAAAAGCCATCAAGACATTTGCTTTCCTTCACTCTGTTTTCAACTCACACAAAATTCTTTCTAAAAGCATTTTCGTTAAATGTGCCTAAGGTAATCTTTTCCACAGGGAAACACAATCCTAACAAAACAGTCCTTTGTTTCAACTAACATTTAGCAAATAGAAATCAGGAATACCTGGCATGAGGTTGGAGGCTGAAGGAAGCAAGGGAGGCCAAACTAACATTTTCATATGACCCACGCTTCACTCGTTTGAGAAGCCTGGTCATTAAGTAAGGGCTTTCAACGCGCCGGGCAGAAACAGCTGCATGAGCTCACTGGTTCCGATGGCAAGGCGCCATAACAGATTTCCTCATGGAGGAACTGTAGACAGAAACCAGGAGAGCTTACCTTTCTGCCAGTGAGGTACAATGGGGCCTCCAGATCTGGCTACCATTGGCAAGTAACTCCCACATCTCTCTGAGGCTCAGTTTACTCACCTGTAAAAAGGATCTTTTCCATTCAGTGAACTTTAAGCTACCTCCCACCTCTAAGATTCTATGATACTAAGTCTGAATTTCTTATCTTGTTAGCCAAGGCCAACCACAATATGGCCCCAACTTTCTTTGTCAACTTTGGCTTTTACTGCAACCCAAGTTCTACCCATGACTCTAAGTATTGTACATCCACAACACCATGCTCACTTCTGTTCCCCATTCCTTTGCTTCACCCACTACTCCAACCAAACCTCCCTCCCCCTCACTTCCTTGCTGTCATCTCAATTCAATTTACATTAATTAAGTGTCTACTATATGGAAAGCATGATGTAGAGGAGGGAAAAATGAGGCTGGGAATCAAGGAAACCTGGGGTGAACTCTGATATCCACTGACTTGCCTGGGCAAGTCACTTAACCTCAAAAAGCCCCAAGTAACTCTTAAGGATTATAATTTGCTGAGCAGAGGCTGCTCTGCATCTGTGGGAGTTTCTGTACAAGGAATTTCTTATACCAATGAAACAAAAAGCCTGATACATAATAATAATGGTAATAATAATAATAATAATAACATATTAGAGTTCCATCCACTGTGTTCTTATGCATTACTCTCTTCTGTGCTGTTTACACTCAAGTTACGTGGTCTGCTTCCTCTTCCTTGTACACAGCACTCTATATGCTGCTTGTCCCCTATGTCTGTCACTCTCTCCCTACCTATTTCTACCTTTTAGAATTTCTGGCTTCCTTTAATACCCCAATCAAATACTACCTTCTGTATAAGGCCTTATTTCCTGTGCCCCCAGATGCTAGTGCCTTCCCCTTGTTACCTTCAGGAGATTCCCCAAAGTTACTCTGACTGTACATTTATTATACATGTAACATTCATACTTATAATATGTGATATAATATTTATAATATATAATATAATATGTTATGTTATAAATGTGTAAATATATATTTATATATGTAATATAAATATATATTTATATATGTAATATAATATATATTTATATATTACATATATAGTGCATGTGTCTGTGTGTATATGTATGTATACACACACACACACACATATATATATTTTTTTGTTTCTATAAATATTATTTCCCCCATGAAATGTAAGCTCTCTGAGGGGAGGTAGGGTTTTTATTTTTCCTTTGTATACCCTGTGCTTAGTGCCATGACCAGCTCATAGTAAATGTTTAATCAATCTTTGTTGATGAAATAATTCAAGGCTACAACTTAAACCCACTAGGAATCTTTCTTTAATCCATCATCATCTCTCCTAAACAGAACTAAGCAAGCTTTCCAAATTAAAGGAATCAAAGCAAAACATCTTATTAATTACTTGATGTATGTGAATGACACCAAACTGTGTATGGCTCCCCATATGTACACTTTAAACAACTCCTTCATCTTGTTGAATCTTGTTCCAAGGATATCAAAATGTCATTTGGGCTTGCTGATTATAAAATTCTTACTGCAAGCCAAAGAAAGATAGAAACTGAAGGCCTCAAGCTTGAGCCCAGTGGATGAAGGTGATACTTACAAATACTTTAGCCTCCATCAAGCAAAATACATCAAGTACATAACCCAAGAAGAAACTATGGTTGAATATGTTAAGAAACTGACTGGCATTCTGAAATCAAAACTTAATGGAAAGAACACATTTAAAGCAATTAATACCTCCATAATACTAGTCCTAATGAACAATTTCAGAACTGTAAAATGGACCATTACTGATCTGGAAAGTATCCTAACAAAATCCCATGCAATATTAATGAAACACAGGGCACATCACCCTCAGGCAGCTATAGAAAGATTAAGTTGTTTCCTTGCCAAAAAGAAGGAAGATAATTCATAGATATGCCAAGGGCATGTGACAGATAGGTCAAAAATATATAGTAAGACTTTTGAAATAAGCAAACACTGCTTTACTGAGCAATAATAAATTCTGACAACAGGTAGGCATATACACCTTTGGATCTATCAAATGTAAACTGAAGTAAACGTCCAGATGGAGACTATGAAATAGGTAAGACCAAATAATAGAATCAAAAGGCCCTCCATGGGCAATATCCCAACCTTTTGCCACCAAAGAAACATAAATCAAATGGCGTAGTTACATATGTGTGCATGTATATATATATATATATATATATATATATATATATATGTGTGTGTGTGTGTGTGTGTGTGTGTGTGTGTGTACACATATTTATATATACATATGCATATGCATATACATATACACATACACATACACATACACACATATACATATACATATACACATGCACACACATATACATATACATATACATATACATATACATATACATATACATATACATATACTTATACTTATACTTATACTTATGTAGTTAAGATGATGGAGAAATTTTTTTATGTCAATTCAGGACCATCAGCCCCAGAAACAACAAAATGGTTATTTTTAAGAAGTCCAAACTTAATGGTTACTAAAGACTACACAAGTTACTCACAGAAACCATGCAACACATTGCTTCAGCCTATCAAACTTAACACCTAAAAATCCCTATCCAAACATAGCCTGACAGTCACAATGATACAGCAGAAGCTAACCAATTTACACAGACTGAGAGCTAAGAAATCCTTATGTTAGTAATATTTAAATATTAACAATACTTAAAATAGTCCTGAAAACTCAACCAGCAAATTGTACCAGACCTAGAACATAATCACAGACCAAACTATTGTCAGAATTACCCAGACCTAATGTTGATCCACAAAAAGTTAAGAATGTCTTTAATTAGTTGCCATTCCAAATACTAATAATCTCTAAGCTACATGGATCAAAAAGCTTTCAAAATATAGAGAATAGCAGAAGAAATCAAATTCGTGTTGCAACAGGATGAAATCCATATTATTCCAATCATGCTGTCAGCTACTACAATTGTTGTGAGGATGCTATTGGTTATAATATTTTATTCAATTATAAAAAGCAATTATTTTATCTACCTATGCAAAAGTTCATAGAACATTAAATATAATGAATAATAACAGGATCCTATTTGAACTCCATCCAAAATGATGAACAGAAAGAGTTGAGTAATATAACTAACTTTAAATAGGCTTTTAAAGTTTATAAACTTCTTTATATTTGATTCTTACAACAGTCACAATGAGAAGCAATTTGAGGTATTATTATTCTCTTTTTACAGAAAAGTGACACTCAATTTGCACAAACTGCCCATAGTCACTATTATTAATATTATGTTTAAGGTCCAAAAGAATGAAGTTACAATAGTGTGGTGATCAATGATGAGTTATATTCTAGGAGAGATAATGCCTGTTTGGCAGCCCCATCTCAGACATATCATATGGGCAGCCATATATTCCTACTTTTCAAAAATATGCCCTAGCCTTGTAATTATTCCCTTTGTAACTGCTGGGCATTAGATTTCTCTCTGTCTCTCTGTCTCTCTCCCTCAATATCTACCTTCCTGAATATGGGAGGAAGTAAGCTTATAGTCTGTTCTGGGTTAACATAAAAAAACCAATTGAAAATTTGATTACTCAGGGTTTGGTAGACTTTCGGGGTAGAAGGAAGTGAGGATGGGGACTGGGATTCTTACTCAACTAACCTCATGTTATTCCCACCAGTATGACTGATAGATCTAGCTTGCAAGAGGAAAGACTCAAAAAAAGTGGATGAGTCCCTCTTTTTCATGAAAGCTTTTGTAAGGTACACATTACCCTGAGGATACCATATAAACTTGCTCACCATTTTCATAGCTTTGGGTGTTGCTATTTTAAGTGGAGAAAAACTTGTTAAGATGAACTTATAAGCTCCAAAAAATGTGCAATGATTCTCTTGTAACTGCAGGGGGAAAAGATTCCAAACTTGAAAACAGAAATCCCCATTACTTGAGTGTCACCATGTAGCATCTCAGTGCTTCACATCATTTCTTACATAAATCTTAAGTTTTCTAATTGGAAATGGTCTGCTGTGGACACGGTGCTGTTTTTAGGATGACAACAGCTTTGCTTTCATCACTGGGCATACTAACCAAGAGAGGAATCACTTTCAAAATTCAAAGCGTTTTGATCTGGTTATGTCAACCCGCTGTCTGCACTCAGCTGGTAATCTGTCTTATAGAAAAAGCATAAGTCTCTCAGTTGATGGAGAATGGTTTGGAGAAAGGAAAAACCATTCCTGAATAGCAGTGTGGAAATTAGAGAACAAGAAAGAA
>CM053598.1:44371932-44388038 GCA_028646575.1 Pseudocheirus occidentalis | reverse complement strand
TTCTCCTCCCCAGTTAGCAAAATCCACTGACCTTTCTCTAAGCCTTTTTGTCTTCTGGCCTGATAAATGTGGTAGCTCTGCCTCCAGTGCAGCCGATCTGCTCTCCTATAGATGCGGTTCCCCGCCCGATGCCCCAGGGCCTGAGCCGGCCAGGGTTTGGCCGGGTCCCAGACTACTGAGAAGAGCCCCGCCTGCTGCGCTGCCTGTAGCAACAGATGTGCTTTCTGTCTTGTGGAGAGTTTTGGAGCTTGAAAATCTGTTTAGCGTCCCATTTTATGAGTTTTTTAGCGTGTTTGTGTGGGAGCTGTGGTGCTTTGCTGCTTCTACGCTGCCATCTTGGCTCCGCCCCCCCCGGTCCTATTATTTCAAAGGTACAAGAACATCTGATGCAGAAACTCTCCTCATCAATGAAGAGAAACAACATTTTCTAACCTGAGGTCTTAGATTCACTTAATCTCTCTTTACCTCAGTTTCTTCATTTATTAAAAATGTAAAGGAAAGAAGAAACCAAGAACTTTTAAGTGCCTACTATAAGCCAGGCACTCCAGCAAGCACTTTACCCATATTTCATTTCATCCTCAGAGCAACCCTGGGAAGTAGGTGCTGTTATTGTCTCCATTTTACAGCTGAGGAAACTGAGGCAAACAGAGGTTAAATGACTTGTCCAGGGTCACACAGGTAGGGCCTGAGACTCAGACTTCCTGACCCCAAGTTCAGGCTAAGAACAGATAGAGGCTAAGTGACTTCCCTAAGGTCAAACAGCATGTGTCAGATAGTTCTTAATCTCTAGGCTTCCTGACTCCAAGGCTATCCACCATCTCCATCCAAATCACAAACCATGTTTATGTCTTTAAAATGTCATCAGTCTTACTGAGACCACTACTATACATACATTTTTCCATAAAAATCTTCTCCATGGCCATTGTTCCATAAGCAGTGATTAAAAGAGGGCAGCAGGGAGGTTTTCCCGAGGCATTACTTCTGACACCGCCTTTTTGCCACCTCCTTTCCCCTCCCCTGTACCCTTCCCTCCATACCTCACTGTAGCATTTTCATCTCCTAGAACAATCAGAGCCTAGAATATTGGAGGGTATTTACTGCCATGCTAGTTGAAATGCTCATGAAGTATTGATTGATGGTAATGGAAACAGCAGGAAACTCCTGCCTTCCGGGAAATCCTGTATGGAACGGACAACATGCGTGCTGACTTCCTTGAGTCCTTTGAGTTACTAAAATACAGGAAGCTACTTATGCCACAAGTTTAGTCCCCAAGACCCTACAACAGATGTGTCCCAACCTAGCACTGAGCAAAGCTACCCATTCCTATTCCCAGCTGTGGGATGGTAAATGTTTAACAATTGACTCTCCTTCCCCCTCCTTCCAAAAAAAGAACAATGCCCATGATATACTTTTAAGTTTAATCTGCCTTATTAGCCTTTTTAATTACTTTTAAAGTCTAGACAATCAAGAAAACAATAAAACAAACTCTGATCTGTAGCATTTGTCAATTGCTGAAGTATAAGTGGCCATACCAAAAATTTAACAATCAATTCATAACCAGTTAAAGATGACCTCAGCACACCCCTACCTCCGTCCCCTGAAAAATTCCACGCACCAAAACTCAACTTCTTCAAAAATGGTTTGTAAACTTTACACCAGACCAAAGAGTCAAATTTACTGCACACTGACTGGGATCTGTTTAGGACATCTGAAAACTTCTTTACCTTCTGCTTCCTTTAGGAGTTTCCTGTTCTTGTTTCACTATTTACTATATTACTATATATTACTATATTACTATATTCACTATTCACTATATTACAGCCTCTTTGGTGTTTTAATCTCAAAGCATTCTCAGTAACTTGTCACCGAAGGGCCAAGAGCAAGAATGTCTTCTGTTCCAATGATTAAGATCGGTCCTGGCACATAGTAAGTGGTTAGTAAATATTGTTTGATTGTTTCTCTGATGATAACTAAGGATACTTCCAAAAGAGAGAGAGACAGAGACAGAGACAGAGAGACAGAGAGAGACAGAGACAGAGACAGAGAGACAGAGAGAGAGAGAGAGAGAGACAGAGAGACAGAGAGAGACAGAGAGAGAGACAGAGAGAGACAGAGACAGAGAGAGAGACAGAGACACAGAGACAGAGACACAGAGACAGAGACACAGAGACAGAGAGAGACACAGAGACAGAGAGACAGAGACAGAGGGGGAGAGAGAGAGAGAGAGAGAGAGAGAGAGAGAGAGAGAGAGAGAGAGAGAGAAAGGGAGGGAGAGAAACAGAGAGACAGACACAGAGAGAGGCAGACAGACAGACACAGAGAGACACAGAGAGACACAGACACAGAGACACAGAGACAGAGAGAGACACAGAGAGACAGAGACAGAGAGAGAGAAACAGGGTTACATTCCCAAAAGTCCCTGAGTTTCTCTGCTTCACAAAATCAGTCATAATTTTATACCTAGAAGGGCCATTCTTCCTCCATTTTTCAAAAGAAGAAACTGAGGCCCAGAAAGATTAAGTGATTTTCCTAGTCAACAAACATATTGGTGACTAAACTGGAACGCAAGTTTCTTAGCTCCCAATCTAGAGCTCTTTCTTCATTTCATTCATGGCCAAGGAAAATTCTCCTAGAGCAGTATTCCCCAAAGTAAGGCCCAAGGTGCTTTGAAGAGACATAACCTGATCCTGCCTCAAGTAGTGTGTGATCAGATGGAGGATGGGAAGATTTGTTGCATCCCATCCACATGATAACTAATCATGGGGGGCTTATCTGGAGATAATTATACCTGGACACAATCATAGCTACCCTTATCTTCTAGTAGTCTCCCCATTAGTCTTCCCTCTGCTGTTTAAGGTCCAAACCTCCCTTTCTGAGTTGGGCATTCTCTTCAAGGCAGTCATAATCTATCTGACCACTATCAGGGTATCCATAGCAATAGCTGAGCAAGTACCACTGGGAAAATCCCCCTTCTCTCCCTAAACTATCTCCTCCTTCTGCTATAGGTAGGTCACCTCATAGCTACAGTCACTCCTCCAACGGCAGACTCTAAAATTAAATGTATTTAGCAAGATGGTACCAGAGACATCTGGATCATAAAACTGACATGCCATCTACCCTGAGTTCCTATCAAATAAATTAATCATGAGGGGTAAAACCTGCAAAATTGGTGTCTGGGTATTGACCTATCATGATGAGGTCATAATGAGGGTATCGTGTTTTCTTAGGGGGCACAAAGTGCTGGAAGTGGTGTCGAGGTCAGGGGATGAGATGCTGGGGATGCGGCCAATGGGAGGTCAAGTATACCTGCTTTTCATTTTGGGTGGAAGAGAGCAAGGTACAGAGGATGAGCAGGCCTAGACGTCTGGCTTGTACTAGATCACACAATTCAGCACTGGTTACATTAGCTTTACCTGCAAATCCGAACTTCTCCTGTACTTCCCTAGCACCGTGAAGGGCCAGCACCACACTTTCACTAACTCATGTTCACAGCATTGACGCCACTTGGGACTCCTCTTATGACCACACTAGTTCAAGTCTGGACCATTTCTTATCAAAATTATTAAAAATGTCTTCTAACTGACAACCCACCAATCCCTCCTCTGCACAGCTACCAAGATGACTTTCTAAAGCACACACCTGGCTCTCTTATTCAATAAGCTCAAGCGACTCCTCGTGTAGCCTACGATCAAACATAATTTATTTTTGCCTCACCCATTTTTAATTTCTCTTTCTTTGTTCTATAATGTAACAATGTACATAATTATTAGCACATAATTAGCATAGTATCCTCAACTTGGAGTCAGGAAGACCTGAGTTCAAATACTGCCTCAGATATTTGTTACAGGTGTGACCTTGAACAAGTCACTTCTCTCCTGTCTGTCAGTTTCCTCATCCGTAAAATGGAGATGAAAATAGCACCTCCTTCCCAAGGTAGTTGTGAGGATCAAAAAAGATGGCACAAAGAAGTGCTCTGCAAATGTTAAAGGTATAGAGACGTGTTCGCTATTAATAGCATGGTAGCATATTGTGTAATTTATGAATGAGTAAATATATACATATTAAGGATACATGCACCAATGTTTTTAACGGAGAGAGATGTATGACCAAAAACCAAGATAATTATTATACACATAATATTACACATAATATTACATCTGTAAGAGCATATAAATACCTTTCCCTAAGGCATCCACAAAAAAAGAATTTAATACCATTATGAACTATTAATTAAATTAATTTATTAAATTATTAAAATTAATATCAATAAATAAAATATTGCTTAAATGTAATTAATTAAGTAAGTAAGTATTAAATCAGATATGACATAGAAAAATGAAAAAAAGTACTGAATGTAAAGCGTAAAGATCTGGGTTCAAATCCTGGCTCTGACATTGCCTAGTCACATCTCTCTGGACACATCACTGAACCTGCCTGAACTACAGTTTCCTTGTCTGCCTATAGGCTTCCTTACCCCTTCACATCTCTCCATTTCAAAGGAACAAGGCAAAAATGAAACCCGTAATCCACTCAATAGACATCTCAGGAGCAGGAATTGAAAACAAACATGGCGGCTTTTCTAATTTGAGGAAATGCAAAGCAAAATAAGGACATGGAGGAGGAATCCTCAGCTGGGCCCAGGAGAAAACTGAACCCTTGAAAATGACAAAGTCGAGATGCCAAAAGAGATTCTTCAGTGTCACAGCTACTTACTGCAGAGATCTCTTCTCGTTTGCTGATGACATCGGCAAGCCTGGGGTTTTTTTGTCACCAGTCACTCTGTGCTTACTTTAATTATGCAGCACGCAGAGAGAAATGTTTGGGTTTTTTTTTTCTTTCTGATCACATAAATCACATTGCTTTGACACTGGGCTCAATAGGGGCTGCTAGAACAATGTGGCTGAAGCTATTGACTCCATCTCTCAAGTCCACAAGGTGTATCATTTAGCCAAGAGTGATAATTAGACACGGAATATACTGAAAACTGTCAATAGGCTTGTCAATAGGAGAACTCTGAGCATCTAACATCCAGTGAATCAATGGTGTTTTTCAGCTATAAAATCAAGAAAATGATAGCTTTCAAATGAATGGTGGAAAGGAAACAGGAGCCTCCTTGGGGAGGAATAAAACAGCTCAATTTTCCCTTACTGAGTGGCTTTCCAACTGCCTCACTCAATGGGAAAGGTCACAGAAGATTACAGGAAAGTATCTCTGAAACAAGATGTACAGCAGCATCGGGACATGACACGCTGCCCGGGTACACCACAAAGGCCGCCATATCTCTGACCTGACAGGAGCAATGGACAGGTCAGCAGATGCCTGACAAGACTGGAGGAAAAGAGGGAGAGGCAGAGATTGATCTGCAGGGGGAAGAGGTGGCCCCATTAAACAGCCATACTTGCATGTCCACACCCTATGCAGAGGTGGGTATCTGCTCTGGGATGGTCCAGAATGATGTCTTCACAGAGACATCTAGATAGGAATTGAGGAGTCTGGGATTCTTATCTGGCTCCGGCGTTAATTACGTATGTGACTTTAGGCAAATCATTTCATTTCTCTGAATATAAGCTATAAAATAAGGGAGTTAACAAAATGCTTGCTGATTAAGGAGTGACTAAGCAGACTACAGCACTTTAACGCAATGGAGTATTATGCATCCATAGATCCAATCCAACATTTATTAAGTACCTACTGTGTGCCGGATGTTGGGGATACAAACACAAAAAAAGGAAACAGCTCTTGCTTTTAAACTGGGCAGATTCTGCTGAACTGCGTATTTAACTGTAATATGACTGGAGCATAAATATTTAGTATTGATTCACAGGATAGATCAATGATTGTGGTTGTTCAGTCATTTCAGTCATGTATGACTATTCATGACTCCATTTGGGGTTTTCTTGGCAAAGATATTAGAACAGTTTGCCATTTCCTCTCCATCTCATTTTACAGATGAGGAAACTGAGGCAAACAGGGTTAATTGACTTACCCAGAGTCACACAGTGAGTAAGTGTCTGAGGTCAGATTAGAATTCTGGAAGATGAGACTTCCTGATTCTAGACTCATCACTCTTACCACTGTCCCACCTAGCTACCCCTACACTAATAAGAATTTGTATTTATTTAGTGCTTTAAAGTGTAGATATATTAGCTGCCAAATAAGTAAACAATAAATAAGAGGGCTAGAACTAGACTCAATAAGACCTTTGTTCAAATCCTGTTTCAAACATTTACTAGTTATGTGATCCTAGGCAAATACCTAACCAGCCTCAGTTCCCTCATCTGTAAAAATGGGGATAATATAAGCACAGAGGTACTATGAGAATCAAACGCATTAATATGTAAAGTGCTTTTCAAGCCTTAACACATTATAAAAATGCTAGCTAAATGGATAAGGGAGAAATTTTCTTCCAACACAGGCAACTTGAGTAGAATGGAAAATGAGACAAGTTCTATGATTGGGCTAAAATGTAGTCAGTCCAGCAGTTTACTCTGTCCCACCCATAAAAAACATTTTAATGCTTGGTTTTCAAAGCTATTCCAGAATTATCAGTTAGCCTAAACTCAGGAAGCCCCCAGCTAGAATGCTATGTTCAATTGTGGGCACAACATTTTTCTCCCAACACTGACAAGCCAGAGGATGTCCAGAGGAAGATTATTAAGATGGTGAAAGCCTTGGAGTTCATGCTATTTGATGATAAGTTAAAGGAACTTGGCTGAGAGATGACTTAGGGGAGGTCTGAGTAGAGTCTGTCATGTTGAAGAAGAATTGGATTCATTCCATTGGACCCCAGAGACCAGAACCAGGAGCAGGAGGTAGAAGGTACAAAGAAGCAAATGAATATTTTATGCACAGGGAAACTTCCAAAATTAGAACCAGCCAAAAGTGGAGTGGATTTCCATGAAGGTTTCTAAGAAAAGTTTGGACAATTACTCTTTTAGAATATAATAAAGGAAATTCTTGCTCAGGTCTGAACTGGACTAGATGACCTGACTCATCCCTCTAGACTCTGACATTCTGTGCTTCCATTAGTACTTGCCGAAGGTGAAGGAGAGAATAGGAAGCAGGGCAAGAATTCAAAGTCAGCTTCTCTGGTCCCCTGTCTGGTAGGATTTTGCTATACTGATATGCTTTCAACTATTCCATGTGGTTTCTGGCACTGTTACTATCTTTCCTATAGACTTAATGCACCGTTTAATTTATAACTGTGGCCATTTTCTCTGCATAAACAAACAACAACAAAGATGTCAGCATTGAGGTAGGCTGAATAGCAAATTGTATTTCTGTGATCTTATTATTCCCAAGCCTAATTGAAAGATTTTTCAAATACCCCCTTGATAATCTAAGACCGTCATCAGGAATCATGGCCTTCTTTACCTAAACAAGTCACTGGACTAAGGACAGAAACCTCAACACAGATACAATCTACTAACTTGCTGCTTAGTGTTCAAGATTTGTAGAATTTTCTATGTGATAGGTGAATTATACACAAACAGATAGTAGTTCAAGTATAAACTAATATGTAAGTAAACATATATTAGTGAAACGTGTTATGCTATAAGTGAATATGTATAAAAAGATATTATTTCATACATAAACTAATATGTAACCAAATATATTAGTGGAATTTGCTATATTATAGGTAAATATATACAAACAGATATTAGTTTGTATATAAAGTAATATGCAAACATATATTAGTTTTATATATATTTATATATTAAATATATATTTATATATGTTGATATATAATATATGATATATTAAATATATTATTTATTTATTATATATAATATACTAAATATGTTATATATTTACAGATACATATAATTACTGTATTAGTAGTTTGTTATGCAAATTGCACTAATTGGAATTTACTATGCCATAAATGAATATATACAAACACAATATTGCAAATTGACTAGGTCCAAGGTTTTGTTAGAAATTTCATTCTTGCTAGCACATTTTTAGTTCCTTCTATATACTATGCATGTGCTCATATACATGCATATTTGCATTTCCTTCATTTCTGAAGATCACTGCATCAAGGAAATGATGATGTAACTTGCAGTTGACTTTGATTTGAATGAGGGAGGGCTTTGCAAGGTCACCAGCCTCACTTTCTCCTCCAGAGCCATCTGGGTCCAGTGACCAGATATTCATCAGGATGACTGGAGATGACCCAGGATGCAATGGGGGACCCTGGCCCTTTTAGGCTAAGGCTTTTCCAGGTACTCAGAATGAGGTAACCCCTATTCAGTGAATAGGCATCTTTAAGAAGTGAACAAAGGGAAGGTTCCTTGAATTAGAAAAATTAAAAAAAAATCAAGCTGGTAGGGGGAAGACCCTCAGTGTTGCTGTTCCAAAGAGAAACAGTTGCCATTGATATTCATTCCGATCCAGGAGGGCCCAAAATACAGCCATTAAGTGGAGTTTAGGCATAGACCTATTGTGGTTGCTGCGGCCCTCTTCAAATACGGAGGACAAACACAATCTGCGAGTAGACTGAGCTGCCTGAATGGGGACCCAGCTAGTTGGGTAACCCAGCTTGTCTTAAGCTCCCCACTTAACTTGGGTTATAATGACTAGATTCCTTCCTTCCTTTCACATACACACACACACTCACACACACACACATACATGTGCACGCAATATCACTGTAAGTATAAAGGTAAATACATGTGCAAGTAAAAAATTAGTTCTATGTGGTTCAGGGCATGAATCAAAGATGAACCACAGATTAGCAACAAGAGGCTGTAAGTTCTGCTTTTGGGAGAGAGCCTGCTTTTTACTCTGGTTCTTTGGAGTTCTCTGTACTTGTCTATGCCTTGGTTCCTTACCCTCTGACAACTGGTCTAGTTGTCAAAACCTCCACCCACCATGACCACCCTACAGGGAGAGTCAACAACAGACTGTAAAGTCCTCAAGGTCAGAGATGACTTCATTGCTGTTTTTGGAGCTCCACTGTCTAGAACCCAGGAAGCCCTTATGAAGCATTTGTCAAATGAATGAACAAACGTATAACCTCTCTGTGAGAGAGGGAGAACGAGGAACGCAGAAACAAAAGAGGAGATAGACAGTCTAGCAGAGGGTTGAGCATATAGTAGGTGCTTGGTAAATACAAATTAATTTTGGTAAATTAGGAGAATGCAACTTTTTAATGTATCCTGGGTCCCTGTGAACCCCATCTCAAAAAAAATTTTAATACATTAAATAAAACATATTATTAAAAGAAAACCATGTGGCAGCTAGGTGGTGCAGTGAATAGAGCACCAACCCTGGAGTCAGGAAGACGAGTTCAAATGAGGCTTCAGACACTTAACACTTAGAAGCCATGAAACCTTGGGCAAGTCACTTAACCCCAATTGCCCTGCCTTCCCCCCTCCAGAAAGAAAGAAAGAAAGAAAGAAAGAAAGAAAGAAAGAAAGAAAGAAAGAAAGAAAGAAAGAAAGAAAGAAAGAAAGAAAGAAAGAAAGAAAGAAAGAAAGAAGAAGAAAGAAAGAAAGAAAGAAAGAAAGAAAGAAAGAAAGAAAGAAAGGAAAGAAGGAAGGAAGGAAGGAAGGAAGGAAGGAAGGAAGGAAGGAAGGAAGGAAGGAGAGAAAGAAAAAGAAAGAAAAGAAAAAGAAAAGAAAAGAAAACCAAAGGTGACTAGAAAAAGATGTAAAATTTTTGCTACCTAAGTCCATGGGCCTCTCTGAAATCTATTCACAGACTCTTTGGGAGGAAAGAACCCCCATCTAAATAGTCAACCTAAGATTTATAACTAGTGAACCGACAGACTCAAGTCAGGCTGGCTACTTCACCTCCTAAGTTTACCTTGAGTTTACTCTGTAGTACCTAGTTATATAGGTGTTGTCTCTTCCTTTAGAATGTAAGCTCCTCAAGGGCAGGGCTTTGTGTTCATTTGTACCTCCAGAGCTTAGCACAGTGAATGGTATTTAGTATGTGCTTAATACTTCATAAACTCATAGATTTAGAGCTAAAAGGACCATTAAGACATTCTAGTTGAACCTCCTCATTTTATAGATGAAAAAACTAAGGCTCATAAAGGTTCAATAATTTGGTCAAAATCACACAGCAGCAGGATTTGAACTCAGGTCTTCCTGACTCCAGGTTCAGCACTCTACCCATGACACCATGCTCAATAATTGGGGGGAGATTCCATGTCATCTTAAGATCCAAAGTCATTTGGCCAGTCTTTTCCTATAAAACACAGCTATGTGGTAATAAAGTTATTAGCCACTTTGAATTCCTGCTAAACAAGAAGTGCTTACCATGGAGAAACATTAGAAGGATAGGCAAGGTGTCCAAAAGAGCAGACTATCACATGGATAAGTTTAGAGAAACTACTTCACTGAGAAACAACACTGGGCCATGGTTTTCAAAAATAGCACCATAAGCACAAACTTTGTTTCTTGCCCAACTTTCAGCTCACTCTGGGAACAGCAGAGTAGAAACAGGGCTGTAATTAAGCCAAGCACAAAGCAAGCTGCTTCCCAGGTGTGTTTCCAAATGCACAAAAAAGGATTCATGGTGTTGCTGAAGCATCTGTTCATTGAGTAGCACTTCTAAATACATAGTCTTCAACATCTGACCAAGAACTAAGGAATCCAAGGCAGAATTGGTAGAAACTTAGATTCCCACAACCCCCTCCCTGCCACAAGAAGTTCTCTTAATTAGAGACATTTATGAATTTGGACAGATAATTAGCATCGCTACCCTCTTGCTGAACTCAAGCTCTTCATCAAGGACAAATAGCTGATTTGGGAATGGAAACAGTCAAGGAAGGACGTGAATGAAACCACATTGCAAAATGAGATTTTAGTCTCAAGTAGCATCATACCTCCCCCTGCCACTCACCTTCCAATTTCACCCTCCCAATTTGCTGGGAATACTAAAATCATCCTGGAGTATTTCTGAGAGATACAAAAGATCTGACTTGTGTTTGTAGAAAGCATCACAAACATTTCTTAAAAGTTTCTCCCTCACATAATTATGCTTTAAATTGTTAATAGCTATAATTATGGAAGATGGCATTGTTGTGCTTGGAATTCTCCCTACTCCCTTTGGTATTTATTGATGACAAATGGCTTTATTAAAAAATAATGATAATTACATTGTTCGGTGTGTATCGATACATTTTAACTTTTTCTTTATTCTAGTCTGTTGGGTTTTATGGATTGCTTACATTTGGTCATTGTATTTTATTAGATTATACTTGCTTGGTGTTATAAAAAAACAAGATAGACATGTTGGCAGCTCTGCCACCAATTGGTCAAGAACTTCTAGAATGGTGCACTGTCCACTTTCTAGATAAACAATGTTATTTTTATCATAAAATATTTATACACACACAAGTTCTGATTTCTTGATGTTTAGTGGGTCCTTATTAAATGGAAATAGGAACCTCTATGCTTCCAGTGAGACGGATGGAATACTTACTCTTATGGAAGTGGGAGTTCTCATCTGGAGATCCCAGGAAAAGAACTCCAAAAAATAGAGAAGACAAAACCAAGAAATAAGGATAAGGACATCGAGCCTTACTTTTTATCCATAGGAAACAAGTTTGGTTTAGTAAACTGCTAAAGAATTCACCTTCCCTTTCGAGAAGCTTATTTCTCTCCATCTATCAAATCATAGAATTTCTCAGTTCAAAAATCCTTCAATTGTTTTCTGTTGCTTATGAAATAAAGTTTAAATTCCTTACCCCTGGCATTCAAGGCTAAGATATTATACTACACAACCTTCCTAGCCTTATCCTATATTATTGTCCTCCATGTATATTCTGCTCCAAACAAACTGACCGTTGATTTATTTGTGGGCTTTCCTACCCCTTTGTCTTTGCTCACAATATTCCCCATCTTTCCTTTTCTCCTCCTCCTATTCCAGGACCCATACTGCTACTGATTGGCAAGCTGCTAAATCTTCCATGAAAATTCTCCTAATCCCCAAAGTTAGCAATGATCTTCTTCACACTGAACCCCACATATCACTCTGTACCTCTCTAAAGTTTGTATATGATATTTTGTATTACTGATTTGTCTGCATACATCATATCCCTTTACTTAGACAATAAATTCTGTGGGGGCTCAGATTGGTCACACCAACACAGTTTAATCTTGTTTCTTTTTTATATAGTTGTTAAACTGGAGAATCAAAAGACTAATAGCATCTCACATTTCTACAGTTTAGGGGTGCTTAACCTTTTCTCCATCATGGACCCCTTGGCAGGCTGATGAAGTCTATGGATCCCTTCTCAGAATAATATTTTAAATACATAAAGCAAAATTCACAGTATTAAAAATAAACCAAAATTTAAAAATACAGTTTTCAAATTATGTCTTAAAAATTAAGCTCATGGAGTCCAGGTTAAGAACTCATGCAGAATGCCTTAAAGTTTGTGAAGCATGCTAAATATATACAATAAGATATATAGATATACACAGATATATACACATGTATAGATGTTTAATTTTTTATATAAAATCTCATTCAATCCTCCAAATAACTCTTTGACATAGGTCCTGTTAAAATCTTCATTTAACCTTTGGGAAAACTGAGGCTGAGAGATTAAATAACTGGCGCAGCATTATACATACACATATATACACATGTGTGTAGGTGTATACGTGTGTATACATATGCATACATGTGTTGTATATTTACATGTGTGTGTTTTTTTACTTATTCATTTTATATTAACTCTGTACATATTTTATCTTTTCACCATTCAAATGTAAAGTCTTTGGAAAGAGGGGTCTTTTCATTCTTTGTACTTGTATTTTCAATACCTCAAACAGTGCCTGGCACATAGTGTGCAAATATTTGCTGATTGATTAACTGGGCATCCAGTTTAGGAGAAACACTGATGACCTGGAGAGTTTCTAGGGAATGCCAACCAGGTCGTGAGAGGCCTCAAGACAGTGCAACATAAGAACCAATGGAAGGAAATAGGGATTATTTTCTTGGGGAAAAGAAGAGTTGGGGGAGGGATGTTTTGAAGCTGTGTAGGAGAGGGATTCGACTTGTTTTGTTTGGCCTCAGGCAACAGGTTTAAGAAGCTCAATGTGTGGAAGCTAAAAGGGGATGAATTTAGATTGAGAGTAGAGAACAGCATCCTAAGAAAGTGAGATGGGATACCTGATGAGTGTTTACCCTCAGTGAAGCTCTTTAGGATGACTGGTTAACCCAGGGGTGGGGAACCTCTTGTCATGTATGACGTTGAGAGAATTCTTGTTCACAGATGATTGGATGAGGCTGTTTTATTTTCAATTTCCTTCCAAATTTGATATTCCATGACTGTCATTGAGATAAATTTTTGTCTTTCCCAATAGCTAGCACAGTAAGTGTGTATATGTATGTGTGTATGTGTGTATGTATGTATGTATACACACATATATACATAAATATAAACAGTGATTAATAGGGATAGCTTTTATATTTTAGATAAAATCAGATGACATTTTTTATTTTTACTTATTTTATTGTGAACTTAAGAAACAATACAAATATTTCTATAACAATGTTTTGTGTTTTTGTTAAAGATGATTGCATGTGAAACTCTACATCTGTTAAGTACAACTTGCTATTCTTTTAAAATAAATAATAAATTTCTCATATAACTTTCTTTTTTTCCTTTTTTCTTCCCCCTCTCTTGCAATCCTAGAGATGGCTACCATAAGACACAAATATGTATATGTGTGTTTGCATATGTGTGTCTGATATGTGTGTATCATTCTATATACTTTTATATATCTTGAAAGAATAAAGGAGGAAATATCATAGCCCCTTTAGATGCCTGATGTTCAGTTCAAGCTTTCTTATGGTCAGTCCAGTATTAAAGTCTCCCATTTTGTTTGTCTTTTCATTCATCCAACAAGCACTGGAGATAGAGAGAACAACACAAATGTTCCCTTCCCCGAAAGAGCTCAGTTACTCCTTACAGGAAGGGGAGAACATGGAGGTCAGGGTTAATACCAGGATTAGTGAATACAAAAATATATACAAAGTAATTTGGGTGGCACTAACAACCAGGAGGATCACACCGGCCCCTTTAGAGGAGATAGTACTTGAGTTGACCCTTGAAGGAAGCTAGGGATGCTAAGATATGCAAGTGAGGGAAGAAGCTCATTCCAGCCTGTGCAAATGCAGAAAGTTATGAATGGAATGTTCTATATATAATAATAGACTGTTATAGCCACAATACAGAGTTGCATGACGGGAAGTGATAAACAAAAAATCTGGAAAGATAGTCTGGAGACAGACTTCAAAAGACTCCAAAAGTCAAAGGGAAGAGGTTGTATTTTGTCCTGGAGGTAGTAGGGATGCACAGCAACTTCTTGAGCAGGGGGGTTATAGGGTCAAACATGTGCTTTAGAAAAATTCATATGATAGCTGAGGAGAGGGGTAGGGAGAGATCTCCTGTGATGTTGTGCAGTGCTACATAGAATAATGAGACAGAAACCACAGGTTCAAATCCCAACTATATTAGTTAGTATCAGTCCCTATAGGTCTGAATTTCATAGCAGCAAGATTTTTAAAAAAGAATTGCCTAGACCACAGTTTTTAATCTGTTTCATGGACCCCTTTGGGAAGCTAGTAAAGCTTATTAATCCTCAAAATAATAGTTTTAAAATGCATAAAATGAAACACATAGGACTATAAGTATTGAAATGCAGTAATGAAAAATATGTGTATGTATATATGGATGTGCATAAATACACATACATAAACATACACATATATTATCATAGACACATTTATTGTACATACATATATAGTTTATATTATCATGTACACATATATGTGTAAATGTGTATTTTTTTTTAAGTTCATGGACCCTAGGCTAAGAACTCTGAGACTAGGCAATCTCTAATGTTCCTTCTGATTTTAAATCCTATCATTTCATTCTCCTTCTACATTTAATCAAATGAAATAAACAATTCCGGGGTGCTTGCTGCAGAGTAAGCACATTCCCCCATAAGCCACCCCTCTATTACCTGCTGACATTTCCCACAAGGTAACCCCCATTCTCAAATGTTGTATGTGCCTGAGAAGATTAATCCATGGATTTTCCTTTTCTTCTCTTTGGCAGTGTCTCAGTGGCCCTAGTGTGAGACATGTCGTGTGTCAATGCAAAGACCTGTATTAATCAACAATATCAAATAAAGCAACAGCAGTTTGGAAATCAAAGAACGAACCTCAGGGACACCGATATTTGCATGTTCATAATAAATACTTAACCACACATCTGTGCAACATTCTATATTGTTAGAGGAAAGACAGTTTTATGTTGATTATTTTTTGGCCAGTTCAACACTCACTCAAGATTTTGATGGGCAAAAAAAACCCCATAACCTGATAACGTTGTAGACAGCCTGTTAGATATTTAAAACGCACAAAAATAAATGTGATACAATGTATTTTAAGCTTCTTATAATTATTGATCAAACAAGCATCAATCGGATGTCTTTTCTTTGAGAGTCAGTAGTGTCGTTTTCTAGGTTGGACAAACTCCCTCTACCACTTTCTTAGACAATTTGATCATTATCCCCTTGACCTTCTGCTTAGGCACACCTTTATATTTTACTATGCATTCATGTTTTGTTTCATGTTATTGTTCTTTCAATTTTATATCTGTGTTTATTTGCATACACTAAGGGCACTAACAATGCGTCCAAAAGATTCACTTTGTAAATAACAAAGTCTAATCTAAGTCAATTCATCAACAAACATTTATTAAACTTCTTTCTATTATGTCAGGCACAATGCTAAGTAATTGGGATACAAAGACTACCAAAAATGTCTCTTTTCTCAAGGAGTTCACAGTCTAATAGGTGAGACAACATGCTACAAAAATGTAACTACGTACAAATTATGTACAAACAGATATATACAAAATAATTGAAGAGAATCAACATGAAGAAGGTGCTGGCACATATCACCAGTCAGATTGGCTAAGATGACAAAACAGGAAATGCATTGTTGGTGGAGCTGTGAACTGATACAACCATTCTGGAGGGAAATCTGGAACTATGCCCAAAGGGCTATAAATAATAGCATACCCTTTGACCCAGTAATACCACTTTTGGGGTTGTATCCCAAAGAGA
>CM053598.1:44268010-44371432 GCA_028646575.1 Pseudocheirus occidentalis | reverse complement strand
AGAAAAATCTGAAACTCAAGTGACTCTGGAACTGAATCTTGTAACCTAAAAGTAAACAAACAAGTCAATACATTTTTAAAAAAAAAAGAAGGTGCTGGCATTAAGGTGTATTGGGAAAGGTTTCTTGTAAATGGAAAGATTTTAGCTGGTTGTCAAAAATAGGAAGCTAGAAGGTAGAGATGAGGAGGGAGAAAATTACTGGCATGAGTCAGAGAAAGTACCTGGAGTTGGGAGATGGAGTGTCTTGTGTGAGGAAGAGCAAGGAGGCCAGTATAGTACAGTAGGTAGAGGGGAACAAGGTGTAAAAATATTGAAAAGGTAAAGGGCAGTCTTGTTTAAAAGGCTATGAACATCAAACAGGATTCTATATGTAACCCTGGAGGAGACAAGGAGCTTCTGGAATGTACTAAATAGGAGTATGACAAGGTCAGACTTGTACTCTATATCAATAGCCAAATGGGAGATGGACTAGAGTGGGACCCAAACAGGAACTTCATAATTACTTGGTAAAGATAATGACCTGAAGGATGATAGCATTCCCATTTCAAAAAGCATATTATAGAATCACAAAATCTGAGCTGAAAGAGCTGTCAAATATCACCTCAGCCAACCTATACCTGAACAAGAATTCGCTCTACCTCCAAACTCTCCAAGTCTTTGCTTAGGAACCCCAGAGGAATGGGAACCCCGCAGCCCATTCCATTAGTTATATCTATAATCTATCTACATCTATATCTACATCTATATCTATATCCATATCTATATCTATAGCTATACCCATACCCACACCGACATCTACACCTATATCTATATCTACATCTTCTACATTTATATCGACATCCATATCCATATCTATATCTATAACCATATCCATACCCATATATATATATATATATATGGCTTGAGATAGGAAGTCTTTCCTTATACCAAGTATATGTCTGCTCCTTTGCTACTTCTACCAATCTGTCTTCTGGAAACCAAGAGGACAAAGCTAATCCCTGTTCTTCAGGGCACCCTGTAGAATACTTGAAGACAGCAGCTAATTTATCCCCTTAAAGTTTTCTCTTACAAGCTAAACAGCTCCAGTTCTTTCAATAGGTCCTCATATGGAAAGAACCATAGGTTTTCCATCATCCTGGTTAATATTTAGCTTTTCAGTATCTTTCCTATTCAGGTAACACTAACTTTATCAATGTCATTGTGAAAAATGTTTATATTGTATCATACAGATTCTAAGGGCTATAGTAATTCAAAGAAGGAAAATAAGTGAAGCCATGGAAGAAAACTTTCTGGGTTCCCTAGATAATGAGATAATTGAAGACTTGAAATGAAGTGGATTGGAAGAGAGTATAAAGAGGTCATTTCATGTGAAGAAAATAACACGAGCAAAGTTGTAGAGGCAAGAATGATCCCTGAGCAGAAGAACACCAAAGAGAATATGCTATTATGTTGGAAAATAAGTGAAAAATAAGTATGAATAGGGGATCAACTAATTCAGGATCTTGAATGTCAGCTAAGGAATCTGGATAAGATCCTTAAGCAAAGAGAAAGCCAATCCCAATCTATGTTCTGGGAAGAAGGATATAAAATTGGCTATATACTCATTCTTTTTTAAGGTATTATCCCTTTAATGTTTATTGATGAGTTATATTTTCCACAGAGAGCTACACTGAGAGACAGTTGCTGGGGTCTGAGTCTGATTGTGTGCCAAGAGGGTTGCTACTGAATTTTAAAATATAACATGCCATAAGATTCTAGAGAGATATGGACACTGCAATTATATAATTTAGGGGACCAATATAGTATATCTGATAGTCTAGAATCTGGACTCAGAAAGTTGAAAGAAGAGTGTAATGCCATGAATGACCAGCTTTCCAGAAGAATGTTAATGTGAACAGCTTTTAAGGTTCTGATTATACAGTATAGTGAACACTATTCCATAACAAATCAAAGGAAAACATTAAAAAAAATCAAGGTACAGCATTCACAATATTACAACTTATCACAAGAAAATCACAATATAGTATTCACAATAACTTATCATTAAAACGGCCACATAGTTTTCACCAAAATGGTCACAATATCTTTCAACAAAGTACAATCATTTAGTATATTCAGTCATCCCTAAGGAGGTTTGCCCCCTTACTCAGTCATTCAGTCATCTCAGAGTACAATAGTCAGTCTTCCACTCATGGGGCACACTAGGTTAACTCAATCAATCACTTTTTTTAGCAATCAGTTACTAAGTATCATTAATGATTAAGTATAATCATTAGAAAATACACAAAGCCTCCACTGCTGGGTTACTAGCAAACTACAATTTTATCATTACTCAGTACCCACAGAGAAGTCTTTTCATCTTGACTTGGGGCTGGTTCTCAGATTCCCTGGATACCCCTCCATGCTCCCAGATTCTACCTGGATTCACCAAACTGCTTTCACTTGGGTTCAATGGTAGACAACTCCAAGTTCCTTGCCCAGCTCTCCAGGTAGGTCCTGCTCCACACTGAAGTTCACAGGATCCGGTCCATCTCAAATCCTTCACAATTTCTGTTCCCAAGAATTCAAGGCTCAACCAGCCACAAACAGACAAAGTCCCTGCATCCCAGTCATGCTTCCTCAGTCTTCTGCAGTTTGGCTGGACCTAGGATTCACAAGGAATCTCAGCTGGCTCCCACAATCAAAATCATTCCTCCCAGGTTTTCAAAAATCAAAATTGTTTTCTCCAGCGGGGGGTGGGGGTGGATGGTGGGAGGAGGAGGGGCTTTCCTCTTCAGCCTTCCTGGCAGCAGCAACTTCAGCCTCCACAATTCTTGTCCAAAGAAATTCTGACTCAGTTCTCAGTTCAGCAGTAGCCATATGCTGCTGAGAAGAATTTTCTCTCTCTCCAGAAGAACAGATTCTGACACCAGATTCTAGCCTCAAGAAATTCTGATCATGCCTCTCTGGGGCTTTTTTTATATACACACAGCATTAGCTTCCTGTTTCAGCCAACCCCTTCCTGTTACATAAGCAACAGGAGACAGGAATTCATGCTTTCTGTTTCTTTCACAGGGGTTTGATTAGTTACTAAGGGCTAAGTACCTGCTTACTTGCCAACACAAAACGGGGTCTTCAAATTCAAAGTAATTATCATTACAAAGAGAAAAGTGAATTTTCACAGTACAGCACTGTAGTAGCTAAATTTGAAGTATGAAGTGATTGGAAACAAAGAAACAGAAATCACTCCTTAGATTAACTAATCTAACAAGTGTTAGTCAAACAAATATGGAATAATTCAGTTTAGCAACAGAATCATTTAATCAATATAGAGGTTACACTCATCAAACTTTTATAAACAGCTCTTGAGATAGAAAGAAGACACCTAAGTTTATGTTTCCAGAGTTATGAGTTACCTTGATAACATAGATTTTCCTCATTCATGCTTCTTTGGCAGGTTTCTGCAAATGTGCATCTACTGTCCTCTGCTGATTATGAGTGCATTGGTGGGAGATTGTGAGCCAGGTTCATATATGGATTGTGTTATATTATTTATATAGTTCCTTTAAAATATGAGTGTCTGTGATATTATTTCTTTTGTCTTATTGTCAAGTGATTAATATCTAAAAGTGTCATTATTATGAGTGGCCAGTTGTGCAAATAGAACCTCATTGGCAGGGGCTAAAGAGTTCATATTGTAAGAGGATTTTACTTTTTTCTCAACAGGGTTAATCCCTCTAGGATCCTGAGAGAATCTGAGCGTAACCATATGGTGATTCTTCTCTGAGAGATCTACCAATGCAAAAGCAGTCTAAAGTGAGCAAGACAGCCCAAGGAATGAATAAATGTCCATACTTCTAGGTGAAAGATCTGAGGTATTACAACACATAGGGTCACCCCATCTACCTATTACATTTTTCTCAGAGATGATTAGGAAATTAGCATTTCCCATGCTATAAGAAGTGGAAAGACAGTGAAAGGAAGTCTAAAGTAGCCTTACTAGATATCATCAGATTATAGAAGTCAGATTTGAAAAAGAAGTGATTACCAGGCTGAAGGGCAGAGAGCCCTGTTTCAATGGCTTCTAAATCTCTTTTCCTGAGTTTTATACTTACTAAAATTAGTCTTACTCAGTGGATGCAATGGCCAAGCACAAAGATACTCAGTGTACTTTTTAAGCAATTAATTCTTATTGACTATAAAAAGATAAAGACCCAAGCTGTACCTGGGAAGCAAGAGGAAACAGGCAACAGGGAGAGATGAGCAGTTAAAATTGTAAAAGAAAGAGAAACCTAAGGCAAAATCCACCAGGCTGTCTAGTTGGGCAGGTGGTGGCTGATTTTTCATGATACTTGATGAAATGAAGGGCAGGGGTCAGAGACGTTTACAGCAGGAAATGTGTAATGGATATTGGTATTTAAAACAGAAACCAGTCCTGAATTTAAGTTAATGTTTCATATCCAATAAAGAAGGCTAAATATCTATCGTTTTGATAGATTGCTATAAATGAAACATTAGAGAAGCTTTAAAACACCCTGTTTCAGATCTTCATTACATGAAATTAATCTTGAGCAGAATATCAAATGTAACATGGTCAGACTTAGCAGAGTGGCCAGCTAGAGATCATGGGCCAAGGCTTCCTTAACCCTTCTCTCCCCCCCATAACCCCATCTTTGCCTTTGCAGACAAAATTGAAGGCAGGAAAGTGAAGAAGGAATGTCTGCTATTACTTCTCAATGTGTTCTAGGACTGGGTTGTTCATGAACAGTCAGGACTAGCTGGGTAGCAAAGAAAAACAACTTTGGAAAGCTCAAAGCAGGCTACTTAGACCAGGTAAAAAAAGAGGGAAGCAAGAGAGTTTTGGAGTGAGTGGCTAAGGGAAAAATATAGGTTGCATTCCTTCTCAGAAACACCAACCAACTAGTGGGACATCACTCGGATAACTGCAAACAATCAAACAATTAACAAGTGTTTATAAAGTAACTATTTTTCAATTCTCCTCTACCTCCATCCCACACTGCCTTGTATTAGTCTTCCATGTATAGCTTGGATATCCCATAGTAGACAGTAAGCTACTTGAGGGCAGTCACTGTCACTCTTTCATCTCCTCAATATTTAGTATGGTGTCTCACACATTATAGCTGCTTGACAAATGTTCCTTGGATAAATGAATTCTGAATGACTTCCTGTCCACTCATCAATAGAGAACTTATACAATAATCTAGAAGCTTCCCTTTGATACCTTTCATATTCTGAGAATTGCATATTTAATCTGAATATCTATTAACCTTCATTTTTCATTGCATGATGCATCCACCTCCCTTTCTTCTCATACATGTAGTTATTGCCACTACTATCATTACCTCTCCCCAAACACTGTCCTTCAAAATGTAAAAAGTCAAAGGTCACAGAAATATGAATTTAAGAGATAACCAAAACCAAGGGGTGCTGCTTGTTCACCTTTTCTTTAGTCAAGATTTGGTCACAAATTAAACCAAGAGTATGATGTGTGTTTGTGTGTGTGTTACACAGGCATTCATATCTGTAATATGGCATGTATAAGTAAAAGAGTCTTCAGCAAAGGATTTTACCTGCACAGAAAGTGCTAGAATCTAAATGAGCAGTACTTTTTTTAACTTTTGTAATCAATATACCAAGTGAAGAGAATTTGTAGGAAGACCCTACAAAATCCATTTCTCAACCATTAGATATTCAATCAATGCTATTGTTTTATGAACTACAAAAAGTCCTCTTCTTTGTTGACTCTATCACCAAGACACCATCAACCTGATTCCTTCAGAAATGAGGAAAAGGAGAAGAGTTTAGTGACCACTTACCTTTTCAATAGTTACTTTTTATTGGCCAGTGGTTCCTGTAAAAACCTTTCTTGCACACTGTCCCTCCAATAGAGGAGTTTATCTAGGATAATGCAAGAATTTGACTCTGTGACATTCTTTCATTTATCTCAATGTCTAAGGATATTTCTTCTCTTGACATTTTTTTTCACATTAATAGGTTTCAGGAGCATCCTTTACGTTTGTAAATTCTGAAGTTAAATCGCAAGAACCAGGTGTATCTTTTGAACTAATGATAGGAAGAGTGGTTACTGTGTACCTCCTGATCACATTTCACTACCCAGTTATATTAAATCCTACCTTCCATATTCTATTTCAATGTTGTTCATCCTTCATTTTCGAAGAGTATCAATGACATCAGAATGTTACAGGGTGCAGTGTATCTAACTGCGACTAATCAGTCCAATACAAGTTCAGAAGGCTCTAGCCCAGGTTGGGCACAAATAGTCCTTTTGAATATTTGGGATGAAGATGTCTCTGGATTTGCACAGCTTATGTTTCCTTTGTGTTGTTGTAATTCTGCATTGTTCATGGAGTACAGCACCTTCTTTGATACAGGAAAGTCATGCCATGCAGTCCTTTGCTCTCATCTCCCATGTCTCACAATCAACACTAAAGTTCTTCAGACAGACTTTTTCTGATCCTCATGTGAGTGCTTGCCTTATGTAAATTCTCTGTAAAATACTCTTCCAAAAGAAGAAAATAGTTTATTCCTATACTCTCCAATGTAACTATGATCCCCACCAACATCAGATGCGCTTCAATGACAGGGATAGCTATCCATCCATGCCTGTCTACCTGATACAATTCTACTCTGGATCCTCCCAGAACTTCACCATATGGGGTTCACCCAAATGTAGCGCTTTCTTCACCTTCTTTTAACATTGCATACACCCTCATATATCACATGAGCTCCTTTTTGAGCATATATGATCAGCCCATGTTTTGTTTCATTTTGTTTTCTGGTTATGCTTTTCTTTGACTGAAACTGCTCTCCATATTATCTATTTAATTACAGATTGTACTCCCCCTCCTCAGAAAAAATAGGGTACTGAAGAACAGAAGAGACCAAATAGCCCAAATCCAGGTTGATTTACTCAAAGGGAGTGTCCTTAACTTCAACTATTTTATCAGGATCCTTCCAATATTCTAAGCACATTAAACCACATGTATGTAGAATTACAGTGGGTACTTTTTAAACTGGGACTTTTCCTTGGCTTCTGACCTTAGGGTCACTGGATCTGTGCAGATTTACTGGTAGGTCTAAGCTCCCACCTCTAGACAATTCCCAAATGACCTCAATTTCTTATGGATTTCATAATGTATGCAAAAATGTTTAACTTGCAAATTGAATATGTAGGATGATGACCAGAGCAAGGAGATCCAACCGTCTAATGTCAGCTCTCGGAAAAATGCAGGCTAGAATCCTCCCTGTGATTTCTTTTATGGTGACTCTGGAGGACCCACCTACGATACTGCATATTAATTTCAACAGAGCTAATACCCAAAATGTCCCGCCAATTTACTCTTCACTGACAATGTTAAAAGAAAATGATTTATGCAGATCAATCACCTGGTTCATCAAGTCATACCCTGACAGCCAGCCTTCATCATTGCTATTTAAAAGGCACTGCTGACAGAAAAGACCGACTCTTTGATTAAGGGCCCTGTCTGGCTAACCTTTTATTTGAAGAGTGATTGCCGCTGAGTGACAAATACTTTTCCATTCATTTCAAGGCAAAGATATTGACATTCAAATTCTTGATGGCTACACTGAACAGATGCCACTGTTGGCAAATGGCTTGATAGTAACAGCAGGTACACCATGACTCTGGGGGACAAAAAGAGAGGGAAAAAAAGACCAAGAATAAAAAAAACCACACCACTGGCTCCAGCTTAAGGATCTCAACAAGTGAAAGCCACAGATCTCTCAGCCAAATCCTCTTTTCTCAACAGTTATCATCAAAGAATATCTGTTTGTTGTTTCTCCCTAGTCCACTTCTTGAAAGCATCCTAGCCTTACCTTGACCCCACTTAGAAATGGTATTGGCTGTTAGTGCTAGAAATCAAGAGAGACTCAGGAGGGCAGTGACCTCAGCCCTGGGGAAAGATGCCCTCTCTCTACTCATAAGTGAGACATCCCTCAGCAAGCACTATGCAACTATCCTGCCTCCCCTTGGGCTCTCTGTTGCCTGAAAAGCAAACCCAAAATTGCATGCACCATATTGTCTGCAAAAAATATCAGACCAAATAAGTTTATTGCTCTAAGGCTGATCATTCTGTCACCTTCTGCTACACTGAGAAGATAAGGAGAGAAGGAAATAGGAGAAGTGAAAGGGTAGGTGGAGGGTGGAGAGAGGGAAATAAAGATGGAAAAAGGAGAGAGGGAGGGAAACGAGGGAAAGGAGGGACAGAAGGTAAAAAGGAAAAGGGGAAGAAAGAGGAAGGGAGTAGAAAGAAGGAGAAATGGGAGAAAGAAGGAAGGAAAGGTAGAGGAGGGGAGAAGCAGAGAAAGAAAAAAGAAAAAGGTAGGGAGAAAGAAATATGAAAAGAGGAGGAAGGGAAAAACAAAAAGAGGAATTGAAGGGAAAAGGAGTTGAAAAAATGAAGAGAAAGGGAGGAAGGATAAAAGAAGAGAGACAAATAGAGAGGGAAGAGAAATAAAAGGATAAGAGAGGAAATAGGGAAGGCAGAAACAGAAAGTCACCAAATGCAGAGGTTCCCTCTATTTCACATAATAGCTGTTTGTTTAGGATCTCCATAGGCATCAATTACAAACATAACATAGGATACATACCCACCTAAACAGCAGGATTAACTTATTTTTATTATTAAAATTTCAAAATATTTTTAAAGGAAAAATACACCCCTGGGGATTAAAGTCAACACTTTGTGGCAACAACCATCACTAAGCTGGGTGATGAATTATTTCTAGGAACAAAATGAAAATAGCCCAGCAGGTGATCAGTGCTTCCTTTTAAACCTTGCAGAGATGCAGAGGCTGGACCTTGCTGAGTGGTTATCAAAGAAGCTGACCAGTCCTCCCTAGATTCCCCCAGAATGAGACAAGACAGGCTTTGCCAAGACACATTAACAGCCATGACAAACCTTTCTAGGGCAGGATGGCTTACATAACACCTTCCTCGCAACCACCTGGTGAAAGGGGCAATGTAACTATCATCACCCCTATCTTCCTAGAGGTTAAGTGTTTTATTCATTATCATCACACAGCTAATAAAATGTCAGAACCAGGCACCAAACTTCCATCTCTCCTGACTTCAAATCCAGTGACTTTAACGTTCTATCCTTATTGCTCTTCTTCCTTGACCCAAGGGATATAAATGGTCACTTGCTCTTATCTCTTATTCTCCTCAGTCAGATATTCATATTGCCAAAAATGGAAATTCTACCCTTCCCTATTTTTATATAGACTAAATCCTAAACAACCCAGGCAACCCCTGCTAATTCCCCACACTGATTTTCTCTTTCTCCATTTCCATCTCCTTCTTGCAGCCCCCATTGTCAAGGAAAATACACAATTAGTTACAAAAGATTGCTAACTCTGTATGACCACTATGCTAAGCCTCTTGGGTTATATAGAAAAAATGCATAAGGAAGAAAATCTAGCCTTAGGGTGTTTACAATTCTGTTAACCTAGTAAAATCTAGTAGCCTGGTACAGTCTCTAACATATATGAGTCAATTACAGATCCACATAAGACTATCTAACTAGGTGCTAAATGTGTTAGTGACATCCTGGGGATGCCATACGAGTTTCAGTGAAAGGGAGATTTAAGGAGAGTTGGAATAAACAGGCAATGTTTCTTGCAGAAGTGAGGCTGAATGGGTCTCTGAATTACAGGTAGGATGTGGATTAACTGGAGAGGAAAGGGAAAGACATCAACGAAAGTAGGAGTGAGCATAGTTATCGCCTCTGTGGGCCAGGAAGAAATCCACCAGACTGGAGTCAAAGTGTATGCTGGGAATGATGGAAAATAAGGGTGGAGGGAATGGGGCCATGTTATGGAAGGTCTTGAAATCTAGCAAAGAGGTTGGATGTGCTAAGAACTAGGAAACTACTGGGGAGTTCTGAGGATGGGGAAGGAGGGAATAAGGAAAATGGCGTCTCTAACAGAGACTCTTCACCTTCTTTATATCATTGACCCCTTTGACAATTTGGCAAAGCCCATGGACTCTTAAGAATAATGTCTTTCAATGCATTAGATACACAGAATTACAAAGAAAACCAATCAAATTAAAATACAGTTATCAAAGTGATTTTTTTTAAGTTCATAGATGCCAGGTTGAGAAACCCTTGGTGGACAGCGTTATAGAGAATATAAGGCAAAAAGATTAGAATCAGTGAAGCCAAATAGTAGATTGCTACAATAATCCAGAATGCAAATCTGGGTGGGGGGGGGGGAGAGACTGACTGCTTTAGTGCATTGCCAGCTTAAGAGGAGTTGAAAGTATATGTTTGCTAAAGAAGATAATATAATTTTACTCTATCCTGTTCAGAACACATCTGGGGAACATAATTTTTCAGTCTTGAGCATAATAGCTTAGGAAAACCATTGGTACTCATACATGACTGTTCAAAGAAGGGGGATCAGGATGGTGAAAGGCCTTGAGTCTATGCCATATGAGAATTGGTGAGGAACTAGGAATGTTTAGCCTGGGGGGGAGGGGAAGACTGGAGACTAAAGGGGAAGTCATGAGAACTGGATTTAGGAATGTGAAAGACAGTATTATGGGAGAGAAATCTGGCTTGTTCTCCTGGGATGGGGGGGTAGAGTGGAGAACTGGGAGCAAAAAGAAAATGCAGAGAGGTAAAAAAGACATTTAACATGAGGGAAGAAATGCTCTGGTAGTGGACCATCTCGGGGTTAATCCTTTACTAAAATCTTCCTCACAGGAAAGGCCAGATGACCACCTGCCAGTTATGTTATAGAAGGAATTTGACACCGAGGTCTATCTAATGCTAAAATTCTATGATTCTGTGTGAGGGAGTGAGGACCTGGATTCAGGTGGTAAGAATTGAATTGGTTTGGATATGAAATGCATTTGAAAGGCAAACCAGCATGACACCATGGAAAGTAGGTTGTCTCTGGAGTCAGACAACCCGGTTTCAAATCCTACTAGTGATGTTTACTACCCATATGACTTTGGCGAGGTACTTGGGTTCCTCTGGCCTCATTTCCTAATCTGTAAAATCAGGGGGGTTGGACAAGATGACCTCTAAGGTCCCTTCCAGCCCTTGGTCCATGGTTTCATGCCTTGTGAAATGACCAGATACAGCAAATGAAAGACACAGCTGAGACAAAGATAATACTAACATCATGAGCCTGGATGATTGAGATGATGGTGGTGCCAGTGAGCGACAAGGGCTGAGTGGTAGGGAGAGGAGCTGGTTTCAAGATTGCCCAATTAAGAAATCTTGTAGGCAGCTGAAGATGCGGAACTGCATCTCAAGTGGAAGGATAGTATTGGAATAGACTAAAGAATCATCAGCAGAGATGATATTTTAGAACAGAACAGTCCTTCATGGGAGGAAACCATAAGGAAAGATAGGCAAGCGGACAAGGATGAGTTTGAGGGCACTGGTAACACTGAAGGGTCATGGGGGAAAGGGGGAAATACAAAGAATCAATATGGTCTAGTGGTTAAAGTGCCAAACTGAGAGTCAGGAAGATCTGGGTTCAAATACTGCCCCCAGCACTTACTTCCTATATCCTTCCTTCTTTCCTTCCCTCTTTCCTTATCTTTCCTTCTTTCCTTCTCTTTCTTCCTTCCTTCTTTCCTTCCCTTTTCCCTTTATTTCTTCCCTCTTTCCTTCCCTCTTTCCTTCCTTCCTTCCTTTACTCTTTCTTTCCCTTCTTAGCTGTAAAATCACATGATGGGACCAGATAGACACTAAATTCCCTTCCCATTCTAAACCTGTGATCCTGTGTGAGACAAGAACACAGAAGTAGTAAAAATCCATACGTGCGTAGAACCACAGCTGGACAGGACTCAAAAACCATTTAATTAATTTAATTAATCTACTTTATTTTGGAGATGAGGAAACAGAGGCCCAGAGATTGTAAGTGAATTACTCAGGGTAATGTAGGTAATAAATGTCTGAAGTGGGGCATCAACCAGGTCCTCTGACTGAGGGCCCACATTCATTTCACTGTACCATGATGTGGTCCTTAATGTCATTAAGTTATCACTGTCAAGGACAGCAAAGCAGCCCAGGATGAGAAGGACCAAGAAAAGTCCCCCTCAGTTAGGGATCATTATCTTTTTCTTTCTCCTTCTTCCCTTCTCCAGGTTCACGTCTTATGTAGCTAAGTCAAAGTCAGTCCCTCAGCTCAAGGGACAATATATTCTAATTCATTTTCAGAGGTGCTCACTGAAATTAGTCTGCTGGTTTAAATATACCTTGATTGTGGGTTATCCTTAATTCTCTGAGTTTGGCCCATTCTAATGCCTTCCCCCTCCTTTATTCCTAAACTTGCTGGTATTCTCTCAGCCTAAGCGTTGTTTTTTGTTTTTCCTTCTACTTTCTGCAGTGCTGAATAATCTCTTGCTCTGGGATCCAATTTTTGCTTAGAGGACTTTTTATGATCCTCTTATTTAATGCCCCAGAGAATTCTTCCTAGAGCTTTGGTTGGGTTGGGTTTGAATTTGGTTGGGTTGAATTTGCATAGTTGGGGGCCTTTTTTGTTTTGCCCAGGTAGGTTAATCAGGATTTTTTTCTCTGCTGCTAAAATTACTATTTTCTTAAATGGTCCTGAAGCTGGTACCTTGGATGCTGTTGGGGTTTTGGACATTGTCCCAGTTTAGCCCACTGGCTGAAGATGAACCAAGTAAAATGGTAACTCACTTGTCACTGACTTCTTAATGCAGCTGAATCATTCTAACTCAGATCTGGTAGGGCATTAAGCCCATGTGTGTTGGTAAAGTTGGTAGAAAATTCTGGCCTTCTTTTCTGTCCCTGTCTGTCTACACCCCTTCCACCTTGACTTTCCCCCTTCCCATCCACCACTAATTTAAATGTGTTAAGTTTATCTCTCACAACATTATTCCTTGAATATTCATCTGTTTAGGAAAGTAAGAAAATTTCCTCATTTTCAAGCAGCTTCACTAAGATCATTACTCTCACTCAGCTTTGGCATGGCTCCACCTGAGCTAGTTGTGACTTGGTGGTCCTTGGTGTTACTTATCATTACCAGGAGAGAGAATATTGGGCCATCTCTGGGATCCCTCCGCCGTTACGGGCAATATGTCTTCCATTCCCTTTGCGTCTACTGGAATGAGCCCTGATGGACTCTGCTCACTCTTTCATATTTTCCAGCTTTGAAAACCTCCAATGCCATATCTGATCAACTACAAAATAGTGAAGACTTTCAGGGCTGACAGTGGGGACATAATTACAGATGACCATCAACGAGCTGCCACGTTAAACAATACAGCCTTCTAATGCACTCCAAAATCAACTGTTTACCTTTCAAATATTTCCTTTAAAAAGTTTGAACAGGTGCAGTGTAGACTGTTTTCATAAAAGATATGCAAACAGAAGAGAGCAAGGTTTTTTTTTCTTTCTAAGACCACACTAGTCACTCACTAATAGAATCCTCACTGACTTATTCAAGAAGGATAACGATAAAAATTAAAAAGAACCTGATATTTATATAGGTTATTAAAGTTTGCAAAGCCCTTTATAGGCATGCTCTCATATGAGCCTCAAAACTATGCTAAGAGGTGGTAATTATATCCAATTTATTAGGTGCTCTTTATTTATGTATCTAGTACAATAACATATATAAAACGCATAACATCTATACAATAATGCAATATGAGTACAATTTTATATATAGCGTGCAATTTAGAGAATAAATTTATAAAATCTGTATATTGTATACATATACTATACAGTGTGGCAAACAGAACGGCTTCCTTCCTGCTCCATATATATATCATATATATTTATATATGTGTGTATGTATATATTATATAGAAGGTCACAGGTAAGAGTTGGTCTCCCTACCACTCAGCCCTTGTCACTCACTGGCACCACCATCATCTCAATCATCCAGGCCCACGATGTTAGTGTTATCTTTGCCTCGGCCTTCTCTTTCATTAGCCACATCTGGTCATTTCTTCCAAGTCATCGGAAGAAGTAGGCACATTGACAAGGCCACACCCAGCTCCATCCAAAGATCAAGGTGCCTGCCTCCTAAGGCTGCTGTCGACATCAAATCAGATGCTATGTTCGAAAGGAGTCTAGAACAGTACAGTACCATCCATATAAATGCAAGTTATATACTGTGGTCTCTCTGACAGCAGGGGATAGTCTCATTCATTCTGTCTCCCAAAGTCCCTAGTGGTTGCAGTCAACAGGTATTGGTGAAATGATTGCCTGGAAAGAACTAGATGAAATGTTTTATTTCAAGCTAGCTGGGTAATAAAGGAGTAATCACAACATTGTTGTATATATGTTGTATGTATTGTATACAATATAAGATATGTTCAGTCGTTTCAGTCATGTCTGAGTCTTTGTGACCCCATTTGGGGTTTTCTTGGTAAAAACAATGGAGGGGTTTGCCATTTCCTTCTCCAGTTCATTTTGTAGATAAGGAAACTGAAGCAAACAGGGTGAAGTGACTTGCCCAGGGTGGCACACAACTCATATCTTGCTGACTCCAGGCCCAGAATACTATCCTCTGCACCACTTAGGCAGCCCACTTAATATGACCCAAAAACTTCCCTGGCACCCACACCTACTCAATTTGTCACTTTAAAAGTCCTAGAGACATCTCAGGTAAGAGATGGGAGAAGCCAGAACAATGGGAAAAATAAGAAAACCCTCTCCACATTTCTCTCTTGCCCGACGGACCTTATAACTGAGTCTCCAAAACGTGTCTTCAAGATATTCCCTGCCAGAGGAACTCAGGAGCTATATTCCTTACCCACTGGTAAACTAGGCCTCAGGGACTTTTGAAGGGTCAGCCTGTTCTAGGAGAATTAAGAATCACACCCAACTTGTAGGCAAAAACGGGTGATGAAAAGAAAAATAATCACACCCCTTAAATCACTAATCAAAGTGAGCTAAATGCTTTTTACAAAGATCAGCTCGTTTGATTGCGTAACAATCTCTGTAGGTAAATAATGATAATTAATAATAATATAATAAATTTGTATACTTGAAAAGTACTTCACAATTCAATCCTCGCACTACTTCTGTAAGGGTGGTGTTATTATCCTGATTTTTGAGATGAGGAAACCAAAGCTGAGAAGTTAAGCAATAATAGCTAATCATAACAGCCAGCATTTATAGAGATCGCACTGTAAGGTTCACACATGTATTTCTTTATTTTTACCCTCACAACCACCTTAGGAGGTAGATACTACTCTCATATTCATTTCACAGATAAGGAAGGCAAGGCAGACATTTGTTAAATGACTTGGCCAGGCCTGCATAGCTTAGTCAGTATCTGAGGCCAGACTTGAATTCTGGTATTCTTGACTCCAGGTCCAGACACTTTTTCAGATGCCAATCCAATCTGTTTTTATGGATGAGGAAATTGAGCCTCAGAGAGGTTAATGAACATGTTCAGGGTCACACAACTGGTAAAGATTTAAAGTAAGATTTAATCCAGATTTTTCTGATCCCAAGTCCCACACTGTCCTCAATGCCTGATTGTGACTCTACGGATACCACAGGTGTTTAGGCAAAGTAAATCATTCTTGAGGGTCTACCAAGTGACAAAAAAAAAAAAATGAAAGAAGTCTTTGAATAACCTCAGGCAGAAAGAAGGCCCTATTAGTGGAGGTGTGGAGATGCTCTATGCTGATGGCCTCCACAAAGCCTCCCCAGCCCCACTCCTTCATATGGGATGGAAGAATCTACACATATCACATTGATATCAGGGGTACCTCCCTGCCATTCAAAGATAATGCTCCTTAGAATTTGCAATCATGAAAAGATGAACAATGAGACCAAACATCAAGATGACCCTTTGGGTTCCCCATAGTAGTAACCAAACTGGATGCTTTCTGACATAGCTGCACCAACATGGGAGTCAAGGTGACACATATTATGGGATGGATCCAAAGGTTTTCCCCAGATTAAAAATACTAATTAGATTACTTGTTCATCAGGACCATCATGTGTTTTCTTTAAGCAGAAGGACCCCAAAGCCACTGTTGTCCTAGAAATATTCTAAGGAGAAAAATCGTGTCATTAATAGTCCCATTTTTCAGAGAGAAAAGCTGAGCTCTAACCATTTTTGATGCAATCTTGAGGGAAGGAATACTCCATGTAATTTGATTCCTACACTTTCCCCACTTGGAGCTAAGTAGTAAGTAGGCTTCTTCCCAGGGTTGACGTCACTTTTGGGAGCCTAGCGTTTCCTACCACTGGGATGGTTCCATTTGAAAAACAATGGCCCTTTATGGAGAACTTTCAATCCCAATTAGGCTCAAGAACTCAGGCAACTGCTGTATCTGAGCCGGAGAAAGCTACAACACAGGAAACTGGGAAAAGTGCCCCCAACCAGTTTTTGTTTGGTGATAATCTTTTCTCTTTCAAATTGTCAGATCTTCTTGTTTTCAGACCGACAACAGAAGCAAACAATGCAAAAAATAAAAACAACAACAACACCCACACACTAGGGTAGAGATAGGCTACTGATCACTGTTTCATTTTATGAGTTATGAAGCCACACAGATTTCCCAGCCTGGTTACATTATGGTAATATGCTTTGTCATAAATTTACCATATCCTTCTGCTTGTCTATAAAAAACAGTCTGCTTCTCATCTTTCTAACTTGGCCTGGATACAAAACTTCAACTTGAAATACCTAACAATATGTCATATTTACCAGATCCCTGACAGCGATTTCCAAGATACATAATATTATTAATTGTTTTTGAATGTAATTGAACAGTTATGAATCCAAAAGTATAAAAATGACATTTACCCATCAACAGTTCTCAAAACATATACACAAAAAGAGAAATAAAAATAAGACCAACAGGATTCATAATTTCAAAATTATACCCTTGGAATCCAAAATGACATTAAGAGAACAGAGAGGAAGTAAGAAATGAAAGAAAGGGAAAAAAAGAACAGTAACTTCGAAATATTATACTTGTCTTTTGATAAGAAAAAAAGCGTAAGCTAAATTATTGTTATGTTTGGGAAAACTGTCAAGACATTTTCTGTCTCCTTAAACTATTTAAAGAGTTATGGGTGGATAAAATGCAGGTCTCGGGAAATTACAGACCAAAGTAAGAGTGGATGGGTGAGCTGATTTACTTAACTGTCAATTCAATCTCATTAATATTTTAAAATGGACCTATTATACATGCAGTACTCTTTGAGGTGTTGGGCAGAAGCCTGAGGTCTGACTCACGCCTAAGTCTGTGATCTCCCCAGGGTGACAGACTGACCCACTAAGTGTAAAGCACAATTACAGAGTTAGAGTTCAGAGGAACCGTGCAGGTCATCTAAGCCAACCCGCTCATTTTACAGATAGGGAAACTGAGCTCAGAAAAAGAAAGTGACTTGTTCAAGTCGCACAAACATCACCCCAAAAGTTCTACATGGTTAAGCACAGATATAAATAATTATCAGTGTTGGGAGAGATCAGTGTGGGTGAGGGTAAGTTACCTTACCTGGAGGAGAAAGGATTCTGTGTATACCTTGGGGACAAGGTGTATAGACATTGCAGGAAGATCTTATAAGAAAGGGATACAGCACAGTCAAAGGTTCAGTAGTAAGAAAAAGTGGGGTATGTGTTAGGGATAGTGAGAAGCCCAGTTTTATAGACTAAGTGACTGGAAGAAGAAAGGAACATAATTAGGCTTGAGGTAAGGAAAAATATTCCTAACCACCAGCACTATCTAAAAGTGTCTCTTGGTGTAGTACTGGGCTCCTCCTCACTGGAGGCTTAGAAGCAGAGGTGGGATGCCCACTTCTTGTTAAAGGGGGATTCTTTTCAACTAGGATAGATGCTGCAGCCCTTTCTGCTTTGAAATTCTGAAATTCCAAAAAGTTCAGAAGCAGATCCCTAGGAACCAAGAATTTTGGTTTCAGTTCACACACATCTCAGAAACATGAAATAAATGTGTCTGAGGGGAAAGAGTCCTAGGTTTGCATTCAGGGCCCTAGTTTCAAATCCCACTTGTGGGAAAGCAGGTAAAGTCACTTCCCCTCTGACAACTGCAGTTTCTTCTATAAAAATAAGATTTTTGGACTACAGCAGGGACTCTCCATCTTTTTGCATCATGACACCCCTTCCACCCCGCCATCTTCTGCCCCTTTGGCAGTGTCTGATGAAACCTGTGGACCCTTTCTCAGAAGAATGTTTTGCTTTGTTTTGTTTAATGGAAGGAAATATTAAATTTCAATTAGAAGCTAGTGAAAATAAAGATGTATTTTTTTCCAATCCAAGTTCACAGACCCTTTGAAACCTAGGAGTGTGGGGGCCCCAGCTGAAGAACGCCTGACCTAGATAGTCTCTAAGGTTCCTTCCAGCTCTAAATCCAATAATCTGACTAAATTAATTTATTTCTTTCCATTCAACAAATATCAATGAAGAGTCTATGACTGCAAAGTGCAGTTCTACAAAGGATACAAAGACTAAAACTCAGTCTCAGGCAGTCAAAGAGAAACTGTATAATCAGTCAATCCATCCATCAATAAGCACTGATTAAAGGCTTACTAGCTGTCAGACTCCTTGCTAAGTATTAAGGATAAAAAGAAAAATCAAAAGTAGATTTTGCCTTCGAGAAGTTTACACTCTAGTGAAGAAGACCACAGGAACCTAAATCAGTGTGTGTATGTCACACACACACACACACACACACACACACACACACACACACACATGATAACTGTAGAATAGCTGAAAACCCACTTACAGAGGAGCTAGTAGGATAGAAGGCAGTGGGGGAAAGTCTGATAGGTACTTTCTCCATTCCAGTTCCACCAGACTAAGAAATCTCCAAAAGAGAAATCCCTTTTTAAATCCAGTCCCCTATGTCAATACAATGATTTATTGATGAGATCTGGCACTCAAAGGGACCTTAAAAAATCATCTTGTTCAAGAACCTCATTTTACAGATGAGGAAACTGAGGCCAAGAGATGGGAAATGACTTGTCCTAAGTCACACATAACAAAGTCAGGATTTGAATCCGAGTCTTTTGCCTCTAAATCCCTGTAGAGCTCAGTCTCTAGGTCAGAATAGCCCAATTTCTCCTCATCTCTCCAAATAACAGGGTCTAAGTCAGGTCAATTCAACAAGGATTTATTAGGTGCCTCCTGTGAGCCGGGCATGGGAACAGCTCTGGGAATACAAAGAAAGGGAAAAGACAGTTCCTGCCCTCAAGGAGCTCAGAGTGTAATGGGGGAGACAACATGAAAACAACTGTATTCAAAATGTGCGTTTAGATGAGGATAAATTGAACATTGTCAACAGAGAACTAACAGGCAGATGACTAAATAAAACAACTCTAAAAGCAGATATAGCAAAGGGATAAATTCCCCTTCACATTTCAACTTATTTGCTTAAGGAAGCTTACCTTTTTTTTAATTATTTACAGATGTGAATGGGCACACATCTTCAAAATCCAGGTAGTATAGTGTAGTAATGTCAACTTCAAAAAGAAAAGGGATCACTAAATCCTACATAAGGATCCCTGCTGGCACATACTGACTTAGAAAACCATATATTAACACTATGTTCTATTGTAATTTTATCTGGTTAAATCTTTCCCAATTACATTTTAATCTGGTTCCGGGGCACTCCATAGAGTTGCTGGCCCATTGTAGCCCTTGACACCATTAGATTATGGTGGAAAGAGGAATGGACCTGATATCAGAGGACATGGGTATGAATCTCATTTCTATTATTATTTATGGGACAGAGCTTGGCCAAATGATTTGACCTCTTTAGACCTCCTTTCCTCAGCTGTAAAATAAAGTAGATGGACTAGCTGCCCCCCAAAGTTCCCTTCTAGCTTTAAATACACAATCCTATGATATTCCAGATCATTGGTCATTTTTCCTTCTGTATTGGGGTCCCTAAGGACACTCCCCTAATTTAGAAATACTAATGATGTTCCACTGGCCTCGACCTCTTCCAAAAGAATAAATACAAAGCTGCAGAATGATTCCTCAGTTGACTGAGATTGATATAAAACAACAAGTGTAGCTTTAAGGGAGGAGAACATTAACATCACACGACTAGTTTTCTCACTGAGGTAGATGATCCGCACTTAACAGAGAACAGGAGACTCAAGCTATCCGTCCAACAGTCTTACTTTGGCACACAAGATTATCACTCTTTCTATGAAAATTCAGTCGATGTTGGCCTTGACCATTCAGTGAAGGGCTCAATGGATAATGGAGGACGGCTGGAATTTCTGGTTTTAGTGTCTCATGTGGTACTCCTCACATTAGCCCTCAAGTCAGCGCTCCATAAATATTTGCTGATTGGATATCAGGTTGCAAGACCATCTAGCAAAGAGACCTCTTGGTTTCACCTCTAACTCATACTACATTCCCCATACTTTGCCTGACTGATGTTGTATCAGAATCTCCTAACCCCATCAAAAACATACAGTGTCAGGTAGCACCAGATGGACCCTCAGAGCGCAGGGAAGACAAAATACGAAGAAACACGAAAAGGGTTGGAGAAAAAACGCACAGGTTCTGATTTTAGCAACCACCGAATTCGGGACTTGCACAGTGAACTAACTGCGAGGTAGCCGAAGTCCTCTTTCCCAAGAACTCGGGGGGGAGGAGGGGGGGCACGGTTGATGCGCTTACTCTTTCTGGCTTTCTGTTGCCTTTTGCCTCTCTCTCCCTCCCTCTCTCCCCCTTTCCCTCTCTCTCCTTCTCCTTCTCCTTCTCTCTTTCCCTCTCCCTCCCACGGTCAGCCAGGTGTTACAGGCAGCCTGCAGTGGTGCGCCCTGGTCTTCTAGTTGCTGGGGTGCAGTCCGTCCCTTAGGATCCCTGCCCTGCCAAGTGTCTGTCTCAAGAGCTGGGTCCCATTTTATTGGGTCAGATAAGAGCATCCTGAAGTTAGCTTTTGATGTGGACAGATTGTTAAGAGAGGAAGTGAAGAAGTGAAGGTCCCAGCCAGTGCTGTTGTGAAGATACCTTGGCCGGACAAGGCATACGTGTGCATCATCATGCCCAAGTTTTACTGTGATTACTGCGATACGTACCTCACTCATGATTCTCCATCTGTGAGGAAGACACACTGCAGCGCCAGGAAGCACAAGGAGAATGTCAGAGACTATTATCAAAAGTGGATGGAAGAACAAGCCCAGAGCCTGATTGACAAAACAACCACTGCGTTTCAGCAAGGAAGAATTCCTCCCAACCTGTTCTCTGCTCCTCCCCGAGAAGGGCCTATGATCCTACCTCCTCACCCTAGTATGATGGGTACCCCCCCTCCTGGAATGATGCCTGTGGGGCCGCCTCCTGGCATGAGGATGCCCATGGGAGGCTACATGCCTATGATGCCTGGCCCTCCAATGATAAGGCACCTTCCTCATCCCATGATGGTGCCCACCCGCCCAGCAATGCCCAGACCCAGACAGATAAAATGGAAAGAACAGAAAGAAACCCATTTCTCAGTTTTCTATTATTTGTTCTATTCCACCAGAACATCATGGTGCTGGGTCTCTGGCATGGGTTTTTCCCCCCTTCCCCTTTTAAAATGTTGGCACTCTTTTACATTACTGTTACTTTCCCATGATTCCCTTCTCCCCCAATATATCCCTCCCTCCCTCCTTCATTGTATCCCCCGCCCAGTGTATCCCTCCCCTGTGATAAACAAGCACAGTGAAAAAAATTTTAAAAAAAGAAAAAACACACAGACCCAAACTCCAAAGCTACTATTTGTTGTCATACCCATCATATTTCTGTGCCCATTTTCCAACTAATTGTTTCTCTATTGGATCATCTGAAGCTGAATTATTGAATCAGGAGGTGAAGAGGAAAGAGACTTATTAAGGTCACCACACTGATCCCCAGGGATTGCTTCCTCTTATGTGTTTTCTCATGCTTTGTCAAGTTCTGTCTCTAGCATCTCCAGTACTAAGACTTCTATGTCTTCCCCAAGGAGACTACATCCACACACTTGATCAGACATAGCCTCACTGTGAAATTGTCCTGATTTTTCCAGCCTAAATTTCTCTCTGCTTAACTTCACACAGTTACTCCCAGCAACCTCCCCAAAGACCCTGACAAATAATGTCTCCACCCTCTAGATTCTCCATCCTCCTCCTACACAAAGAAGATGGCACAAGGCTTGCATGCAAAGAGAGATTTCATTGGTATATCGAAGCTTTTATTAAAAGCTTAAGATTTAGCATAATCAAGATAGCCAATTAAAATTTAGTGACTATTTTTTTCATTAATTTTTAATAGAATATTATAACAATTTTGACTCACTTCTAAGTCTTCATCAGGTTTCTTTGTTACAATCAAGAACTTGGATGGATCTTGGAGTCAATTAGCTGAATTTCCTCATTTCACATCTGAGGAAACTGAGGTCCAGAGAACTTGTGTGGCATAGATGTGGTAAGTTGCAGATGTGGGATGAAACTCAGGTCCTTTAATGTCAAATTCAACACTTTTCTCACTGTTCTGTTGATGTCCATCCATTCTCATCTAACGTATCTGTTTCAACAGATACTTGTAAATACTTTGTCCTTCACAATCCACTTTGTATCTTTGCCTTACTTCATAAAAGCCTTTTTTGATTTCCTTGTATTCATCATACTCATTAATGATGTTACCATACACATGTACTTGATGCATCTCCACTTCCTTATACATTCCCTTACTCTTAGACTTTTAGGCTGTTTCCAGTTCAAAAAAGAACCTGGTACCTCATGTTATCATTTCTTCTTCCTCATCCCATTCCTGCCTCTGAGATTCCTCTAGTCTAAGTGAGCCCAGTTTACTTTTTTTTACTACACAATCCACTCAACACATAGTTCTTGAGCTAAGAGACTAGAAAAGGTAATAGGATGGAGTACAGAAGAATACATATGATGAACAATTGAGAAAACAATTGTCAGTAATACTCTTATCTTTTCCCTAACTGAATAGATTCCAAATGTAGTGACACAAATATGTTTATAGGAGGAAGGGTGAGGGAAGATCATAAGGAATGAAAGGAGGAAGGAAGGTGGGAGGAATAATGGTGAAATGGAGGAAGGGAGAGAAGAGGGAAAAGGGAAGAAGGAAAAAGGGAGGAGGGGAGACATGGAGAAAAAGAAGGAAGGAGGGAGAAATGGGAGGGGAAGGATAGAGAAATGGAGGAAAGGAGGAAGGGGGTTAGGAGAAGATGAGGCAAAGGAAGAAGAGAATAAGGAAAAGGGGGAAGAGAGGAAGAGAGGGGAAGAGAGAATGAAGGAAGAAGGAAGGAAGGAAGGAAGGAAGGAAGGAAGGAAGGAAGGAAGGAAGGAAGGAAGGAAAGAAAGAAGGAAAGAAGGAAGGAAGGAAGGAAAGAAAGAAGGGAGAGAGGGAGGGAGGGAGGAAAAGGAAGGGAAGGGAAGGGGAGGGGAGGGAGGAAGACTAAAGGGGAAGAAATTTAAAAGGGCAAAATAGAAATGAGACTGAAGAGAGGGAAAAAAGAGAGAAAAATGTAAAGTGAAGAAAAAAAGACTGCATTAACCCCCTTATACTCATAATAATGATGGGCCAAAATAAGTATGTACGTCTGCATTCAAATATAGAGAACAGACATCTTAACAAAACAGAATTATGGCTATCACAGCAGTTTGTGGAAAAATTATTAGCTTTATTACTACAAAAGTAGTTTGCATAGAAGTCTTCCAGCTGTTAAATCTGATCATCAGAACACTGCCAATTTTCTCTGCCAGATAGTCCTTTTGTGCAGCAGGGAACTTGTTGCAATTAAGGGATTTTCTCACTCCTTAATAATTCTCAGATTTGGAAGGTTTTCTCATAAGTAACAATCCAAGTGGGTGTATCATATTCAGCCCTTTCTACTCATTTTCACAAGTTTGTGGAGACAGTAAAGCCTTCTCCAGATAAGGATGATAATTGCATGTGTCTCTAGTAGCTCCAGTCCAAGTGAGGCTTCCAAACCCGCCATGATATGAAGGCCTGAGGAAACCTTTGGTTGCAATTTTTGCAATCACAACCCTTCTCATCCCATGCGTTTCACAGGACAGCTTTCCTCTTCCCTACAGGTTCTGAGCATCAATCACCTCTGCCTTGTACTGGGAATAAATGCCCTATCACTCCTGATCTCTCAGTTCTGAATTAGAGACTTCAGCTAAGTGAGGGGGAAAAAAGATTATATGCTTGATGGAGAGGGACAAGGTACCAAAAAAAAAAGATTTGGGGACAAAGTAATCAAAAAATAAAACAAAACAAAAGCATTTTCCTTACAGCTCAAAATGAACTCAACTTGGTTATCTAAAATAATTTTTAAAGTAATATTTTCCTTTTCATTGTCATATAAAGAAATCTGATGCACAGAGTAACTATGAATATCAGGTACACCAAGGTATAACTCAGTTGATTTTTTTTTCTGAACTGGTTTTATATTGTACTAGGGGGTAGGGACCATTAGGAAGAAAGGAACAGACCTTGAAGAAATTCTCTGTGGTTTCATAATGACTGGGAGACAACAGTGGTCCAAGTGGAAAGACCACTGGATCAGGAATCAGTGGACCAGAGTTCGAATCTCCCCTCTGATCATCTACTCGGCTTTCAATTTCCTTATCTGTAAAATGAAAGGGTTAGACCTCATGGCCTCCGCGGTTCTTCTAGCTCTTGATCAATGGTCAACATTAGATAACCTTAAAGAGGGAGTAAGAAGAGTTCAAAAAGAAAGAGAACTATTTGTAAGAGGAAAAGGAATGGTGAGGAAAAGGAAGGGAAAGAAAAAAAAGAATACAGAAAAAGAAAAGGAATTAGTGGAAGAGAAAGAAGGGAAAAAGAGGGAAAAGATGATAAAAATAGAAGGAAGATGAGGAAAAAGCAGAAGAGAAGAGTTCCAGGAATAGAAAGGGAAGAAATTAAAGGACATCATAGGAAAATTCCACCTTTGTCAGGCCGTGGGGCAAATAAGGGCCTCCATTTTCATATGATCATTTTCATAGATTCTAGAGTCAATATTCAGACACATTCCTAGATGGCCAGTGTATAGCATTTCATTTCTGCCTAGGACAGACCGAACCAAGCCATTTGGTTATCAGTGCTTATAAATGTATCCTGTAACTTGTTCCTACCTCCCTTATTCTAAGCACAGCCTTGTTATTGATTACCATGAAAAAGTCAAGGTCCCAGATCACGTGTAGCCCAGGGCTGTACCAAAGCTCTAATCCCATATTTCCAACTGCATTTTGAGTTTCCACCAGGATGTCCCATTGGTAACTCAATGATTGGAGTTTTCCTCTTCCCTACAGGTTCTGAGCATCAATCACCTCTGCCTTGTACTGGAAATAAATGCCCTATCACTCCTGATCTCTCAGTTCTGAATTAGAGACTTTAGCCAAGTGAGGGGGAAAAAAGACTATATGTTTGATGAAGAGGAACAAGGTACCAAAAAAAGACTTGGGGACAAAGTAATCAAAAAGCAAAATAAAGCAAAAGCATTTTCCTTACAGCTCAAAATGAACTCAACTTGGTTATCTAAAATAATTTTTAAGTAATATTTTCCTTTTCATTGTCATATAAAGAAATCTGATGCACAGAGTAACTATGAATATCAGGTACACCGAGGCTTACTCATATACTCAAATGAGCTCAACTCCTCAAAATCTGCTACTCTCCAACCTATCTCCCATCTCAGCCCCATGCTCTAAGGCTTGTCACTTCAGAGTAAACATTTATACTTCTTTCTCCTTTTACCATGCAGATCCAAGGAGATGCCAAATCTTATCCATCCTAGCTCCATAAGATCTCTGTATAAAGAACTTGGTAAATTGGTAAAATGCAAATAATAATAGCACCTATCTCCTATGGTTATTGTGAGAATAAAATGAGGTATTTGTAACATTAAGTATGCTAGATATTATTATTAACTAATTTTTCATAATGACACTGAGTAGCAGAATGTCATTTTTGAAACTAATGTCCGTCTTCCTCTTGACAGCCTTTCAAACACCTGAAGATGATTACCATGCCCACTGCTCCCACAAATAATCTCTTCTCTAGGACAAACATCCCCAGTCTTTTCAACTAACTTTCCTATCATGAAATTGATAGGCTGGTAGCCTTCCTCTGGCCATTCTCCCACATCCCAATGTTCTTCCTAAACGGTGAATACTCTGTATCAGATGTGGTCTGACCATGGCATAGTACAATGGGATTATCACCTCCTTACTTCTGGAAGCTCTGCCCCTCTTAATATGGCTCAAATTCACATTAGACTTTTAGCTACCATAACATACTAGTGTCTAATTAGATTCCACATAGCAACTAGCATAGTCCTGGGCACAAAGTCAGACATAAATACTCACTGCATGGAGCAACTGAGAAAAAGGAAAATCAGGTACAAGGGAATAAATTGAAAGAACAGAGAAAAGAAAGAGAGGAGCTGCTGTTTTTTCCTGACATTCAGGGACCTTGAAGCTATGAAGAAATGAAAGGGGATAGAAAGCTTACTCTACAGATAGCTTCCAAAACCAAGAGATCTGTCAGGCAGGTTGCACCTTGGTCAAGATTGGTCTGTAAGTGACAAGATATAGAGGAGTAGATGAAGAGAGGCCTGGGAACAGCTGGTACAGGTAGCCCAGGCTGTCTGCTATGAGTGCTGAATCACCAGGATAATCCACTCAAATGGAAGAGGTCATGAAAGCACCAACACAGAAAGCCCGGATGAGGGACATTTTCATAGCTTGGTTCCCAGAAGTTACCATTCTCCAGTTTCTTCCTCCCCAAACTAGAACTCTAGCAGGGACTTTGTTAACAGCCACATATAAGATTCCAGAAGCTCTCCCTGGATGTCTGATTGCAGACTTAGTGCTTTCCCTGGGAGGACTCAATGATTAGGTGGCATTAGTCTTGCCTTGTAACATGGTGCCAGGCAGAGTAGAATGATAAGACACAAGATGGCACCCCCAGTTGGCTTAGAGGGGAGGAAGATTTAGAATAAGCAGCACACAGCCGTTAAGGGGTAAGAAAGGGGGGGAGTCACTCCTTCTTATTTTGTGCATGAACTACTTTGGGCACTGTAAATTCTTATCTCCTATATATTTCATTCAGCTGTCTAAATGAAGTTTGCTCATATCACCACCACTGTGCAGAATCAATCATGTCTTTCCATGCAGAATGCTAATTGTGCACCTCCCAGAGAAATGAAATGCTCTAAAGAGGCCGTTGCAAATAAGTGTGTGTGTGTGTGTGTGTGTGCATGCGTGCCATTACATTTTGGAATTCACAAGGCTATTAAAATTACCCAATGATGTAAATCTTCTCAAACCCAGCCATGACCTAACTGAAATCCTACAGTCCAACAGAATGAATACTAATCCAGGTTCACAGAAATTATGAATTATTTCATCCAACCTGCCCATTTCACAGAGATTATTACCTCTATGTGGTAAGCTAGGTGGTACAGTGAATAGAAGGCTGGGCCTAGAGTCAGAAAAACCTGCATTCAAATCTAGGCGCAGACCCTTCCTAACTTGGAGATCCTGGGCAAGTCACTTAACCCCATTTTCCTTATCTGTAAAACAGGGCTAATAAAACCACCTACCTTCCCAAGGAGTTGTTGTAAAGATCAAATGAAATCATAATGGCAAAGGGCTTAGCACAGGCTCCGGCACATAATAAGTCCTATGTGAGTTATTATATTTATATCATATTTAGATGATGATGTCAAGGACTCCCAAATCTAGAAAAATTTCAGTGGTAATCTCTAGCCATATCTTCATTTCCCCATCACTAACTGCCTGTTGCATACTTTCATTTGGATGTCAAACTCTACTCAGCCAAAGCTATCTTTCTTCTAAGACCTGCTCCTCCTCCAAACTTCCTCTTTCTATTCATCCTCCTAATCACTTGGGCTCATAACATCAGAGTAATCCTAGATTATCCCCTCTACCTCAAGGCTTCTTGACCTGGAGTCCAGGAACTTAAAAAAATTACCTATTTTGATAACTATCTCAATATAACTGATTTTCTTGATAAATTTTACATATTTTATTGCATATGTTTATGAACATTATTATAAGTAGGGGTCCATTGGGTTCACCAGATATTGGAAAAGGAGTTTATAATGCATAAAAAGATTAAGAATCCTTGGACTACATCAACAACCCTGTTCAAAGATCTTATGTGGCTCCCTATTGCCTCTAGGATTAAAAAAAAAAAACTCCTCAGAGTCTGGCATTTAAATCTATTCACAATCTGGTTCCAACCTACCTTTACTGACTCATTTCATGTTATTTCCTTTCATATACTTGAACTGCAGCCAAACTGAATTATTTCCAGTTTCCTGAACCTGACTCTTCATCTCCTACCTCCTTACATTTGGATAATCTGTTTGGAAGATACTCCCTTCTCATTTTTACCTCTCTAAATCGTTCTTTTCCCTTCAAGACTCAACCCAAGTATCGTCATAAGTCTTCCCTGAGCCCATTTGTTAGTGATCTTTTCTCACTCAGATTACCATGCTCATCTATGTGCATACTTTCTCTCTGCATCCCACTCTGTTCAATTCAACCTCCTCGGTAAAAGGGGCTGCCTCATTTTCATCTTTAATGAATAATTAAGAAGTGTTTTATTAGTAAGAGCTTTACAAAGACTCGGCCACTTGAAGGAAATGGGACTCAAGAGAGGTGATGTAACTGGCCCAAATTCACACAGTTATTAATGGAGAAGGATTTTGGTTGTGTCTTTTTGTTTGTCTACTTTAGGGGGTCATTTTGGAAGCTTAAAAAAAAGAAATTAACAATAATAATCCCATACACATTAGAAAATAAAAAGAGCATTCTACATGAAACCATGAATTTTCATCTCAGGTTGCATTTTCTCAGATGTAATACATTCTAAAAAAATACTTTCAAAACTGTTCTACTTGTCTGTGCTGCCCTCTGAACTTCCTTCTGTTCTATGCATTTTTAAAATGCTAACAATGGCCGTCTCCTTTAGGCCATCAGTTTTGCTAACCCACCTCCCCTGCCCCCCAATCTTCATTTAGAACTGTAGAGGCAGTATTTTGTACCCTGATCTTCTTCCTCCCAAAAAGCTGTTCAGTGAACAGCATGGCATAAGCTCCACCTTGGCTCTCAACCCCACCCGCTATATCTAAACCTGTTCTAGGTGACCTCACAGGACACAGTCTAATGAAATTAAATTGGCATGCAAGCCAATATTTTGCATCCAGTTAGTTGGATAACTGGTTTCTGGCTCAGCGCTGGGGCCGCATGGGGGAAAACAATAATAAGCCTCACTACCTTTGGCCTTTTCACTTTCATGTGGGTGGGGGCCAAGGATGGCTCTGTCATTGGGGGAACATTATTTCCTTGTGGTTATTTTCAAGGGATTTATTTATTTGCTGAGTGAGTAACCCCTGAATGCCTTCCACCTGCCCCCACCCAAATCTCTTTTAGATATTTGCCACTGGATTTCACAGATAACATAATTAAACACAAAGGTTATTTTATTCAGCTTACAAATCATCTCCTTGGAAATGGCAATGATGCTTTCCCCAAAATAAATAAATAAGTCAGGCCTCTCTCTCGGATGCTGACTCTACAGCCCCAAGCCCCCAAGGACCCAATTGCTTCCTCAAGCACCTGATGGTCACAGTGACAAGCAGATTGCCTTCCACCACCAATTTTGGGCACATGTGAAAAATACTGTATACCACTTGCTGGTATGTGGTCCAAGATGACTCATAAATCTTCCTTTATCTCCTTCGTGGTGTTAGCAGAAAAGGATGAGTTGCTTTTTTCCATCTCATTCTCCCGTCTATCTGTCTGTTACCCATGCCCTTGAGCAAAGATTACTGATGCCCTGCCTTTGATATATGACACATCACACGCAGCGGCTTTTCATCAAGTGAATTAACCTGGAAAAATGCAAACCTACCTGCCAGTGGCTCCCAAACTTTGCACGCTGCCTTTGTAGGCGCCCCATCTGACAGGCAAGGAAGGGGGGGGGAAGAAACACAGACAATTAAGGGACTCTAAACCTGGGCTCTTAGAAATAACTCACTGCAATGAGCTGCCGCTGCTTGTGCATAGGACTTTTACAGAGGGGGGTTAAATTAAAAAATCCCAGACCTAGTCCCAGTTTAAAAGCCTTCTGCAAAATGCCATCTCTCTCCCAGCCATTCACAGTGTGTGGATGTACATAATGACAATCACTGGGGAAGCTACTGATAACACGGCTACAGAAACAACTTTGTGATTCTTAATCAATAACCCAAAAGGGAGTGGGGAGGGGATGCTGACCAGGGAGAGTAGGATGAATAGAAAGGAACAGAGAAACGGGAGCCATTGTGAGTAACCTAATGGAGACATACTATTTAGGTCCCTGTCCTTGCTCTGCTCATGGTTCTGGAGTCCCCATTCCAGAATTGTTCATTAATCAACAAGTATTAATGAAGGGCCTACTATGTGCTTTGTTCTGCTCATGACTCTGGAAGCTCCATTCCAGAAGTGTTCATTAACTAATGAGCATTTCTTAAGGGCCTACCATGTGCTGGGCACTAGGGATACAAGTAGAGAGAATGAAACTCCTGTCGTTTTTATATTCAAGATCTATAATCATCATCATCATCATCATCATCAAGAACAACATTTATATAGCTAGTTAAGGCTGCTAAATGATTACGATGAGAGTGTTTACGTAGCTAATTAAGGTCTGCAAAGCTTTATTATCTCATTTGAGTCTCACAATAATCCTGGGATCATTATCCCCACTTTACAGGTGAGGAAACTGAGGCTGACAGACTGAAGGGACTTGTACAAGTGTCTGGAGCAGCATTTGAACTAAGGTCTTCCTGGCTAAGTCTAACGCTGTGGTGAGGAGGCATGTGGGGTTTCGTCCAGGTCACCAAATGCAACGTATGTAGTTAACATTGTCAATTCTTAGATGACAGTAAGAAATAAACTAGGATAGCACCTGATGTGCAAAAATAATTAGGTAAAATAGGAAGGCATCAATCTGTACCTGGACTGGGTGAGCTCACCATGTGTGCCCTGTTCTACTCCCATCCCCCTACCCACCACTGTAGGCTCTCAGGTAACATTCCTTTTTAAATTTTTTTTTCTTTTTGGAGGGCAATTGGGGTTAAGTGACTTGCCCAAGGTCACATGGCTAGTTTTTATGTTAAGTGTCTGAGGCCGGATTTGAAATCAGGTCCTCCTGACTCCAGGGCTGGTGCTCTATTCACTGTGCCACCTAGCCACCCCTCAGGTAACATTCTTGTGCCAGTATCCCCATCTGCCTTCCATGGGGAAGAATCCTGCCTCCTTCCTACTTCATTCAGAGCTATTCCAAATGCAAAAATTCCTCTTGTAGGATGCTGTCATTCAATTTGAGTAGCATTCAGTAACCAATTGATTGCTGCTAGGTCCTCCTGCTACAAAAATAAAATAGTCCTTTATCATTATCTAATTACTGAATGCCCCACTCCCTCTCCCCCAAGGTGGGGCATTTTGTGCATGGCAATGCACAAAGCATTAAGAGAAATAGAATGAGAAGGGCATGACCCGTGCCTATGTCTAAAAAAACTCTAGTCTAAGAAAGAAGAAATGAGGCATCTATGAGAATGGCAAGATCTACAGTTGTTAGAATCTTTTTTTTTCATTGGAACCCAATTAGATTCAAACATTTGATTAACCAGAATTTATCTCCTACATTCTAATTTTATAAGAAATGGGCAATATTATAGAAAAAAATTATTACCAGAATTGAAGGGAAAAATAAAAAGGAAAAAAAGTGTTTTAACTTTTCCAGGATACCATATTGTGTTCTGTATATATTCTGCCAAATTTGTTATGCCTTCTATTCCCAATGGATCATGAGATCGGAATGATGATTGAGAAGCTGACAAAGCTTTAATCATCAAAGATCAAAACATATTTGCCACGCTATATTTAATAAGGCAGGAAACTGTATTAGTAAATTTTAGAAATATTCCTAACAATAAAAAGGGTTAGAAAAAGGTTTTCTAACTATTAGTTAATCAGAAAACTAAAGTATCTAAACTACCCTACCTGATGAGCATTCTGGCTGATTTTCCACTCTATGTATGTTTACAGAATGTAAATAAAGTCACAAAGAGAAGCTCCCCAGAAAAAAGAACATAGAATACAAATGGGTCTCCACTCAGGTTTCTCAGTCTCCTCTTGCAAGTAATAATCATGACAAATATCTCACATCTGTAAAGTGCTTTACAAAACACATTCCTCATGCACAAAAAAATGTTCTGAGAAATAGTACAAGTATTCTTATACTCATTTTATTGGTAAAGAAAATGAGACTAAATAACTAGTCAGTTATTTCCAAGAACTGTGTTTCCAAAAATCATAAAGCCAGTGAGTTTCAGAGTTGGGACTTGAGTCAATTCTTTTGACTCCAAGTCCAATGCCTTTCTACCATTTTTCTTCTTTCAGGCCATACTAACACAAAATGGGTTGAACAAGTTTGTAAGGCTTTTTTTGGCAAGCGGGAGGGGGGACTTTGCCAAACTATCCCTGATCTCAACTGTCTCTCGTTGCCTCACCTTGCTCACTTATTAAAATAATAAGCATCTGGCATTTTATGAGGTACATCAGGCACACGGTTATTAAATACATCTCACCACCTGCCTCAAGTGGTCATAGGTGCTCATTTCTATTTACAAGAGAAAAAGTGGTAGTTTCATAACTTGGAACCAATTCTAAAAGACAAAAATGGGGAGAAGGATGGGCACCCTTTATGTCTCCATGCCACCTTTTTGCCCAAACAACACACCTCCTTTTTAAAACAATTCTCTTTGTTGGATTCAAATAAGCAATGCCAAAGAAACATGGGTAACAAGATCATGAGTCCTTCTGGGCACACCCTGCTGACTTGGGTGATTTTCAGGCACATATCTCCTTTCCATCTCTCAACTTTTCATCATCCCCATGTCACAAAAAGTATCATAAACCCTTTACAAACAGATAAGCTTTTATATGCTATCACCCCATAGGATAGGGTGGGCCAAATTATAAGTATATAAGAAAAATTTTTGAATGAATGAAAAAGATGAATGAGAATGAAGAAGAGAATAGTGATTCCTCTCCCCAAACTCACCCACCAGAAATGTTCTCTCTATAAAATAAGTACCTATTACTGAATCAACATTACCAGCAAACCAACTCCTATTTATCTCTGGTTGTGGAGGGCAGGGATGGCCTAGATAAAGAGAACCTACAGTTACCTCCCTAAACCACATTAGAGGCAAATGTCTTTTATCACCTTTCCTAGACAAAACCTGTATTTTTCCTAATCTTTCTTCTAGCTCTTGGAGTCCATTGCATATACATCATTGTAAAGCAGGATTTTCTAAGCCAAAACAAGTTAATAAGCATTTATTAAGAGCCTACTATGTGTTAAACATTGGGAATAAAAAGAAAGGTGGAAAAAAATCAGTCCCCCCATCTCAAGAAGTTAATCTATTGGGAGAAGAACAGGCAAACAACTCTACACAATGATGATATGGATAGGCTAAAATGGAGATAATTACAGAAGGAAGGAAAGAAATAAGATGAAGGAGGACTGGGCAAGGTTTCTTGTATTCCATAGAATTCTGGCTTTACATTCAACCAGAAAATATAAATCTCATGAAAAATGCTAATATTGGCAATATTTTCCCCCTTAAATATCAAAGATCATTATGTATGGGTAAAAAACACTTTTAATTACATTCAGAATTCTTTTTTGTTATAAAAGCAAGTTTTCTTTTAACTTCCTTCAAAATTATCTCTGCTCCCGCTTTACTTCATCCCAAGACTGTTCCTCACTGCTCTACATTCTAGACAAGTATTTCTAGGTTCCGTTGCTATATTCTGAGTCCTAAAGTGTTCTGTGGCCAAAGGAATTTGGAGAATGATGATTAAGGCATTAATGAGCAGCAAAATAGTCCAGAGACAGACATGAGCTGGATGGTTTGGGGAATTCTGACTAACAGCAGAAGAGAGACAAGCGACAAAAGGCTTGATAAACCAATGAACCACAAATGTTCATCTTCCTGGCCTAGACAATCTTCTAAAAGTACTATCTCAGTGGGAAGATAGGTGGAGATGATGCGAAATAGAATAAAATGCTTTTTGTTAAGAAAAAGAATGGGAGGAGAGGACATTCTTACTCCAAGTAGAATGTAAGATCCTTGAGGGAAGAGATTGGGAGGCTTTTTTCCCACTTTTTTTTATTATCCCTAGGGCCTTTCACATAATAAATATTTAGTAAAAGCTTGTCAAATTATATTGGATCTTCCACCACTGTTTGAATACCCATACTTCCTCAAAATCACGGGTTCATTAAAAGTATGTAGCTCAATACAACCAAGTCTATTTTAAATGGGTTGAGTCACATGTACATACCTTGAATCCCTAGGGATTTCTGGGGACTGTCCTTTGTGTTAGCTCTCTGTTTATCATTTGGGGCCCCAGCCTACAGTGAGGACTGGTACATCCAATTATCTGGAAAGGATATACCAACTTGACATAGGCTAAGTTCTCAAATGACTTAAGTACATTCTGATAAAATGCTGAAGTAGGACTCTGAATTTTAACTATTGATGGGTTCAAATAGGAATTTACATACCAATTTTCTCCAGGGTCCACAGATCACTTTATTCTTACCTATAAAAGAGACAGCTATGAGGGGAATTGGTTTCAGGGGCAGAACGCAGTGGTAATATGTGCCTTGCACCTTTCTGCTGGGAAATACACATAATTGTCTCTTCCTCCCGTTTCCTACATTAAATTCCCTACTCTTTACTACATCTTTTAATGAAAGCAGTGAGTGAAAAATATAAACATGGATATATACATCCCGATGAATTGGCCTAAGAGTAACTTGTAAAAATTGGATTAATGGTACAAAGCATGTACTATATAAAAATAGCCTGTAGAAAAAAGCATTAAGCAATTACAACTCCACCACTGAAGGCTCCAATATTATAGGGTAATATTTCCTTAATGTTAGACTTCATTAACCCTAAGATAATCTCTCATAAATTTTGCTGATTTTTAAGGAGAAAAAAATAAATTATGTTTATTAAACTGCTGAATATGTTTATGAAAACAAGACATAATCTACTGCCATAAACTTCTTGTCTTTATCTGAATGATCAAGGAGCTCATAAATAAAATATCACATAACAAAGTGAGTGTTAAAATTCATTACTGTAATAGCCGCACTCATGATCTATTTCATTAGCGCTCCTCCTTCTCCTTGAATAAATGGGCTTCTTGGTCTACCAGAGCAAAGCCATTTACAAGACAAAATACTAAGCTGCTTTTTCTCATTTTCCCTTATCTGTTCTATTCCTAACTTTCCAAATTAATTCTTCCCTTAAATCTTATTGTTCCTTCCAGTGTAACTCACAGAGCATTAGAAAGACTTGAAAGAAATACAAGCAAAGAAATGGGCCTAGAGAGTATAAGTTAATTAGGGATCTAAGTGAGTGGTGATGAAATTGGATGACACAGAGGGCTAAAGTGAATTTAGAGGTTTATCTTCTTAAAATATTTGAAAATAAAAAATAAATAATAGAGTGCCAGGAAATATATACTCTATCAAGCCATCTAAGATAGCTTAATAACTAAACTCCATTTCCTCTTTAATAACCTACATATTGCAGCACACTGATTGTATCCAACTTACAGGATTAGCTGTCTTTTATCCTCAGCGCTTTTGCAAGTAATTTCACTGTTATTGATGTGCCTACGTATGTATTTGTATGCATACACACAGGGAAAGGCATGTGCTTGCACGTGGCTTTAAAAAAATTATTTGCATGTATACCTAAGGATTCTTTATAAAAACACAAAAACTCATCTCACCCCCATCTTTATAGGGTCAGTTTCAAAGCTAAGGGAAGGGAAGGAAATTTGCTTAACCTTCCTTGCCCATTCCCACTTTGGTTTTGTCTGCAGGACTTTCTACAACAAATTCCCAGGACCCAAGTGTTCTCTGTCTACCCAGATAATAGACAGAGGAGGTTGCTTATGATAACAGCACGATTTTTTTTTACAAAGAGTTTTGCAACCTATGTGTGGGTTAAAGGAAAAATCCTCCATGTGCATTTTAAAGAGAGAAATAAAAGGAATCTACTTGTTATACAAGCTAGATGACAATTCCACTGCTGGTTAAACTTGAAGAAAATATACTCACCACAACATTATTTGGGGTGTAGACAATAAAAAAGAAAAAAGAAAACATATTTTGCTTTATTTGGTCTTATTTTGCTTTCTTTGTTTTCTACACAAAAACTTAAGGGATTCTTTTTTCCCCCCAGAAAGATGGTGCAGTAGAAAGTGACGGATTTGGAATCGGAGAACTTGGATTCAAATTCAACCTCTGTATGACGCTGGGCAAATTACAACCCCTTTGTGCCTCAGTTCACACAACAACAAAATGGGGGAGTAAGAGCAGCTGATCACCTTACAGCTCAAAATATATGGTCTTTAAAGTGTTATATGGTGTTCAAAACTTGTAATTTCATTAGCATAAGGAGTTTCCTATGAGGAAATTCCCTCTGCTAATGCGGATACATTTAAAGGAGTTTTGGGATGCCCTTAGAGGCGGAGTCACACAGAAAGGATGGGTCAGAGATGGACCCAGGACCCAAGTTGTCCTAATAGCAAAGGCTGTTTTCTATCAACTACACCAAATTTCCTCTTCATTGTTATATAGTCTAATGTTTAGCACCTATGTTGCTTTTTGTCTCTCTTAGCCTACTTCATTATCTCCATTCTATTTCTAAATTTGTTTCTAGCTTTCTGCCAACTGTTACCCAAACTACCTACACCATTTCATGTTAGAAAGTTTAGGTTCCTTCATTGAAGATTTCCGCGTTTTTTCTACTTGCCCTCTCTTTTCTTCATATGTATGTCTCCCCCCTGTCTCGTACCAAGTACCAAAGTCTACCTATCCTTCCTTCACATCCCAGCACCCAAACCCTAATTCAATAGTACCCATCTCCTTGGGGCCTTACATGTAAAAGCCACCAATACACATGACAAACAATGCTTAGGATGTACCAACCAACTTTATCATATAGACACCATTAGGTAAACACATTTGAAGAAGGTGCCTCTTCATGAAAGCTCCCAAAGTACCTCAGAAAGGACAGTTGAGAGGCAGGCACTTCACCTTTTGGTCAACTATTTCTCCCATTAGAATGTAAGCTCCCAGAGCAGCGGTTCTCAACCTGGGGGGTTAAACTACCCTTTCACAGGGATCACAAGGGTTGCCTAAGACCATCAGAAAAAACATATTTCCAATGGTCTTAGGAACCAAGACACCACTCCTCTATCCATCTCCAGGCGGGTCCACTCACATGCAAATATACCCACGTAAGAGTATTAGGGTCAGGGCATTAGAAAGGTTGAAAACCACTATCCTAGATGGAAGTGTTTTGTTTTGTTTTTTTACTTTCTTTGTCAAACATAGCTACTCTGGCCCTGCTTTCCCCGGGTTAGGGCCAGAACAGCCATGTTATATTTATCTCTAGTACTTAGCCCAGTGGTATGTTATAAGTTCTTAATAAATGCTTATTGACTGATGGGCTCAAATGTGATTTGAAATTAAGGGAATGGACATACTGCCAGCTGGATGCTGATAAATTCTAAAGATTTTTTGCTCAATGATAACAGAATACATGAACTCATCTTCTAGCTCCACTTAAGGTTTTTAAGAGCCAAGAGGGAGCTTCTAAGTGTCCCATCTCTTAAATGAGAAAAAAGGCCCCAGTGAGAGGACTTGTTGACTCCTTCCTGTCCACTAAGGCTGTCTTTTCTTTACTGAATCATAGGCTCTCAGCTTTGGAAGGAATTTCAAAGGTCATTTTAGTCCAACCTAGATCTGACCAAGAATTTCTTCAAAATGATTCCAAGGGTAACTTCTTTCCAGAACTATCCCCTTTCCTCCTTGTGCTTCTCTGAGAAGTATTTTTTAACCTTGAAAATCCTGTATAATAAAGCAGAAGATGACTTTTCCTCCTACTTTCCAAATGGAAGCTTAAGGAAATTGCTGCACCAGGAACAAGACACCATTCAGCAGATCATAAAGGTTTCTTTGGACTATTTCTAAAAAAAGTTCCCTCGCAAGATAGGAATTCAATAATCAGGATTCATGGAAAGAAGCAATTTTACATTCCCCCAACTTTGAAATTCCTCAAAAAATAGGTGATTCTTCCAGCCATTTCAGCTATAGTAAGACAAAATGAGCAAGAAAAAGTGTTTCTTTACTCCTTTAAATGGATTTATGAAACTAGACTTTGATGCATAAATAAGTTGACCAATGCTTGCTATACTTTCTCTCTTGGATTCTGGGACATCATCATGTCATGATTCTCCTCCTACCGCTAGGAATACCTCCTTCTCTGTCCCCTTCACATCTCTTCAAGCTCATAATGCCCCTAAAACAGCCCCTGAAACTCTCAGAGTTCTATTCCCAGGTGCTAAAATAGTAGCTATGTGCAGATGACTCCCGAATCCTATTTATCACCTGCCATTTCCTTCCTAAGTATCAGATACTTTCTATTAGACATATGTACCTGAATATCCCAATGATAACCAGTGATATCACTAAATGTTTATTTACTAAATATTTAGTAAATGTCTATCCATTGGTTCTCCAGAAAAAAATTATAAAAATGACACAATTTTAAATTAAGCATGCATTATCATTAACATGTTGTCCATCACTTTCTTAGGGAGAGACAATCAGCAAAACAGCAAAGCAAGCCCTGATCACTAGTAGTATTTGCCCATTTCTAGGATGTAAATACTCACACTAAAAATTTGAAAACTGGTTCTTGTGAGCCAGTGTGAGTAGGTTCCAACATGCCCCTAGATTGATAGCTCAAACTCAAGACTTCATGCTCCCATCAAAACCTGCTCCTCCTCTTAATCTCTTTGGGTTGATGACAACACCATCTTCCCAAGACAAAGGACTCAGAATCTCAGAATCATCTTTGCCTTTTCTCTCTCCCTTATTGTCCACAGCCCATATCAAACAGGTTGCCAAATTCTATTCTTTTTCAACAGTATCATTTAGAAATATCACTTCAATTTTCATTCCCATCAGTAACTGTCCCAATTCAGATCCTCATTTCTTTTCAGTCAACTAGTCTTAATAGTTATTGTTTTAGTCACCTAACAATCTAGTTCTTCTCCATTCAAGCCCTCATGATACTGGTTATCTTCTCTCTCCTATCATGGTAATCTACTACTCCTACTCCTACTCCTACTCCTAACATGACTTCTACCAACACTACTTCTACTTCTATCACCTATCACTACCACCACTACTACTACTACTACCACCCACCACTAATATTTCTACTACTATCACTACTACTACTACCACGACCACCACTACTACTACCACCATCACCACTATCACCACCACCACCTACCACCATTACTACAATACATACACACACACACATACACAGTGATCTCTAACTTTCTACTGTATAAACTGATAATCCTGGCATCCAAGGTCCTTTAAAACCTGGCTCCTATGGACTCTTATATATAGCCTTACCATCTTCTATTCCTCTCCACGGCTCTTTTTGTGATAGCAAAAACCTGGAAACTAGAGGGATGTCCATCAATTGAGAGATACATGAATAAGAAATATCTGAAAGTATCTAAATATGATGGAATATGATTATATTATAAGAAAGGAGAAAACGGATTATTTCAAGGAGGCATAAACAACCCTATATGAACTGAGGCAGAGTAAAGTTATCAGAATCAGAACTATTTATATGAAAACCAATATCATAAAACTGAACAATTTTGAGGACTTTTATAAACTCATTACAGAGTGAAATGAGCAGAAATGACAGATTAATTTATATAATAACAACAACACTGTAAGGACAAACCACTTTGAAAGTTGTAAGAATTATGACCAGAGCAATGACCATCCATGATTGATTCCAAAAGATCAATGACAACACACCCTGTGTACCCACTGATAGCAGAGAGGTGACAGATTTGTTTTTCCTTTCCCCTCATGCTTGAAGAGATTCATATACACATATGCATATATTTATATATACACCTATACATGAATATGTGTATATATGCACCTATGCATGTACTGTGCATGTATATACATATCTATATTGTGGATATATTATATATGTATGTATATGCATGTAACAATATACACATGTATATTGCTTGCATGCATGTATACATGTGCATGTGTGTTGTATGTATATGTGTGCATGTAATTGTGTTTGTATAGGTGTATGTATAGGTAAACATGCATCTGTATGTATGTGCACATGGATGGGTATGTGCATGCATTCATGTGTGTTATATTTGTGTGTGCGTGTGTATATTATGTGGTTGCATGCATGCATGTGCATGCACATGTGTGTGTGTGTACTGAATACATCCCGGGGAGGAATTTGTTTTTCTTGACCATGTTAATTTGCTACGGGGAATGTGTTTTTCTTTTTTCTTTTTCTCCTCCTGCAGTAGGGTAGGGGGAGGGAAGAGAGAAAATAGATTTCTGTGAATATTTTATAATTAAAAATAGCAAAGTGTTTGGGGGGAGCGGGTCAGCTACAGGTACAGAATGCCGCCACCTGCACTCTCAGATGAGGTCAATGTATTGTAAATCTTGTTGAATTGTTTTCCTTTGCTGCCAGAGGTGGCTCACTGAGAGAGGGTAATCTGTAAATGTTTGTAATGTGAAAACAAAGCACATCAATAAAATCTCAGAAAACCATGATTCCCTGGAAAGCCATGGCTTTCTTATTTTGTGCTCTCTTGGTTCCTTGTGTTGGATCACACAATGTCCACCATGCCTAAGGTGGACTCCTTGGTAGTATTTTCCCTCTCTTGGAGTCCCTCTCTTCCTCCCAAGGCTCATCTCTGCTTCCGCTCCTTCCTCTAAACGTTCCCTGATCTCCTTTTTCCCAGATGAAATTGTTCCTTCCCTGGCCTGTCCTCTGTTCTATATTTTACCTCACCCTCGCTTACTCATATCACAGTTATTTGCACACACACACACACACACACACACACACACACACCGTTTGACTGTCAGCTTCCTGTGAGTAGAGTTAGTGCCATTTATCTATACTCTTTATTGGCTGGCATATACTCCAATGGATTTGTGATCTTTACAATGGGAACACTCCCCTCCATGACACAGATAGATCCATGCCTACTCATCTTATACAACTCTTGAGATCAAGTCCTTCCCCAAGAAGTTCAGAGGTCTAGACATTTTTTGACATCACACGGATACCATTGGAGCACACGGGTTACCTACTGGCTATCGCTCCCTCTCTTGCTATGTAACTGGCCCAATGTAACTTTCTCCTGGTTATACATTTCTCTAATGATATCCTTTATAATGCTTCTCCTACATTTGTAAACTATTGTACCTGCAATTTTCAGACACATGGGTCTGAAGATACAAGAAGATACCCAGCACACAAAGTGGCTTAGAAACCATTGGCTGAATCTGACGGAATATCATGGTAATCTTCACGATGACATTCTGTTCTGTCCTTCTACAATCAATGAACCAGTGGGTTGCACTTATGGTAAAATTTCTGTTTTCGACCTAAGTGTTTATGAAAGCTGCTACTGTCTTGGGGGCTCTTAGCACATCAATGGGTCCAGTACTGTCACAAATTGTGCTTTGGTCAATTTTTTGCAGGAGTTTAGGTAGGGATTGTGATGCCTTAAGCACCTGTATGGAAGTTTAAAAAATTAAAGTATGCATGTATGTATGTGTGTATGTATGTATACATGTATCAGGCTGATAAGAGAAATTTGGTCCCAGACAAATCAACCAATTTGTTGATCCTTGAAGGACATATTCATAGACATATATAATAACAGATGCTCCCAGCAGGCAAACCACAGGCCCTCTATTGTAGGAAAGTCTACCCAAAGACAGGAGGATGAGGAAAGGGGACACATAGAAAGTACATAAGAGAGGTACACACACACACACACACACACACACACACACACACACACACACACACCAAAGGAAGTACATAGGGGGAAAAGAAGAATGAGAAAAAGAGGGGGAACAATCAAGAAAAGGAGCAGACATTAAAAATGCTGAGTTGAAAATGTTTCCGATGGCCTCTGACATCTAATAAGTCATCTGTCTTTCTCAATATAGAAAAGTCATTACTTAGAAGTGAACTAATACTAGCAACGGTGACAAGTAAAAACAACAAAGACCATAAAAATATAAAAAGCTTGCCCCTTGCAGGGAGACAGAGGGAAAAGAACGTATTCAATTTTTCAGATGAAAAACATTTGAACTGACTGAATTTATTGTAATGCGACTTGTATTATATGTTGGGGGAAAATGGAAAGAAAAAAATACATTAGCAACTGAGTCTCCTTCTCAACTTTTACTTAGGAAACCAAAGGCAATACCTTGTTTTTAAACAACGTGAACCCTCCACAGCGGTCAGTCATAACAGCAATGCAACACCCTCTGCGGACGCCACTGGATCTCATAGTGGCGGCATGAGTCGACAATCTGTACCTCCCGTGAGGACCCTTCACATAACCAGATGTTCTGTCTCCATAAAGAACTGAATGTGGGCATAAAGCATATCATGAGGAATGATAAGAGAAAGAGCTTCCTGCCAGAGAAAGTAGAGAGATAGTAGAAAGTCAGTTAGTTGACACAGTAGATTGAGCACTAAACTTGGAGTCAGAAAGACCTGAGTTCAAATCCTGCCTCAGATACTTACTTGCTGGGTTACCTTGGGTAAGTCCCTTAACCTCTAACTCTAACCTCTAATCTTCCTCCTCTACAAAACGGGGGTTGGACAGCTACGTGGCACAGTTTATAGAGTGCTGGATCTAGAATCAGAAAGATTCATCTTCCTGAATTCAAATTCATTCTCAGACACTTACTAGCTGTGTGACCCTAGGTAAGTCACTTAACCCAGTTTGCTTCAGTCTCCTCATCTGTAAAATGAGCCAGAGGAGGAAATGGCAAAACACTCCAGTATCTGCCAAGAAAATCCCAGATGGGGTGACAGAGAGTCAGACACAACTGAAACAAGTGAACATGCAAAATGGAGTTAAAATAGCCCCTGCCTCTAAGGGTTGTAGAGAGGTTAAATAAGATAGATTTGTGAAGTGATATACAAACCTGAAAGCACTAAATAATGCTATTTGTTATGATTATTAAAGGGGAACGTAGGCAATGTCTAGAATTTCTTTCTCTGGAGGGCACTGGGCTTTAGAGATGCTTCTAAATATATGGCCTAGGTTAGAAATAATACTATGTGTAAGTTTAGAGACAAAAGACAAAATAAAATTATGTTCAGAGTACTATGACAATGAAATATTTGAGGGGTTAGAGAGATGGAACTGCTTGAACTATATGGAGTTAAAGAATATAGAGTACTGGGCTTTGGCCATCACCTAGAACAACTCTTTCATTTAATAAAGAGGGAAATTGAGGTCCAGTATGGCCAAGTGATTTGTCTAAAGTCAAATGGCTAATTAGTGGCAGAGGGAGGACCAGAACCCAGGACTTCTGACTCTGAGCCCAAGGTTCTTTTCCTTTTACCCCCGTCTACTCCTGAGCCAGGGTTGGAGGAAGGAAGGAAAAAGTTTAATGATAATCCTGATTATACCTAATACTTCCTCACTGTAAATTAGAAAATCCAAGGCAGTTGATGGAAGCTTGAACAAAAGGTGCAGTCATGCATGACAAGGATGAGAAACCTGGGGGAAAGATCTGAAGATGATGGTAAATGCCAAAAGGAAAACACCTGCTATGGGGACACTCGGGTTCCTGTTAAGCTCATCACAATTTCATGCCATTATTGAATCTGGAATGGGGAAGGGAGGGAAGAGGGAATGGATAGAAAAGGGTTGAATATACAGCAAACACACACACACACACAAACACACAACCAAGCATCACCACCCCACGCCAGAGTCTTAACAAAACAAGACCTTCAACAAGGAAGGAATTTGGTGGTATTCCCTTCGGTCACGGATTCCAGTAAGGGGATGAGTTACACAGGTCTAAACATGTCTCATTCCCCCATTTGAAAAGCATCTGTGGATTCTTATTGACTCTAAGAACAAATATAAACTCCTTTGTGTCTGTCACAATGGTGCTCCCGGCTCATTTTCTGTTGCTTGCTATCATGTACTTGCATACCAGTCAAACGAGTTTGTTTGCTATTCCCCTAGGAGGCCTTCTCTGTACCCCTTCATCACAAACAGAATCTCATTCTAAACTATTCCCTCATTAGATTGTGAGCTCCTTGAGGGCAGGGACTGTCTTTTGCCTTTCTTTGTACCCCCAGGGCTGAGCACAGTGCCTGGTACCCAGTAAGTGCTTAATAAATACTTGATGACTGACTGACTCATCTCTTAGCACCCTTCAAAGCTCAGCTCAGATCCTACCTCCTACACAATGGCCATGCAAGATGAGGGAGGTAGATGAGTCAATCTCTGAGATCTCTTCCAATTACAAACACCTACAATTCTCTAGCTTTGAATCTGTCTATGGAAGGCTTCTTACAGAGAATACCACTGAAAGAAAACACTATTATTATACAATCTCCCCAAATGGTGGCTGAGCAGTGGAAAAAGAACCAGCTTGGGGAGCTCCTGGTTCTACCACTTGTGACCTCAGTGTCCTTGGGCCTCAGCTCCTCACCTAAAAGTGAAGGGATTGGATTGAATGGCCCCTAAGGTGCCTTCCAGCCCTGAATCTACGATCCCATGAAAATTTTCCTTTAGGAAACATAAAAAGCTAAACCAAACCTCTCATCTACTCATGAGCAGAGTAACTAAAGCAGTCCCACTATGGCCCCTTAGGGGAAAGACAAGGTTTTGTTGTGTCTTCTCGAGCCCCACTCCTATCATATTCTGTAAATTATAATTGCAAGTATCACATTACTTTTTTTGGTTGTTAACCAAAGTGCCTTCTGTGGGGTTTCTTTTTTGGATGTTTTCAATGCACAGGCAAAATTTCTTTGAATGCTGCCATAATTAAATCTCTTAGAGACTGTATTTTATTTTAGCAGATAGGAATTATATTGAACATATTTTATTGAACTGTCCTTTTTATCCTAACCTCATAATCTAATTATTTTTTCTAAACCTATTTTACTGCTAATAAAAGAAAGATATGAAAATTTAAATTACATAATAAAGTGTAAAGCATATATAGTTATCATGAGATATTCAACTTCAGTGTGAACCCAAAATGTGGCTTGTTGAAAAATGGGGTTTAGGGGGACTGTGTTTGTTTAATTTAATGTTTAAATAAAAGAAGAAACCTCCTTGAATTGATTAAGTCAAGACATAGCAATTTGTTCTCATACCTTTCGAACTAAGGCAAAATCAACACAATGGAATCCAGAGTCTCAGGTCGAATTTTCATGGGAAATCCAATTCTCCCCACTAATCAATCAATCAACAAGAATTGCCTAAGAACCTAGTTTGTGCCAGGTTCTGGCTCCACTCAAGAACTTGATGTCTTTCTGTCAAAGCTTAGAATACTACAACTCTTTTTTCACTCAACACTTCCTTTCAAAGCAATTAACCTTTGACTAGCACCTAATAAAAATTCTCAATTTGTTTATTTAGCATATTTGTTTAACTTGTGGCTTAAATTTTTCTGTTCAATTTGTGAATGAATGAGAAGCATATATAAAGTGCTTACTGAGCCTGGGGATAAAGACATAAATAGAAATATAAAAAACACTGCCCCTCCGTACTTGATTCTAATAGGGATGGGAGACTATATGAAAGAGTAATCGTCAAATAAAGTGCTCTGGAAAATAGTAAGCTCCCAAAAGGCAGGGTCCTTCCATAAAGAGGGCTCTATGTAGTACCTAGCACAACCTCAAGGACAGATAAACACCTAATAAACACTCCACCTTGATGATGAAAAACTACTTACATGTCAGTGATTTTTATTGACAAAATCCTCCATGTTCTTTCTGCTAAGCTGCACCCAATTCCTATCAATCATTAATCCTTGGCCTGAATTGATGCACTTTTCTATCAGTGTCGTTCACAATGTATTACATCTCTTCATCCTGTATGGTTCTCATCCATACAATTTCATTACTGCCGCTCTCCATGGGTATATCCAAAGCACTTCCTCTCAATCCCCTATTATTTCATGGATACCACTGTAGCATTGGCACCATGTACCTGTTAGCACTCACTACACAGTTGCCTCCTTCACTTGTCTTCAATGGCCTCAATGATGTCTCTCCTGACAGTTCTCACATGTTAATCATGTATCTTTGTTCTGCACTCAGGCTTCTCTGCGATTGTGAATTCTTCAAAGACCACAGTGTTCCGTGATGCAGAGTTGGAATAACCTGAGATCACTGAAACCAGTGAGTAAGGTCCCAAATACAATCCGCCCAACTCCTCCCCATTCCACTCTGGCCCCAGTTCCTTTTCTAGTTATTTGAGGCACCTGTTCAAGATATGTGTATATCATAACTCAGTTGCAAAGAGATTAATCTAGTCTGCATATAAAGGGGAAAAATTCGTAGAAAATGAACCCTATCAAAATTGAAAGGGCAGTCTCAAGAAGTAGCTGTTTCCCTATCATTGGAAAGGCTCAAGTAGGGCAGCAGTTCTCAACCAGTGGGTTGCAACCCCTTTGGGGGCTGAACAACCCTTTCACAGGGGTCATCTAAGACCATCGGAAAACACATATTTCCAATCATCTTAGGAACCGAGACACCGCTCCTCTATCCATCTCCAGGCAGGTTGGGCCACATGCAGATATACCCACATACAAGTATTAAAGCATTGTGGCATTAGAAAGGTTGAAAACCACTGAAGCAGAGGCTTATGACTATTTGTCCAGTATAGCCCAGTTGTAAGAGGAATTACTGAACTAGTGAGATTCTAAAGCCCCTTTCAACTATGAAATTCTGTAATACAGTGATCTCACTACTAGTCAGCTAACTATTTATAAGGTGTCTATTCCATTACAATATGGGTTGCTTGAGAGTAGAGACTGTCTTTTGCCTTATTTTGTATCCCTGGAGTTGAGTATAGTACCTGGCACATTGTTGCTGGTAATGTTTTAGTCATGTCTGACTCTTCCTGACTCCATTTGGGGTTTTCTTGGCAGAAATACTTGAGTGATTTGCCTTTTCCATCTCTAGCTCATTTCACACATGAGAAAACTGAGGCAAACAGGTTTAAGTGACTTGTCCAGAGTCACACAGCTATTAAGTATATTGAAGTCAGATTTGAATTCAGGAAGATGAGTCTTCCTGACTCCAGACCCAGTACTCTATTTGCTGTGCCACCTAGCTGCCCAACCTGGCACACAGTAGGGACTTAATAAATTATTATTGTTTGACTGACTGGCCTACTATGTGTCAGGTACTGTGCTAATTGTTAAGATGTATACTTTAAGGATGTTAATGAAGTGGTAGGGAAGGCAAGAGTAAAATATTCATAACAACTTAACTTATTATACGGTTAAATAAAAGAAATACCCCACATATCCATGAATAAATAAATGAATATCAGAAGGTTACATGGGAACAGAATGTTTTTTTGTTCTTTTCTTCATGTTTTACCCAATATTCTAAATCAAATTATAAGTAATTTGGAAGGTCTGGTTTTATGTCTCTTCACTTTGTTTCATGCAAATGCCAAAATTTGATTACAAATTTATTGCTAAAAACAAAAAACAAAAAAAATTTACTTTTTTTCCATGTGTGGCATTTAATATTACTCATCTCTAGTGCCTCACAACAGTCTTCTAGAAGAACGTAGTCAAGATAGATAATTTCAACTAGCCCCTAAGGGTTTGGTCTTTACATACTCCAACATATTTTCCACCATTCTTCCATGCTCACTTTTGTACTGAAGTTACTTATTAGGGGGATAAATGACCTTATTTAGGTAGATTCTGTCATGGTAGATAGATAGATAGATAGATAGATAGATAGATAGATAGATAGATAGATAGATAGATAGATAGATAGATAGATAGACAGACAGACAGACAGACAGACGGATAGACGGATGGACGGATGGACGAACAGAGAGACAGACAGACAAATGATAGATAGATAGAGATAGATAGATAGACAGACAGACAGACAGATAGATGTTTCATCCTTTGCAACAGATATTGGGTCAAAAGCCACAAACAAATTCAAATTGGAAGGATGGTTTATCCTTAGTATAAGTACTACAGGGTGAGATGATCAAGTGCTTTATGGAATGATGTTTCTCTTAACATTGGGGTGCACAATTAAGCCAACTCTACCACCTCCCTTATTGTTCTTTCTGAAGAGAACACATGAGTCCTTCTTCCCTTAAAATAAAAATTTTTTGTGCTTTTTGGCATCCTTTCTAGTGAGAAGTCAATATGGATAAGACATTAACTTGGTAGTTGCTGAGCAAAGATCTTAAACCTCACAGTTCTCCTTCGTGGCCTTTCTCCTGCAGGAAGGACGTTAGAGTTTACCTTACAAAATTCACAGGCTTACTTCAAACTTACAATGGTATGCCTGCTCTCAGCCAAGTTGAGTGCCAACAGTTAAATTACATGTATGTAGATGTTCTACAGAACAGCAGAAAGAATGCTGGCTTTAAAGTCAGAGGACCTAGATTTGAATCTTGGCTATCTGAATTACCTTGGTCAAATCATTTGACATCCTCCTCTATAAAATGAGGTCGTTGAATTAACAGGTCTCTGAGGTGCCTTCTAACTCCAGATCTATGATCTTCTGATCTCCACTCCAGCTCCAAAGCTATGGTCTTATCATCTTATCCCTACTCATCCCCACTTTTTCCACTACTTAATAAAGTAAATGAAAAAGGGTAAAATGAAGACTTCATAGGACCTTGTGTTGTCTTACATTCAATTCAATTTGAAACATTTATTGTTCACCACATTCTGGGCATTAGGGTTACAAAGGCAAATAACAAAACAGCATCTGCCAATAAAAATCTCAGGTGTTATTAGACAGATATAGCACATACACAAATAAGCCAAACTGATAGGGGAAAGAGCATCAATACATAAGGCGCAGAAAGAATCAAGGCAAATTTAGAAGGGGCATTGAGTCTTGAAGGAAATAAGGATTCTCAGAGGTGGAGATGAGGAAGGAATCCATCTCAGCCATGATGGTTTATACAGTTGCACTAAGGTTGGGAATGGAGCAGTCAATTAAGGGAATGGTTTGTAATCTATATACCAAATATTCTTTCCTCCCAGTAGAATATAAGTTCCCTGAGGGCAGGGACTGGTCTTGTCTTCATCCCCAACAAGGACCTCTGTACCTGATACATAGTAGATTCCTAATAGATACATTTTGAATAAATGAAATGACTGTAAGATGGCCAGAGATCCTGCCATAAGATTGGTTTAAGGATCTGGGTGAGTATGGGCACAGTTGGGGAAGAAGTGTCTAGTCTGAGCAAAAAGAAAGTATGGTGGATAGGGGTGAGACATGATGACTGTCCTCAAATCCTGGAGGACTGTAACATGGAAGAAAGGTTAGGACAATTCTTTCTGGACCTAGATGGCAGAACCAAGGTAGATGCTACAGAGAAGCAAATCTTGATTTATTATTAGAAAAAGATTCCTGTCAAACAGAGCTGTCTAAATGCGGGCTGCCTCCTGAGGGATTGGTTTCATCCCACTAGAGATCCTCATGCAGATGTCAGATGATCACTTGGAATGATGGCATTCTACATCACCTTTTTACATCAGGTATAGATTGGATCATATGGCCTCTGGTGTTCTTTTTAACACCAAGATTCTGTAATTCTGAGGCAAGTCTTAAAGAAATGGTAACATCTGGCTAAGTGACCAAGGTAGGAGAGGGCATTCTAGGTACAAGGGAATGATGTGAGGAAAGGTATGCCCTGCCCTGCATCCATGTCATATATTTTCCCCAGATAGTAAGTTCATTGATTGAAATTTTCTCTCAATTTTGCATCCCCAGAGCACAGCATAGTGTCTTACAAACAGTAGGTGCTCAATAAATGCTACTGAAATTGAACCGAGTAACACATAGACCAGTGACTAAGAAGACACTGACTGCAGTGAAAGGTTCGGAGTGCTAGTCTACTTAAGAGGTCTTTCCTGGCCCTCTACCCTCTGTCACCAACTGTTAAAGACTTCTACTTTTACATTACTTTCCATCTATTTACCACATACCTTATATTACCTATTTCTTGCATGTTGTTTCCATTAAAATGTAAGCCCCTTGAGAAGAGGAATTTTTTGTTAGAGAGAAAGGAGGTGGCTTTCTTTGTATACTCACAACTTAACATGGTGTCTGGAACACAGCAACCCATGCTTATCGATTTGCTGACTGACCAAGTGGTCAAGGAGACAAAACAAGCAAATTTCAGAAAGATACATCGAGTCCAGTCTATGGAAGGTTTTGGTTTGGGCTCTATCCTGTTGGCAAGGAGGAATCACTAATGTTTTGAGATGGTCAGGTACATAAGGAAATCAGTATTTCAGAAAGATTCCTCCCTCTGTTTTGTATATCATAGAATAGAGGGAGGGAAAAATGCCGAGGGTCCATGTTAGAAGGTTTGGCATAACATGATGTGTTCTGAGACTACAGTGGTCATGGTGGAAATAGAAAGGAAAAAGAAAATACGAAAGACACAACAAAGGAAGACATGGGGGGAAGGGGGGAAGGGGAAGGGGAGAGTAGAAAGTCCAATATAGTTCTGAGATTTCTAAGAGAAGTTGTCTGGGAGGGAACGGTACCAACTGCAGAGTGGAAAAAGAGGAATTCATAAAATCATAAAATGTTGAGCTGATAGGAACTCAATGGTCCTATCACATCCATTGGGGGTATGTTAGTATTTCAAATAAAGTACTAGGGTGTTGGTAAATCAGCTCTTTGTCAATGGGTTCTGGTCACCTTCTTTAAAAATGTATTCTTCATTCTATGAGCTTACTACAGTCTGTTGATCTATACCTATTCACCCAATGCCACATCTTGTCCAGATCTCAGTAAAGGAAGACCTACAAATGGTACACATCCTGATTGCCAAACTAAAAGTAAGATACCTGGTTCTCCCCAGGGTTACAGAGTAGGCTCTCAGGAAAGACTGGACATTCAATCACATTCAACCATATAGAGAAGATTATCTAGCTACTCAATGTAAAGGAAAAGTGTATAGGGGAAAGAAGTAGTTCAGTGGAGAGGAAAATATTTAGGATGTGAAATCAGAAGACGTTGGGTCAAACCTTAACTCTGTCATTGACTGATCGCAGGACCCTGGGCAAGTCATATTCCTCATCTATAAAATGAGGGGGGTGGACTAGGTGACCGCTAAGGTTTCTCCAAGCCCAGATCAATAAATTGTCAAGTATTTATTAAGCCTTTATTATATCTTGGACCCTTTGCTAAGGGTGAGGGATGCAAAAGGAAACCCTATGACCTTAAGTCTAGTTCCAGGGAGGACACAGACTAGCCATGGGATTTTAGTTGAGTCACTAGACATCCCTGGATCTCACTTGCTTTCAAGGGGTTTGAACTAAATAATTCTCAGTATCTCTTCTAGTTCAACACTTAAACATTAAAGTCATATATTTTTAGGCAACTGTAGGAAACACAAAATTCACTCAAAAAGAAGAAATCATACAAGAGAAACAAAAGCATAACAAATAGACCAAAAAACCAGAGGATAAAAGGATTCTCTCTGTTTATCCACACTTATGATACCTGACCAGAACTCACTAAATATTTAAACAATGATACCGTATCAGTATAAAAGCTCTGTAAATCAGGCTGTGTTTAAAGAGAATATAGGGACAGATGTGATCTTATTATAGCCTTAGAGTAACTCAAAAACAATTTGTCATCGATGACAGACATTGCTAAATTATGTCCATCTGCCTAATGTGACCAGAGAAATCATTCCACTTTTCCCTGAGACACTGAAACACTTGGTGGCAGGATGGGCCAATGAGAAGAGAGATCACCTCTGAAGCATCACCATCCTAGAACAGCTAATGTCTCACAAAACCTTTTCCTGGAAATTTCTTGAAACAGGACCCAACTATTTCAAATAACCCTAGTGGCTCAAACTTTAACATAGCCCAGGCAGCCTTCAAGTAATATCGTTGCATGCTTAACATCTGTGAAAGTTGGAGCGACCCACACTTCAATTTTTTGGAAGTCACATTGGTCACAGTTTTCTTTAGTGATCATGTTAAACCTCACAGTTCTCCTTCGTGGCCTTTCTCCTGCAGGAAGGACGTTAGAGTTTACCTTACAAAATTCACAGGCTTACTTCAAACTTACAATGGTATGCCTGCTCTCAGCCAGCTTAAAAAATGAACCCATTTCCTTTCCTTTCTCTAAATATTTATCTTGTTCCTTCTTCTAGCATTACAATATTATAATTAAATGAAACAATGAAAAGAAAGGGGAAGTGGGGAAGAATGAAGTGTGAAGCACTGGGAGTAGTTCCCAAAGCTGTTTCAAAACTTCTGAGAGCTCTCTGGTTTCCAGGGACATTTGAAATATTCTTCATCTCGCTAAGCAAAAGATGAAGAATTGTTCTTCCCCTGAAATTTCAAGTGCTTCCCATTTCCACTACTGCAGCCTACAGGAAAGAAAGGCGGCTTATGAATTACTAGACCAAACAGGAAACATCTCTCAGTGGGCCCAAAGCTCATCCTAGGCAACTCCAAGGGAAGAGTGGGTATATACAGCAGGTACCAGAATAAACACAAGCTCTGAGTCTAAGAGAAGGCGAGGCGAGCCCACCACTTTTAACATGCCATCCACCCTCGGTAATTCAGACCAAGAGTCTGCATGAAGAGAAGCCTGAATTACACATTTTCTCTAACAAAATGCAGTTTTATTACTTTCACTTTACTCAATTAGACTAGTGCAGTCTTGCCAGAATACTGTGCCAAGTTGAGATCCCAAGATTTGCTTTAATGAATAGATAAGAACAACGTGAAATTAATGTGACTGTTGTGTAAATGGCTGCTTCCAAAGTGTTTCAGAAGCAATTTGTTCTCTTTAGAAGGCTAACTGGCTTCTTGATCCTAGATTACAAAATCACAGGGTCTGAATTTGAAGGAACCTCCGACTTCATCTACACCAACTCCCACCTTAACAGTAATTTTCCTCCCTCCCTCTAGGATATCATTGACCAATGGTTTCCTAGTCTCTGCTTGAAAATCCCCAGTGACTGAGGTCCCTCTCAAAACAACTTATTCTGGACTCTTCTAAGATGCTAAAGGTAAGCATCTTAGCTGAAGTAAACCTGCCTTCGGGGGATACGGTAAACTATGAATTGGTAGATTAATTAGGACCAAAGATTGAGAGCTCAAAGGGACCTGAAAGGTCATTTACTCCAACTATACATCAGGAAACTGAGGCCCATAAAGATTTACTGATTTAGCTACAGTCACACAGGTAGGAAATAGTAGAACTATGCTGCTGGTAATCTGCCTTCCCTCTGCCGCACTCTCCAGGGTGACCCCCTACCCTTATGGTCTCATCACTATGACATTCTTCTCCTGGTTTTCATAACATGTACAAATACTTTCATTTCAGCTTGGCTTTCAGGATCACTTTGTAAAGATTGGTAGTAAGTGATAAAATATTGGTAACCTGATGCATTACATGATATTAATGATGTAATAATACACATGATTATAGATTATATAATAAATATTAGTTCCATCTATCTGCTTCTAGATTATTAGCTCTTATCAGTGCCCAGTGATATTTATTCAATGCTATAGTGAATATCAAGTTATACCAATGCTCTCCTTGTCCACTAGACAATGATCTTCTCAGAAGGAAGACTGTCCAATCTGCCAGCTTGTCATTTCTAAACTGACAACGTCTCTCATCTGTATTCCCTCCTTTCCACTCACAAAGTCATCACCTTAGGACAAAGCCTCATCACTTCTTACCTGGAATAACACAATAGTTTTCTGGTTGGTCTTCCCATTTCTCTCTTCCCACTCCAATCCATCTTCCACTCAGCTGCCAAAATCATCTTCACTCAATAAACTTGAGTGCTTTCCTGTTACCTCCAGGATCAAGCATAAAACGCTAGATTTTGCATTCAACTTTTAGAGTCTTAAACTTCAGTCCCCTCTGTTCTACACTCCAGCAACAGTGGCCTTACTTAGCTTGCACATCAGACTCCATCATCCAACTCTTGAGTGGTCATGTATCGAATGCTCCCCCTCATCAGTTCAACCTCCTGGCTTCTTTGAGTACTTGACTCAAATATGCCTCCCCATCCTCCTTCTCTCCAGTGCCTTTGCTCTGAGATTGGCCTCTATCTATTCTGTTTACATGTTGTTTCATCCATTAGAATGTGAACTTTTTGCAAACAGGAACCAAATTTTGCCATACTTTGTATACCAGAGTTTAACAGGACGTCAAACACATAATAATGGTTCAATAAATACTTGTTAACTGGCTGACTATTCTTATATTTGGGCTAAACAGCAAGTCTCTACTAAAGATACTACCACCTATCCATTCATCAATATTTCTCCTGAAGCACACTGGGTCAACCCATTCATCCGAACCTCTGTTTCCTCAGGAAGGGGAGATGAGTCATCTATTAGTAGTGACAGTAGCAGTGACAGATACCCTCTCAGCTGTTCTCCATAATGAAATCCACATCATTCCCGATGACATCACCATTTCACTGGCGCATTCCAAAGGGCCATCTCTGTGGAATTAAGACAACTCACAGCATTTCCTAACCAGAGCACAGCACCATTGCCTGACATCTGAATTCTCTCTGGACTGTTCAGGGACCTGCTCCCTTCTCCCTATCACTATTCAGAAAGCCACCTTCAAGAATACCTTACTCTGGACATGCCTATTCACTGGTTCCATGTTTTCCTGAATATTGTGCTTTTATTGTCGATGGGAAAAAGGGATGTCAAAGGCAGGGAAAAGGAATGTATCTGCAACCCATTCTAAAAGCATGCATTTATTTGATTTGATTTGATAAATGTATGCATTATGTATGGCTTTACATAAAGGTTTTTATAGAGTCCCTTAAATGATTTACCGTGAGGGATGATTATAATCTCTGCTTATTTAAAGGAGTCCTGTCTATCCCATAGTATCTCATACATGAGGACATGTTTTAGCTTACAGACATGGTAAACAAAACTTACTGATCCACCTAGTGAGTTATAAAACTTGTAACTTGCTGTAAACAGGTCTGTCATTTTATTTAGCATATTGTGTCTATGAGCTGCCTTATTTATCTGGTGGTAAATCTTTATGTATCAAAAATGCTACAGAAGGCACAACAGATAAATTACCGACAGACACTAACATCTGACTAGTTAATCAAACAAATAGGACATGTAACAAAGAGAAAAGCTATAAATATTGACAACAAGCTGCTTCAGTCACAAAAACATTCAATACTTCAGTTCTCAAGTGTGAGTTTTATATCAGTCCCCTGGAAACAGTTTGTATCCTCCAATAAATTTTTACAGTTGATTCACCTGCCTGATACCCCTCTCAGCCTTTTCCTTCAGAAGCTGTCAAAGCCGCCAACTATAATATATGGCCCGACCAAAGAGAACAGCTGTAGCCATTCTCTCCGCTGGTTCCTGTACCCTGCTCTGCATAAAATAATATATCAAGATTAATTGATTTCCCGTCAGTCTCACAGAACAGAAAATTAATTTTCATGTAGCTATTTTCCCCAGCATATGAATTTTGTACATGGCAAGTAATTTAAGTTTTTAATTATTCATGAGGAAGGAGGAGGTGGGAGGTGGGGAGGGGGGGGGAACATGATAAAGTGAGCTTGTGAAAACCCCAAGGCCAGTGCCTGGGCCTGGGTTTGTGCTGAGGCAACAATAGCACTTGCTAATGCCTATATAAATAATATATGTATTAACATACATCTTAGTACAACACCAATTTCTCTCACTCTGACCCAGGACTACCAGGTCACACCACAGTACTTTGTCAAAGTCGCCGCATCGGTTACATATGACATACTAGTGGGAAAACACAGAACGTGTCAGCCATCTTGGATTGACCTCCACTTGGCTCTCCGGCAGACGCACCGACCAGGCATGATAGGGAGGTAATTTAACAGCCAGCGTGTGAGGGGAGATGAAGGCAAAAGCCGCTAACCAGCCAGGTGCTATCTCAGCGAGTCCTCCATTTTCAGGTGACATTGACTTGTGAAAAAGAAAAACAGAGCTGGAAAATGGGGAAACATTTGACTTGCCCAGTCTAATCTTTCACTGCACAGCCCACCCCACTACCAAGCACTCTGGGCAATCAGGTACGTTTGTTAAACTGTGAGCTAAAATGCTCCCACAGTACCTACTTAGAAATGGCATCGGCATACTTCATATAAACCGCATGACAGAAAAACGTGGTTGAGCTTAACTCAAGTCATGGGACTCCATTTTACCTTGTTAGGATCTACACTGGACCCAATACACTATGCACTGGGCTCTTCCTTTTTCTGCAATCATCTACACAAGTCAAAGGTTTCATCAACACCTCCTTCAGCCTCAAGCATTCAGATTTACTGTGAAACTGGAAGATTTCTATGAAAAATTGACATTTGTCCAATTAAGCAATTACTTAGCGTCATTACAACCCAGAGAAGAGGGGGGTGAAGAGGTGGGTAGGGAATGTGAAAAGCCTTCGTCAGACTCATTCAAGAAATATGGGTGGGGGTAAGAACAGAAGCAAAAGAAAAGGTAAGGGGGGTATAATGGATCCAGTTCTGGATGTGGAGTCAAAGAAAAGGAAATCTAGTTCCACAAGTACCAAACTTCATACCATGGAGTGGCTTAGAACCAGTAAGTAGTATATAGAAAAGGACGTGGTTGGTGGAATCAGAGAATCTGAATTAAAATTTACACTTCTGACATTTGATCTTAGGCAAATCATTTAAGTTCCCAAAGCCTCAGTTTCCTCATCTGTAGAACGAGGAGGTTGGACCAGATGCCATTCCAGCTTTGAGACTATTAACCTAACTGAATTTGAATCTCGGTTCTGCTAGGTAAGTTCTTTCCATTTCTAAGCTTGAGTAAAATAATAAGATTGGAAGAAGTGACCTCTAAAGTCTATCATCCATGCCCCACGTATTTCTGAAAAGAAAAACTGAAGTGAGTGACCTTAGAAAGAAACTTCTATTTGGAGCATGTCATCAATGACACTGCTGCCACCAGCAGCAACAGGGAACTGGGAAATGGGGGATGAGATGCTGAAATAGAATACAGCAGGGAAATGAGGTCAAGGGTAAAGGAACCATGTTTTTCAAGTTGGAGGGTTAGAAGAATTCTTCTTGGGAAATATAAAGGGTGAGGAGTCCATACAGACTTCCAAGTCAACCATAAAAGTATTCACTTTAACCACAGCCCACATAGTAAGGGAAGGGCCCCTCCTCAAAGTGCCATAAGCTATACATTAGGGAACACTAAGGTCCTTCCAGGGTTTCCATTATAAAACCTGTTTCCCAGTAACCTGCAAAGCCTGTAAAAACTCCCTTTGCCCTGAAACTTGGCATCTGAGCAGGAAGCACTGCATGGGTTGTTTTAATACTGTTACAGAATGGGGCTTCCAGATTATATTTCTCTCACCACCGTGGCTGCAGACAAAAGGGAAACATGATACATCACATCCAATGGCTAATTGCTAGCACTGATGTAGAGCTAGTCAATGGAGGCTGAGGAATAAAGACATTCTTGATTGTTGCATGACCTTGGTTTTTTTTTTCCTCCCCAGGAAAGAAGGGGCTTTGTACTACCTGGCTTGGAGAAAAAAAATGGAGAGGAAGATAAGGAAATTCAATAGAATCCTGGTAGAAGACCACAACTAAGGGCTTGCTTAACTGTTCTCCATTATATCCCATCATAAAGAAAGATTGGTGCAAAGATCACTAGCTACAAGTTGCAATAAAAATAACAATAATAATGATAGTAGTAACAAGAACAAGAATAATAGTAGCTAACATTATCTTTTTATATATTATATATGTATATTATATAATATATTATATATAGTATATGTTATATATATATATATATATATATATTAGCTCATTTTATCCTCAGAGATCATGATCCTCATTTCACAGATTCACCAACGAGGCTCAGAGAAGCAAGAGTGACTTGGCCATGAGCATACAGTTTCTAAGAGTCAGGGGTAAGATTTAAATTCCAAAGTCCCACACTCTTCTCTCCATACAATGAGCTGCTATGGAAGTATTCCCATTAAATGCTAGCCTGGCTACTTATTCTCCTCATTCTCACAGAAATCAAATGACCTCCCTAAACCTTAGTCACTTCATCTGTACAATGCAAATGATAACACCTGGTCAGATTACTTAGAGGACCAAAATGAATACTCCGGGAAATTATGCAAATAGTGCTTTCATCATCATCATCATCATTATTTTTATTATTAGCCATTGAGTTGAGCCATGCTCCATTGCTAGGAAACTTATCAGTGCTCTCCTAATCTCCCTAAAATATCTATTGTCACATTACTGAGTGGTTCAAAACATTCCCTCCCAGCCAGGGTGGAGTTAAAAGAAGCTCTGTAGGATTCAGAGTAAGCCATTTATTCTTCACTACTGAGGACATCTGAGGCACTGCATATTTTCCCACTGGCAGAATAGACAAGGCCAAGGACCAAAGGGTCGATGGATTGGTCCCTGATTCTTTTGTTGTTATTGGTTTGTTGTTTTGTTTTGATTTGTTTTTTTAATTTGTGGCAGAATATCAGGGCTATAGGAAGGCTGTAGGTCATGAAGTCAATACAAGCAGAAGTCCTCATTCTAATTATTTCCCTTCCATGCCTCTATCTACCATATTCTTCTTGGCATTTATCCGGTAGAAGAGGTGTTTTTGTTTTTCTTTTTCGTTCAGTGTGTGTGTGCACACTTTTAGCTTGGAGTGTTGTGTGTGTGTTTATGGGGGCAGGGGCTTGCTTCATCTTGTTCTGAGAATAATCCTATAGCAAACATAAACGAACTCATTATGCACACCATAAAAAAATTCGTGTTGGCAATTCTGTAACTAAAACGTAAAAAACTTCGAGGAGTAGAAGCTGCTGCTGGCATCGCTTAAAGGTCTTTGTTTCTGTAAATTCAATTGAGTGTTTCTATTTCGAAGTCTAGCAAGAGGTTCTAATTATTGTTAGAAGCCTAATTAGCATTTAGTGTTACATTACGACAACTGCAGCAAAATTGTACCCATTCTCCAATAAACAGTATTCACAGGGTGCACTCAAGCTGCTGGATGAAGCAATGAGAATTAATAGCTCTCCACGACAATGGCAAATCCTACGACTCCCGCTGTGTGTGTTTAATAATTTTTCACTCCTTCCAGATTGTTCCCATCAAGCACAATTCCCAAGATCCTAATCAACCACCCTCCCCATCAATACTACACAGAGATCTGAGCACTGAAAATTATCTGCAATTTCAAAAAGTGCTTTGTTGCATTATTAGGCCACTGACCTAAGAGGTAATGGGTAAATAGTTTCTGAAAAATGTCCAAAGCGCAACATAAATTAAAGCTTATAGTCTTGCCTGCTGTTCTCACCATAGCTATAACTGCAAACTATTACAGTTTTTACCCAATATCCCTAACTATAATTTTACACCATAATATTGGTGCAAAGCTCCAAATGTTCCCCATTCATAGGTCTCCATTTGCTCTACATTGGGAGAAGGGTTTCAGATGGGAATGGGGGATCAGTCCCCTTTAAAGTATTTGTGGCATGACCCTTCTCACTGAGTCTCCCCCCACCACCACCACCCACAGAAGTCATTAAATCAGAATATTTTTGGTTGGGACAGGTTCAAAGGTCTTGTTTCCATGGGTGCAGGTGTGTATTGCAAACTTGCTTTGATTGAGAAACATCCAACAGGATGTGAATGAGGTTAATCTTCCTCCCCCACACTGGAAATGAGCTCTTCCTCCCCAGATAGCTGGCATGACATTGTACCCCTCCTAAGTACTCAACTGACTTTGTTTTTTATGATATTTTGAGAGAGGCAATATGGTGTAATGGAAAGGATACTGGATTTGTCAACAGAGGATATGGATTCAAATTCTGCCCTTATTAAATTACTATTTATGCAACCTTGAGTAGGGCATAGGGTTTCCGTTTCCTCATCTCAAAAATGAGAGGAGGGGATAAGATCAGGCATTTGTCTTTGGATAAATTTCAGGGGGTCTGAACTTGGATGGGAAAAATTAAGCTTTCTTTTCACTAACTTTTAACTGAAATTTAGCATCTCCTTCAATTATGAATATATGTAATAAAAATTCTGAGAATTGGCCCATAGGTTTCACCAGACAATACCAAAGGGATCACTGACACTGAGTAAATTAAGAGCTCCTAAGCTATAGATGGTCCCTAAGAAACATCAAAGTTCAAATCTGGTCTCAGACATTTACTAGCTGTGAGATCCTGGGCAAGTCACTTAACCACGGTCTGCCTCAGTTTCTTCAACTGCAAAACCAGGATAGCAAGAGCACTGACTTCCCAATAGTATTTGTAAAGCACTTAGCATGGTGTTTGGCACACAGTAGGCACTTAGAAACATTTGTTTCCTCCCTTACTCCCTAAGATCTCCTCCAACTTTTAACCCCATGAGCCAGTCTATGTACATGTCTAATTGCCAAAATGAAATAATAACTATGATTTATGCAACATTTTAAATTTTGCAAAGCGCTTTACATATATTATAACCCTTTGATCCTCATGATAATCCTGTGTGGGAAATACAATTCAGGTACTTTTTTGACTGCATCCATGGTTTCATCAGCATAGGGAGTTCTACCAACACAGACTGGCACCTTCTGTGCCACAGAGGTCTTAAGAGAATTGCCTGAGGGTACCATGAAATTAGATGAATTGCCATGGTCACAGAGCAAGGATCATTATAGGTACCATTTGAATCTAGGTCTTCTGGACTCAATTGAAATTAACTTTCTATCCACTATATTGCTTGACCTTTCCTCTCAGGTATTATTACCTACATTTTAAAGATGGAAAAACTGAGGCTGAGAGAGGTAAGTGACTTGTCCCATAGTCACACAGCTAATAAGTGTCAGAAGCAGCATCTGAACTTGGGTCTTCCTAATTATAAGCCTGGAACTCTACCCATTCCCCCACACTGTGTCTCCCCATCCAAGGACACACAAGGATATGGATATTCTCTTTGTATCTTCTCCAGGGACTTGCATGTAGAAATCACTCAATAAATATTTGCTGAATTAAAATAAATTAAATCGGAATGTGCTGCTTCTGTGTGGTCTGAAGCAGATTTCTTTCCAAATCTGACATATGAAGGCACTAGCAAACCATTGTCTCTCAGGGGCCAGAGGGTGGGGTTGGAGTCATCAGACCAGTGTCCTCACGTGGCTTGCAGGGTTTAAAAATGAATATTGGTTCCATTGTTCATTGAGGGTCAAGAAGGAACACTTTTTCTGGGACAAAGCAGAAAATCTCTTTTTGTTCTAAGATACCTCTCTGCCCTTGGAATAGGAAACACGGAACCCGGCAAGATAAAGAACACGAGAGAAAACAAAGGTCTACAGATTGTTCCCAGTCCAGCTGCCCAGTCAACAATAAAAAAACACCACAAATAACAAGATGAAACCCTCCCTCCAAGGATGGGGTGAGGGAGAGGGATCTAGGAGTTGTACCTTGACACAGTTTTCAAGATCTGATTTTGATGGGTTATTGCTTGGTTTAGGATTAGCACAAATAGTCCAATTTTACAAATTTCTAACTACTGTACCTAGATCAGCCAATCAACATTTACTTAAGCACCTATCAGGGGCAAAGCACTGTGCTAGGCACCAGAAGAGTCTTTTGTTATAAAGCTGTTTGTCTGTTTATTTGTTCCAGCCAATATTTTTCACTTTGTTCCCTTCTAAGAAGCACAACATTATCTATTGGTCACATCTGTCACCAACTTCAGAAGGCTCTTGGTTTGGGACAGTGGTTCACAAGTTTTTTTCTGCTCATGGCACAGCATTATTTGTTTCTGTGAAGATTTCTTGCATACTGACCATTTAAGGAGGAGAAGAGAGAGGAAGGAAGTGGAGGGAAAGGAAAGGGAGCGGAGGAGAGGAGAAGAGAGGACAGGACAAGAGTGCAGAGGACAGCAGAAGAAAGGAGAGGCTTTATGAGTTGGATATATAAAGAAGGAGTACATTTTGGGAATGGGGTATGCCCAGTACAAGGCTAAGAGATGCAGGATAGGATGTCATGTATGAGGAACAAAAATCACAGAATGTAGAATGGGGATTAATTTCTGATTAGCTTGGAAAGCTAGGTTGGGGCCAGGTTGTAAAGAGCTTTGTGAAAAAGCTAAACAGAAGAGTTCATATTTTATCCAAAAGGTACAATAAAGTCTTTATTTGACTGAGTAGGAGTGTCAAATGGCTAGATCTGTCCGTAGAGAAAATTATCTTGGCAGCAATGTATAAGATGGACTGGACTGGTCCAGGGAGAAAGGAAGGGAAGGAGTCATGGAGACCCACTGGGAGGTTTTTTGCAATAATCTGGGTGAAACGTGATTAGGGCCTGAACTAAGGCAGCAGCTGCATGAATGAAGAGAAGGGATCTGATGGAAGAGATTTGGGTGTAAGTAGAAACAGCAAAATATGGTCACTAATTATATATGTCGAAGGAAGAATGAAGAAAATGCCAGTACTACAAACCATACACACCAAGGAGAGGAGAGGGGAGGAAAGTGATAGTGCTTTTTAAAAGAAATAGGGAGGGTCAGAAATGGGGAGAGTTTGAAGGTAAAGATGATGAGTTCAGCTTTAGACATGCTGAATTTGAGATGTCTCTGCAATATACAGTTTGAAATATCCAATAGGTAACTGATGACATAAAATTGAATATCAAGGAAGAAACTGGGCTTAGCTATGTAGATCCTCCAAGTCATCCACAGACACAATCATTAAACCCTTGGGAGATGATGAGGTTACCTAGACAAAGAACAGAAAAGGAGAAGAGAAAAGGGCCTAGATCAGAACCTGTGAACACTCTCTTAGGGAAGTGATATAGAAGAAGATCCAGGAAAGAAAACTGAGAAAGAGTTGTCAGACAATTAGGAAGCGATTCAGGAGAGTAGTGTCATGAAAACCCAGAGAGGAGAGAGTGGTCAACAGTGTCTAACTGAGGCAAGGAATAAAGCCTAAGGAAAAAAATTTAAACCTGGCAATTAAGAGATCCCTGGAGACAGTAGTTTAAGTTGACTGATAGAGTCAGAAGAAAGAGTGCAGAGGATTTGAGTAGACAGCTTTTTCAATGAATCTGGATGAGAAATGAAAGAAAGTGAGAGAACAATGTCTTGAGGGGATGGTAGGGCCTAGTAAAGGCTTATTGAGGTGCTTGGAATAAGTTTGAGGGTAGTAGGGATGATGGGGAAGTATTCTTCTAGAAACAATGGGGGGAATTGAAGTCAAATGCATAGTTAGAGGTTTTGACCTTGTCAAGAAAAAGGGACCACTTCTTTGTAAGAGAATGGAAGAAAGTAGGAGAAAATAAGAGATTAACCGAGCCAAAGGTTGCTGGGAAGAAAAGAATGAGAAAAGAGGAAGTCCATGCTGAATGGCCTTGATTTTCTCAGGAAAATAAAATCTGAGGCTCTCAGCTGAGTGAGAAGGGGGCAAGGTAGGGGCAGGAGGCTTGAAGAGAGAAATGAAGACTTGGGATAGCTTCAGTGAGGAGTAAGTTGGAAATCAATTAGAGCAAAATAAAAAGACTGACTTGTTGCAGTGAGGGCCCAGTCAAGGTTATATAACATGAATTTATAATGTACACAGTCAACACAATTACAAGGCATCGTTCAGCTTTATTTAGGGGCTTATGAGTACAAATGGAAGAAGAAGGTGGTAGGGGTAATCTAGGGATGAAATTTAGTAAAAAAAAAATGGGGAGCGACAAGACAAAGAGGCAAGGAATGTGAGAGCAAGGGACATCATGGAGTCAACATGATTAGAATATCAGGCTGAGGTTGCAGGGGGAAGAAAAGGAAGTCTGAGCAGGACCTAAGAAAGTGCTGAGGGACAGAGGGATTTCGGGTTTTCATGAGAGAGAAGGATGGGTTTAGGAGAGGTGAATCATGGGGAAAGGTTGAATGCTAGAAGGTTATGGCTGGACAGAAGGACACCCATGTTTATAACTAGGGAAATGGAACACACATGGGGGTAATGGTGAACCCTAGTGTGTGATCACAACCATGTGTGGCTAAGATGGAGCAGGATTTAAGTGCTGGAAGAATTCCTTCTACTTGCATCTACTTATGACTTCAATGCAAAGGTATTAAATGTTCACATAGCTCAATGCTCTGATTGGGGGAATTAAATAAATATAAGACACCATACCTGCCACTAATAAGGTCAAAATCTAGAGAGGAAGCCAAATGAAGCATCATTAAAAGCTAAACAACACTAGAGTCAAGTTCTAATAAAAGAGATGTCACAAGGCAATGTATAATTGTTAAATTAAGTGAATGAGAAAATAGTTCAAAGAAGAAAGAAATCACTATGGGCTAGAATATTCAGGGAAGATTTTAAGGATAGGTAGGATTTACATTCTTCATTAAAACACTCCTTCTAGAGCTTCATCATGGATTTTAGATTTTCCAAGGTCACACCAGTGGAACATAGGCTTTGGTGGGTCCTACCAACCTGGAAAGGTTTGGAGTATAGGACCAGTTAAGGACTACATGTCTCATCTAAGAACTAGCCTAGGTAAGTTCAGAAAGATTCAAAATCATAGAGTTGGTCTCCAGGTGATGAATACTTTTGATCTCAGCAACTCACAAAGTCTGCCAAGGAAAGAAATACCCAGGTGGCAGTCTGAGTTGGCAGAAATAACAGATCCTCAGAAGACTGAAGAAATGGTATCAAAACTGAATAGAAATAGAGGCCCCTTAACTGCACCCAAGGATCCCTACAGGATCCATATTGGCTTAGAAAACCACATATTAACAGTACCTATGTTTTACTATATTTTTATTATTTTATTAAATATTTTCCAATGACATTTTAATCTGATTCTGGCCATACCTGGGAGTGTTGCAGACCATCATCGTTCTGGGTTTGACACCTCTTATTCAGATGGTAAAAAAGGACATGGAGGAAATCATATCTCTCTCTCTCTCTTTCTCTCTCTCACACACACACACACACACACACAGAATAAGCTAAGTACGTAAGTGTAGATTCACCTGCTCTCCAGTCTTTTTCAATTCTATCCCTCCTTTACATTTGAATTTTGAGCCCTCAGGAAAAAAATACTGGCATCATGTTTTTACTTTAATGCCTCAGCCTCATGGAAGTCTAATACTGAATGGGATTACCATATAACGCAGGATGATTCTACATACCCACAGAGGAAGGTATGGAAGAACAGTGGCAAAAGGAATAGACCATGCCTAGGAGTCTGGCAGAAAGAGAAAGATCATAATTTCTGACCAGTCCTACTGATAACCTCAAAACGCAAGGCTATTGTTCATTCATCAACAGTCAGTAGGCATTTATTAAGCCGTTAGCATGCATGACGCACTGTGCTAACCAACAGGGATACGAGGAAAGGTAAAAAACAGTCCTGCCTTCATGGAGCTTACACTCTTATCAGGAAGACCACACATAATTGTATATACAAAAAAAACACTGCTCATACAAGATACAATTGTACATAACAGAAGCAGACAAGGCAAATAGAAGGTAAATTCAGAGGGAGGAGGAATGGCAGTGGGATCTGAGATAAGGAATCCAAGGGAGTTGGGAGAAGGAGGAGGGAGAACATTCCAGGCATGAGCTGTAGCCAGACAACAGAGTCCAAATATGGAATGAGTCTCTGGATAGGGTGTCATGTCCTGTGAGAACAGCAAAGAAGCCAGGGTAGTTGGATCAGAGAGTATAAAGAATAGCAGAAATGTAGGAAGGAGCCACATCTTAAAGGGTATTAAAGGCCAAACAGAGAATTCTGTATTTGACCTTGGAGGTAACAGGGAACCACTGAAGTTTACTGGGGAGAAAGGGATTGACACAGTGAGACCTGTTAAATCCACTCATTTGTTCAAGAAGATTTTATTAAGCATCCCAAACCACTGCACAAAAACAAAATCAAAACAGTCATTTCTCTCAAGGAGCTTATATGCTATTCAAAAAAAAAAACAACCCTGTCCACAAAAAAATTAATATAAACAAATGCCAAGCCAATAATGGAATTCACAAAAGATCTCAGAAAGGAGAGGGGTTTTATCTGATTTCTTTCTCTTTTTTTGGTAAGGCAATTGGGATTAAGTGACTTGTCCAAGGTCACACGGCTAGTTTTTGTGTTAAGTATCTGAGGCCAGATTTGAACTCAGGTCCTCCTGACTCCAGGGCCAGTGCTCTATTCACTGCACCACCCAGACACCCCAACTTGATCTGCTTTCTGGAGAAAGCTACTGTTCCAAGTGTCATCAGCTACCAGACCCTGAATGGAGATGAACAATAGTCACGAACAAGAGCTAACATTTACAGAAGGGCTTTTAAAGTTTGCAAAGCACTCGATGTCTATTATCTTACTGCATCCTCACAACAAAATTGCAAGGTAGATACTATTATTATTTTTATTTTACAGATGAGGAAACTGAGGCTGAAAGATATTCGTGCATTTTCCAGAGATACAAAACAAGTGTCAGAGGCAAGATTTGAACCCCTCTCTTAAGAAAATCTCATCCCTCTTCCTCCCGTCTCCAGAGACTGCCTCCTGAAAAATCCCATTAGCAGAGTTCTCTTGGGCCTAGTTTCTATGATCTCAGCCTCCCTTCTGTAGCTACATTCCCAGTGGGACACAGTGATTTCCACTGTCACAGAAGGATTCAAACTGCACAGGATGCCTCCCACCACATTCTCACAAACAGTACAATTAAGCAGTCGGCTTCATGGGAGAAAACAGCTGGCCCTCCTTTCTGTTCTTCAGTACCATACCTATAAGGAGTTCCTCTTCTCTGTTTCCTTCCCAGTTGATCCAAAACAAGTAGAATATTCCATACTTTCAGTTAAGAAAACAACACACTGCCTGACTCCTAATTTTCTGCCCCAAACACAGCTGCTATTGCAGTGGAAACCAGTAAGTAATGTGTTATAGTTCTAAACACTTTTAATTTTTTTCCTCATGTAACGGATAGGAAAGGTGGGGATGTATGACTCATGGGGTCAAGCCAGCATTAGAAGGGATCACATTCACAAGATTGGGATTGTCTCACCTCCTACTGACAGGTGTGCATTTCAAATGTGATGGTGACAAATGAAAAACATACCTTCCACGTGCCTGCTTGTCCCTCAAGCCCTTGTGCCATCATGCATTGGGTTAGCATGAAACAACAGACAATTTTATGTAGATGGGAGTTGTGGAAGGTTGTTAACATGACTGTTTAAGGATGTACCACTTAAGGGAGTGCATTGAAGATCTGGTAGAAGGCTAGCCCAAAGGCACGGGGGTCTTTGCTGCACCAAAATGCAAAAATCAGATGATTTAGTACTGCTCTGAGGGATCATAATATTATCAATTACATAATGAGAAGGAATCACAAAAGCCAGTTAGTTCAACCCTCTTCATTTTCAAGATGAGAAAACTGAGGCATTGGTTAAGAGATTTGTCCAAGGTCATTTGTGTAGTGAGCATCAGAATTGGGTAAAAAAGCAGCAACGCCCCTCTACCTTTTCTCTATTGCTGAGTATGGCCTCTATCCCCCACGGGTTCAGTATTCCATGCTAAGTGTGGCTTTATACATACATACAGAAAAACTTTTGCCTTAAATAAACCTAATATATGTCCAGTTTCTTAGCAAAATTACCGAGAATGATTACCGATATCCCTAAAGGAACCAAAATAGGATTTTTTTGAAGAGCAAGATCCCCCATCAGAGCATTTAAATTTAATTCCACTCATAAATCCTTTATTTACACAAGTACTCAATTCTCCCCCCTGTAAAACTGTGAGAAATGGACTGCCTAAAGTGCCTTTCAGTCCCCAAATCCTCTGCAATTCTATTGCATGAAGGGAGGCTCACCCTCATGCACCCTAATCTCAGTGACAGCAGCAAATCAGACCTAAGGTTGAAGTTCCAATGTCTGCTCTGTTTCATTTGAAAAATATTAATCCAATAGGGTCTAATCCCAAGTCTTGAGCTCTGAACTGGGTTACCATGGGTTGTATTTGATTTGTATTTCCATGAGTATCAACCCAAGCATCCTTATAGAGACACCAGCCATGTACATGATTTATAGCAAGTCAGTCAAGGTAAAGCCTATAGCTTCCCTTCACATTTCGACGTTATCAGATTACTTCAGAAGCTGGCAGCAGCTACCATAAGTAACAAGCTGTCAGGGTAAATAAATCACTCTCTCAGAAATAAGAGTTTAAAAAGTATAGATTAGTATGAGCAAAGGTGGGCTTTAGTAACTTTGATCTTTAATTTGCTCCCTCCCCCCATCAAATCTATAGGAGAATAAAAAAACACTGTATGTCATTGGATTTGGAAAGAAAGGGGAAAAAATAAATTTGAAGAAGAGGAGATGGGGAAGTAGTAAAAAAAAAAATAGGGGGAGAAAAAGGAGAAATAGAGGAGAAAGAAGTAAAAAAGGAAGAGAGAGAGCAAGAGAGAGCAAAGGGGAAAGTTTCTGGACTGGAGATCTCCATCAAAAACAATAACCAATGGAAAAGCTTGTGGCTCCAATATACAAATCATCAAATAATCTATTTGTAACCACCTAGAAAAGCATTAGGTACTAGGAAGCAATCAACCTGGCATTGTGAAAAAGCAACTCAGACTCAACCAATGTAATTTCCTCCTATGAAAGAACGTCAGACCACAGAGATAAGGGAGAAGCAACTGATGAAATCTCTGGATTTCAGGGAGGCTCTCCTTTGTTTTGGTTCCACGTGACGTTCTCATGAAGAAACTGGGATGCTCAGTCAGGCCTGTGCTACTGTTCTAGCAAGGGTACCAGTGACTGGAGGGCCCCACCCAAAAGATGGCTATCACTGTTTGGCATTCAGGGTGACTGCTGAAGCCAGGATAACTAAATATCTCTGTGATCATTGAAGAGCATGACTAGTCCCTGTCTGGGTAAGTATGTTGTCATACTGGGAGTTCAGAGGAGAAGAAAAATTAATAAGGCCAGGAGAGGTCAGGAAGAATTTCATAAAAGAGGTGCAGCTTGATGAAAGACTTAGCTACTCTGAACAATACAATGATACAAGACAGTGCCAAAGGATCCATGATGAAGAATGCTATCTGTCTCCAGAGAGAGAAGTGATGGAACTCTGAGTGCAGACTGAAGTATACTTTTGAAACTTTCTTTTTCTTGTTTGCTTGTGTGTGTTTTCTCTTACAACATGAAAGCATGGAAATATGTTTTGGAAAATAAGGAAATATGTTTTGCTTGACTTTGCATCATATCGCTTGCCTTCTCCAGGGATGGGAGAATGAAGGCAAGGAGAGAATTTGGAAACCAAAAATTAAAAAAAATGAATGCTAAAAATGTTTTACATGTAATTGGGAAATAATGAAAGAAATAAAAATATATTTTTGAAAAGTCGAAACTTTAGCTGGTCAAGACAAATGATAGGCTAGAAAGCATTTAGAAGAGGGAGAATGGTAAAAGGTCTCAAAATCATGTCATATGGAATGGAATTTAGAAACCCTTCATATCAGAATGAGATGAAACTCAATCCAAGTAAATTTAAAATAAGGCATTTTAATGTTGACCATCCTCATGATAGTCCCACGAGGGCAAGAAGGGAATGAACAATTATTTATTAAGCAACTACAATATGCTAAGGGTTTTGTAAATATAACCTCACCTGATATGGCATACAGCACTAATTATGGGGCAGCTAAGTGGTATAGTGTATAGTGCTCTGGGCCTGGAATCAGGAAGACTCATCTTCATAAATTAAATTCTGATCTCTGATACTTGCTAGCTGTGTGACTCTGGGTAAGTCATTTAACCCTGTTTGCCTCAGTTTCCTCATCTGTAAAATAAGCTGGAGAAGGAAATGGCAAACCGTTCCAGTATTTTTGCCAAAAAAATTCCAAATGGGGTCATGAAGAGTCAGACACAACTGAAATGACTGTACAGCAACAACGACAAAGTAATTATAAAGTAGCTAGTACATATATTATTGACCTCATCTTAAACAGGAGGAAGCCAAGAGTCACTGAGATGAAGCGAGGTGAAGCCTGGGGTCACACACCTAGTAAAGGTCATGGCCAGGACAAGAATCCAAATGTCTCCTGACTTCAAGTCTATTGTTCTTTTTACCACATCAACCTGCCTCACTTGGTTACATCACAGCCATAGAGCTTGGTTATTCAGGCAGTACTGTAAAGGTTGAACAGTAAAGTGACTGATTAGAAACAGGAAAGCTCCTTAGGAAGCTACCGCCATAGGGGCAGCTAGGTGGCACAGTCAATAGAGCACCGGCCTTGGAGTCAGAAGGACCTGAGTTCAAATCTGGCCTCAGACACCCAACCAAAAAAAAAAACTAGCTGTGTGACCTTGGGCAAGTCACTTAACCCCAACTGCCCTCCAAAAAATAAATAAATAAATAAATAAAAAATAGAAATGTTAGCAACAGTAATAAAAGCAAAAGAAATGGAAGGACTGAAAATGGGAAAAGAGGTAATAAATATTTTTTTAAAAACCAACAAACAAACAAACAAAAAAAAAAAAGATGCTACCGCCATAGAGGATGAGGAGAGATGAGGTCCTCACAGCGCTGGTCATCATGGATTTAGAAAGGAGGGTATGAAGGTCTGAATGAACTCAAGCCTTTTCCTCTTCAACTTTAACATCCTGGAGTCTGAGCATTTCAAGGTCTTTACAACCTGGTTCCATCCTACTTTCTTTGATGGATTTCCCAGTGCTCTCCCTAACCTCACATTTTAGTCATCCTGGACCTCTTGCTATTTCTTGTATGTGATATTCCATCTTCAACCTTCAAATCTTTACTGTGGCTAATCCCTGCTCTTTATCTTAGCTTCTGGAATCCCTCACTTCATCCAAGTCCTAACTCAAGTGCCACCTTCCACATGGGCCCTCCTGAATCTCTTCAATTTAATACTTCCCCCAGCATTGGGTGTCTTGTATGTGTTTGTGTATCTTACATTAACTCGTCTATGTAGATGCTATTTTCCCCTAGGAGAATGTGCAGACTCTTTGGTCAAAGTGAAGCCTTCTGCTCTTTATCTAAAGGGTTACTGAACCTCTCTTTCTTCTTTAGGGAAACGGGGGCTTTTTGGCCGTCAGGATCTAAGGAGAAAAAGATTCCAATATCTGAGTCACATTTTGCAAAATAACTGATAACTCCAGGAAACAAATCCATCTCTGAAGCCAATGGAAATGTAAAACTTTGCTTCTACTAGAAGACATTAGCATTTTTAGTGGCGACAGGTATGCAACAATAAAATTAAATTAAAAAGCTTTATACCACCATTAGAAATGTCCTTTCTCCAACTCCACAAAATACAAATAGAAAAGAAATGAACTGAGAGAAACAGAAACACCCACGGCTTATCGTATTCCTTTGTTATGCAAAATAACTAAAGAATCATATTTGGGAAGGGAGGGTTGCATTGTCATGTTAAAAATGTACTTGCTGGTTAAAAACACGGATTTTAAGTAAGTGCTTTCATGTCCATGCATAACTAAGTCTTTGTAACAGTCCCCCAAAAGAGAACTGTATCATAAAACATGTACAGCTTATGCATTATTTCCTGCAAACATGTAGGCCCTATTCAAGATGAAAACATAAAAGTAACCATTTCCCCAAATTTTTAGTTGTGATCCTATAAGTTTCCCTATGGCTATTTTTTATTTCCTTTTTATGGTGGCATGGTTCCCATTTACTTGTTTTTCTTTCACAGCTAAATAGATACCCAAGAATGGGGACACACGCACACACACACACACACACACACACACACACACATACACACACACACGGACACTACAGGTTTGTCATGGGGATCTTTCATATCTTCTATACTTTTTTAACTAATAGTGATTCTACTCTGCCCCAGTAAGCACACAAGCACCTCAACTTGGCAGGAACAGAGGGACACAGGATACAAGGATGGCTTAGGCTGGAGAGGGGAGAGGGGAAGTGGGAAGTCAGGTAAAGAAGGGCAAAGATAAATACCATATTAACAAGCTAGAACCTGAATGCCGGAGATATTGTTCAGAGAATTATTCAATGGATAAAAACTGGTTGAAAGCTAGTGAAGCAGGAAGTACACAATGCAAAATTAACCAGTGACCTTTACTAGGAGTATCAAAGGTCAAAACAATTTGTAAGAAACTATTTATGAAAACTGGTGTGGTGGTCTATGGCTGATAGCCTGAGTACCTAAACAGGCTAGAACCCCACATAAAGAGAGAGGAGTAAAAATTGCCCTTGTATTGTTGGTCTGTAATGGTGACAACATTCAATACATAAAGAATAACTAAAATCCCATTACTGCAATCCCTATCTCCATCTTCAAAAGAAAAAAAATGAATTTCCACTCACTTTACTGACAACTGTCCATTTGAGAGGTCTAAGATACAGTTAACCATCTTAAACTACTCAGCGTTTTTTGTTTTTGTTTTGTTTTTTATCCAAAATAAAATACGTCCCCCCCCCAAGAAATCTGAGAGGGGTTGAGGAAGAACACATTTAAAACACTCCAGAAATTGCTCTCCATCTTGTGTTTTACCCACTGTATTTTCTCCTCCATATGAGTTGAGAGCTCCCCTCTCAGTGGGGGCTTTGGTCATGAGAAATGAGTGTTTTTCTCCTTTGCCAGTAAGAAATCTTAAGGCCTAGTGTTAAAGTCACTGAAGCATAACAAGTTATAGCCCAGCACGCTCACTGATTAGCTAGGTTCCATAACCATAAAATCAACAATAATCTACCTACATGCCCTTTCTGCAGGTGGTTGACCTATAAATGTTAAGTAAGTCAGTAACAGTTCAGCCTAAATTACATTGGAAAGCATTATGCGTAAACATTAATGCCGTAGCATGTTCTTAACTATACAACTGGGACTTAAGTGTCGGCAAAATAATCTATTACCCAGTATGACTTTGTACCCCCTTATAACTTCCTTTTCTTTCCCATCTGATGTAATGGGATTTAGCCTTCATCATGATCAATAGAAAATTCTTCCTAGCTAAAAAGTCCTGCTCCAATTTTCACTTTCTTCAAACTTCCATCCACATCTGTCCTAGATATACAAAGATAACAGGACCAATCCACTATTGGTAAGACACATGTCACCAAGATTGTCTTTCCAGTAGTGGTCATAGGAAAAGTGAGCCATCTACACCTTCTTGACAAGACCTTCTTAGAATAAGGGACATATCGTCAATACAGTTCACCAGAGTGAGGTTCACAAGGAAAAAAAAGTTGCCCAATTGAATCTCATCAGTTCTGGATTCTGAGATAACCAGTAACTGCCCCCTAACTTTATCTAGGACAGGAAGAAGGGACAAGTTAAATTCCCTTCCAGTTATCTCTGTTTCCAAAAGACATGTATATAGATAGATACAATCTTGAAAAGAACCATGAATGGTACCATTGTTGCTCCTGGTCAAAGGCTTTTGGTATTTAATATGGAAAGGACAGGAAAATAAACACACGTTCCCACACAAAGACAGAGGTGGTTTCCTGGCACGTAGTAGGTGTTTATTAATACTCATTAATTCATTTGTAGATTGTGCTAATGACCTATCATAGTCGCGGGTACATCCCCTTGTCTGTTTCTGTCACTGCTGGATAGAATAAAAGTATCCTTAGTAAGGTATAAAACCCTTACTGCAATCCAAAGGAGAAAGTTCGAAAATCAGTGAAAATGGGTGCCGTGAATGTGATGCTTGAGATACTAAAGCTAATGAAACACTCTATTATTTACCTAAATTCAAGTCCATATTCCAAGGTCCTTCTCTTTGTAAAGTAAGAAAAGGTACCATCACATGGTGCACCCCCACCTCTTATTTCCTGTCCCAGACCATCACTGCCATGCAAATTCTACACTCTATGGAGTCTCCTTTGACCCTAGTCCAATGGGCCTTGACCAGAAGATAGCAGCAGGACACTAAGTTGGAGCCAAGAGAAAGGGGATACTAGCTTTTGAGAGGATTATAATTGTGATAAGACCATTCTAAACATCCAGGTAACAAATGAAAAATTTCATAAAATATCCCTAACATTTTGTCCATGTGACACCAAACACTTGGAAATGTATTGGGAAACATCTGTACCTTTTAATTGATTTTTTTAGGATTCAGCTGAGAATGCTAATGGAGTAAACTTACTTAGATATCACCAAACTGGTGTCATGCCCAAAGTACAGCAGAGTCTTCTTAGAATGAAAGGAAGAGTAACCACATTTTTTTATATTAAGCCTCCACTTTGGAAGGTTTTTAATACTATTGATGTCTAGCTGAGGACTTTTTTCCCCTGTAGATGCACATATACGTATCTGAGCAAAATACACATACATAAGCAGATTATATATAGAGGACACAGAGTAAAGATGTCACAGAGCTTGAAAATATTAAGTGTGCATTTCACTAACTCTGCCACCAATGCCATCTTCAGTGTCCCCTCACTTTTTGATTTCCCATGAGAGAGAAAAGCTACATTTCTCCAAGCTGTCTTCAAAGTAGCAAGGAAATGTACACAGAACTATGGCTCTTCAACCTAGAAGGACCTTCTGAAAGCCCATGGAACTCCAAAACTCAAGGCATCTCTTCTCCTTTGCCTTTAAACTGCTAAGGTATCACCATCTCCATTTCAAGGTAAGAACAATGAGGTCTACAGAGATTCATCAGTTTATCCAGTATCACATAGGAGGAACCAGAACCGGGGTCTTCTGTCTCCTTGTGAAGTTTTCTACCCACTCTAGGTGGCTATGACTCAATCCAAGGAAAGTATCAGCATCTCTCCAAACATACAGCCAATGAGATCAATTTGCCCTCCCAAAACCCAGACTCATTTTAAAACTAAGAGTAAGTGGCAACGCACATCCTACTATTAGCTATTTATTGTATTCTAAAGCTTGAAAACAATCGGGAAAATGGAAAAGTTACTTTTTTCCCTACACAAATTTGTTAATGGGTAGCATAATGGTGAGCCATGTTTGCTGGCACTCTGTGAAACGTCTACAAATTGCCTCTGCAAAGCATTATAGGTTGTCAGACTAATGTAGTTGAAGATAATTTGGCCTTTCAGTGAATTGAACCTCACAGCACGATTATACTCCAGCACCAAGTGGAGTGTCACAATTATTCTTTCATGCTGAATTACCATATAATGTCATGAGTCTACCTGTCATAAGTCCTGGAACCTAGTTTGAATTTTTTTTCTAAATCTGTGGTTCATGGCAAAAAAAAATGAATTTTTTTGCTTCTAATGGAAATCTGATTGTTTTTATCAACAATAAATTTCATAGCAAATCAAAGGATATGCTTGGACAAACAATCCGATACTCAAGGTTAAAAAACACACAAATAATAAATTGCTGGTGTGTCATGTTCAATTTTTACTACTGCATTACATTGCAATAACCATAACAGGATCTAAATTGTTGTCAGAACATTAAACAAACCCCCACACTTCACAAAGGCATCCTGCCTGAGTAATTCACACAACGGAAACAACGATCAAATTTTCCACTGTCCCACCGCCGCACCATACATCAGTGTGGTTTTATGTATTTGGACAATTCGTTGAATAAATTACTTCCATCCTGCCTGCTCTTGCCACTTCTGTTAAGAGTCATATCAGTTTTAATTGTCTTTCTGTCTATACTGAGCCACTGTTTTCTGGCCTTTTCCTGTGCTCACATCCTGAACCCCAAAATAAACTGACCACTGAAAACATCTCAGTGCTAGGTAACTTGAATGTTGCCGGTGCAACACAATCAGAAAGTAGGGGGCATACTGTCTGTGGCTCCTCAATTTCACCTACCCACCTAATCCCCCCATCACCATCTTCTAATGATTACTAAACAGTAGAGGGGATATTTGGATCTAGTCCTTATTAGCCATGATGAAGGTTTTCCCCAACCCTTTTTGTTTCCATATAATACTTGACTTGCTTGAATCAGTTCCGCCCTTTAAAGTATTAATCTTGGCATACTGAATGGGGTTTAGTCTAGGTGAAACAATACTGTTCTTTGGTCAGAATCCAAAACAAAACAAAATCTCTTGAGGTATACTTCAGGAAAGAGTAACACAGATGCTATTCCGTTAGGTATCTCTCTCCCAGGAAAATGGCAGCCCCACCTTTTCAAGATGGGTACCTAGTCCCAGAGGAAGATACCCAGGGTGAGACTGTAGAACAAGAAACACCATAATCTGCACAAATAAGTTTTGTCTATCCAAAGTGGACCTAATCACTTTACACCACTTCCGATTGGGAATTAAATTGACACCAAGTAAACGGAGTCAGATCAATTTGATCCAACTCTGTTTTATAATTGAGATACCTTTGTGTTTGCCTGCAGTTTAGAATAAGCAGTCATATGGCCAGAGACTTCACCTGGGTCTCTATGGTCACATGAAACAGGAAGAAACATTGCAGAGTGGAAAGAGTGCCAATCTTGGAGCTGGAAAGTAGGAAGCGTGCATTAAGCACCTCCTATGAGCCAGGCACTGTGCTAAATGCTTTGCAAATATCATTTCATTTATCTTCACAACAAACTGAGTCAGACAATTTAAGTGATTTGCCCGACGTTGTACAATTAGTAAATGTCTGAGGCTAGATCTGAACTTAGGCCTTCCTAACTTCAGGCCCAGTGCTCTATCCACTACACCACCTAGTTGCCTGGAATTCTGGAAGACCTGGAATCATCCAAATATGACGATTTAAGGTCCAGTTTCTTCATTTAATGGCTATGTTGCTTTGAAGCAAGTTACCTCATCCCTTTAGACCTCAGTTTTCTCATCAGCAAAAAAATGATATTGGTGTCTGAGGTGCCTTCTATCTCTGCGTTCTTATCCTTCACCCCTTTCCCCCAACCTTTGGCCACCATCGCAACAGAAGTAGGAGAGGGCATTAAAGATCTGACATTTGGCAATGGAAATAACATGGGCAGGAACAACGCTGGTCTGCCAATGGGTAGGCATAAATGGATTATGGTCTGGATTACTGGATGGAGTACCCACATGAATGACATCACAGACCCAGTGGAGCATAGGGGGAATGCTACCCTGTTAACGGATTACTAGAATGTAGAGTTCCTCACTGTTGACATCTTCCTATTACCCCCGAAACAACTTGGTCTCCATTTTTAATTTCCCTTCTTCTATTACATTCATCAAATAGTTGAATGGAATCTCAGCATAATTCTGCTTTCAGATGCCATACTGCGCTAATGACAAAGTGATATTATACCAGGAGACTTCCAGAAGGAAACGTCTTCCATTGGGCATTAATATGGATTCATCCTGCATTCAATTCTGTATGCTAGCAAACGGCTCCAAGGCTCTAGTGGATCTGTGGTATGGGTTTTGTGGGGGATTTGCCTGTATATGTGCCATACAATGAAAGTAAACTCCCTTTCTAAAAAGCCAATTCCCAACCTTCTCACCCCCCATGTTAACTAAAGCCTTGTTGGGTGGTAGCAAGTAACTCTTTATTTATAACCCCAAAAGCAATAATAAACACAGAACTATGATTTACTTTGAACTTCCCCTATTATTAAAACACTTTGTCTTCTGGTTTTATTGATTTACACTCTGTCCTACTTACTTTTTTAGCATCTGAAAACAATCAAGGCCCAAAGCTGCGAAAAGGCTTCGACATTAATTGTTGGGAGACAGCGGTTTTATTCAAGGCCAGGGGTTTGAGTCCTTCCTCCCCAGCCCTACAGCCTCTGCTGCTGCTGCTGCTGCTGCATTCTGGTCCCTAGATGATTTATGGTCTTGTAGCAATAACGATGCGCCAGAGCCATTAACATATTGGCAGGCCCCAGGATGGATTAGCGGCATTGATTATTTCATGGGCCACTGATACCCATTTGTTAAGAGGAGCTCGAAGATGGCCTCTCCCTGACTGAAATCTTTTACGAGCAGACAGCATTTTAAGTATTAGGAACCTGGGATTTGGGCCATTTTTTATCATCCGGCTTCTACCTCACCTTAGCATGCAAAATGCACACACACACAGGCGCCATCTCCCCCCCCACCTCAAAAAAAGTGTCAAAAAATTAAAGTTCATTCTTCACCACCAGCCTTAATTCCTCAACTCGTCATAACCATGTCTTCTTTAAAAATTAATGATTGCCAGCATTTAAGCCACCAGTTGTTGCTACGAAGATCTATGCAAAAAGCAAGGCTCCCTATAGAGTGTGTGATATATGGAATACTCTTTATTACGACAATAAAACTTACTGACATTTCAATACTTCTGCAAATAGCATTATAGTATCAATCTTCTGAATTAGGTTGAAAATTAAGTTGTAAATTAAAAGAAAGTGTACTTTGGAATATAACATGATATGTCACCTAGAAAAGGACCTTTGTGCATAGCAGAACTGGGCTGGAAAATGGGGAAAGGAGCCCAGCTGCCTCTCCAGTGCCTCTTTTAGCCTAAAGGATGCAGATTCTAGCCTACCTTAAGGAATGCAGCTTAGAATTCCAGAAATTCCATCAGGATGGAGGTGGTTTGGATTTTCTTTTTCTTTTTTTCATTTCTAGGACAAAGGATTCATCTGGGTCTTTTCATTCTTGTCCATGCCCACCTCATCTTAGAATACTTTTCTCCTTTTCCATATTTTAATCACAATTTTTTTCCATAGAGTACATTTATAATACTATATATGTCATGTAGTTACATGTATGTCAAATTGAGTATTTGGTCCAGACCTGTGAAGGGTATCTCCGTACTGAGACTTCCCCACACCGATGAAATCACAGGCCTGGCCAAAAGAAGTCAGACATAATACATGCCAAAGACAAAACAACATCATCAGATGTGAAAAATACAATTGTTTCCTCATCCTTACAGACAAGCGCTTGAGGGGCTATATCTAAAGCTTGGATTGTTTCAGTCATTTTGGAGCCTAATAATACTACAAATTGTGAATCCCTTCAATTAGACCAACAGAAAACATTATGCAAAAGACCACTGGCTTCTAAATACACATTTATTGAAAATCCCAACACTCCTAAGCCATTTCCACTTACCTTTTGATGCATTCTCTATACACCAGAGACTTGAGGCAGAGTTGCTAATGAAGGGACAATGAAGTGATCTGAAATCATCATTGTGAATTCTCAGACTAACCTCAGTCCCACAATAATCCTTCTTGTCTCTATTATTTCTCCATGTGCAAATCATCCACTCTATGCTAGCTCAAACTGGCTCATCTTTTCCTGGCTGGTTCCATCTGAACCATTTAGACCCTTCCCAAGGACCCACCACAAGGCTCAGGGATGCATCAGGGGCTTCATGAGTGCTTGAAGACTAACTAAATGCTCACATGCCATTGTATTTTTCTTATCCTACAGTCAAACTCGTGATTGAGCAATATTCAAAGGTCCCATTTTGGTGGGCCATGGGTCTAAAATAAAAATGATAGGAAATAAAAGATAAGAAAAAAAAAATATATATATATATATATAATTGCTCTTCAGGGAGAATCTTCACTCTCTCCCTTACTTCTCACCCTTCATTTGTTGTTATGTATTAATTTATTTTTATATTCCCCTAAATCTTGCTCTACTATAACTGAGTTCACAAGTCTAAATTGCATGATTAGAAAAATAAGGTTCACACTATTTATTCCTTCAAATTTAGAGAAACAATTTTTCTATTATGCTGCATGAGAACTTAAAATTCTGTAGCAAACGATACAAGTTTTTATTTTTTCTTGCTGAAATGTGAACTTTCCAAAAGGGAGAGAGCTGCAACCATGGGCCTTAGAGATATGTAAGCACTTGGTACTTTCAGTCTCTAACTTTACAGACGTCTCCTTAAATATTTCCATTTTTTAAAAAATTTAAACATTCCCATATTTTTTTTTGTTCCATCAAGACATATCCTATAGACAGTATTCATTTTTTTAAAGTAGAAAAATTAGCAGCTTTCAACTAAAACTTCTTGGGTTTTCTTTCTGTATTTCCTTTGCTTTCTGATACCTAAAAGATGCAAGAAATTACAAAGTAAAAGTAAGGGGTACTTAAGGTTCACAAGGAGTTACCACAACCAGTACTATATTTTCCCCCACAGTAAAAAATTTTGCAATCCCTACAAAATGACTATAACCTTTGGCTAAAACAGCTTGGGTCTTCTCCTAGAATATCCTTTTCTTTCTGATGAAAAGGAGACTTTTTAAATGGGGAAGTCTCAGTATGGAGATACCCTCCACAGGTTCGGACCAAATACTTGATTTGACATACATGTATCTATATCACATATATAGTATTATAAATGTACTCTATGGGAAAATGTGATTAAAATATGGAAAAGGAGAAAAATATTCTAAGATGGGGGCAGGGCATGGAGAATAAAAGGAGAAGCAGAGTATGACTCCATAGTGTTTTTAACTTGGAAAAAATTAAACACATAGTCTTTTGAGAGAATGACATCTGAAGTATCTCAGATGAATGTGCATGCACCCTGTTTGCAAACAAAAACTTCCAGCAACTGGAGCTGGACAAATTTTCTGGGACACTCAGTTCATAGCCTCACAGAATTCTAGAATCTCAAAGTCAGACAAGACCTCCAAGGCCATCTGGTCCAGTCCATACCTGTAAAGAGTAAATACTCTATGTCTGACATGTCCAATAAGTTTTTAATTTTAATAAGTATAAATGAAAATATAAATTTTTTCCATATTCCATATACTGAAATTAAAGTCCATTTCCTCTCACTCAATCCAGTCATTTCTCCCTTTATATCAAAACTCTCATATGCTTTAAGAGAGTTGATAAGACATCAGACATCTTTCTCTCTCCTGTGCCAAATAATCTTAATTCCTTAAACCTTTTTTGATAGGCCTTATATTCCGACCCTTCCATCATCTTTGTGGCTTTTCTCTGGACCTTATCCAAGTTTCTCATGTCCCTTTTAAATTGTGAGGCCCATGAGGTATTACAGTACTGAGTGTTAATTGAAGGATTACTTAACTGTTCTGACATGTTATGCAATTGTCAATCTTAGAACGTTTGCTGGAGGCCTAAGTCTTTGGGGAAATAAAAGAAAAATGAGAAGTCACCCCAATTTTCTGTTTGAGTTCTCCTAAGCCCCTTCTGATGATCCCAGAAGATGGTGTGATTTATTCTGAGTGTTTAGTACAACAGAGTTTTGTCACAAAACCCAGCTCGTGGGTATTGGAAGAGATTTTCTTTTCTGTACTCACAAAACTGTGTGCTGAGAAGCATAAGGTCCAGCTAATTTGGGAATAAGTGTGGAAGCAATGCTTAGTACTTGGAAGGCCTGACTTAATAGAAAACAAACTCACCCCGTACCACAAAGTTCTGCAATGCCGCTGAGTGTAATTTTACCATCAAATATTACTGTTATGGTAAAATCTTGGGCATTTGATTCTGCTAACTTGGTATTTGTGGTAAGTCAGACTGTAGCTGGCTTCAAAGGCCTTTTGCTTTATCCACAATGATGCCAATTGAATAAATGACTTTTTTAAAGTTTACTAAGCAAAAAATGAGGTAAATAAGATTGTGGGAATCACGTCTTGCCTAATTTATGAAAACATCATTTTCAAAAATCCTATGTGTCCATTTAAATATATAAACAACAGGTAAGATTATTAAATTAACTTTTATCTTTTCATTAAAGCAATTGCAATGAAAATAATAATAATAACATTTATATATGACTTCAAAGTCTGCAAAGTGCTTTACAAATATAAACTCATTTTATACTCACAATAATCTGGCAAGGTAAAAATAGCTAACATAATAACAAACAACATTTATGTAGTGTTTCCTATGTGCAAAGCACTGTGCTAAAAACAGCGTAAATACTATCTTATTTTTTCCTCACAACAACCCACGGAGTTTGGTGTAATTATTACCCCCATGTTACATATGATGAAAGTAAGAAAGACAGATTAAGTGACCTGCCCAGGGTCACTACATGTCTGTCGCTGGATTTGAACTCAGGTCTTTCTGACTCCAGGCTCAATGCTGTATCCAGTGAGCCATCTCTGGCAGCTGTCAACAAAAAGTATTAAGTACCTACCAAATTAAGGTGGAGCCAAGATGGGGGAGGACAGGTAGCAACCAGGCCGAACTTTCCCAATATTCCCCTCCAAAAAACTTTCAAATAACTCCTCAAATCCAGTTTTGGAGCGACAGAGCCAACGAAAGGAAAGAGCAGACGTTTATCCATTTTTCTAAGACAACTTAGGAGGTCAGCAGGAAAGGTCAGTCATACTGGGACAGGGACCTGTCAGGAGTCCATTGGGTTGAAGTCACAGCTGCAGGTCATGGAGGCAGCTGCAACAATGGTGGCAGCTACTTCAAGAGCTCTCAGCTCAGAGATAAGTGGGTCGGAAAACTTGTCCAGGAAACCCTTTGTGGGCACTGGGTACAGCTGGAGCTGGTTGGCCACTCTGTCGCCCACAAGCAGTTCTGGGTCAGTTCCATATTGGAGAGAAGCACTGGTAGCTGGTCACAAGGGAGCAGGGACCCTGGTAGCAGTTTTAAACTAGCACTTTTAGCTGCCAGAAAGCAGGGGATTTGGTGACAGTTACAGGGTCAAGAGTAGCAAGATTGCTACCACTTTTGACTACACGGGAATAGGGATCCTTCTTTGGTTAAGACCACAGCAAGACCAGGAGAGCTATGACCACATCTCTCCCAGGATCACACTACCCTTGGAAGCAATGAAAACGTTCAGATGTGTAGAATTATACCTGAAAACAGAAGTACAAAAAAGCTGTGCCTCCCCATCCCCGGGTAATCAGAGTCTAACTTTAAAGTTCAAAGACAAGAAATAGATCACAAAAATGAGGAAGCAAACAAACAAATAAAAAGAACTTGATCATAAAAAATTACTATGCTGGCAGAGAAGACCAAGACATAAACTCAGAAGAAGAAAACAATAGGAAAACAGCTACAAACAAAGCATTAAAGAAATATGCTGACTGGATTCAAGTTCATCAAGAATTCCTAGAAGAGTTAAAAAGAGTGACAAAAAAAACTGGGAAAGGAAATAAGAGGGATACAAGAAAATTATGAAGACAATTAACAGCTTGGCAAAAAAAAAAAGGCACATAAAAATACCAAAGAAAACAAGAGCTTAAAAATAAATCGGCCTCATACTTAAAGATTAAAAAAAAAATCACATAAAAGTACCGAAGAAAATAACACCTTAAAAAAACTGACCTCATGGTAAAGATGAACAAAAATTCACTGAAGGGAAGAACTCCTTAAAAGACAAAATGGAAAAGGAGGTACAAAAATTCACTAAAGAAAATGACTCCTTAAAAATCAGAAGTGGACAGATGGAAAGGGAGTTTTAAAAAAAAGCTCATTGAAAAATATAACCCCTTAAAAATTAGAATTACCAACTGAATGCTAATGACTTCATGAGACATCAAAAAACAACAAAACAAAGTCAAAAGAATGAAAAATAGAAGAAAATGTGAAATATCTCATCAGAAAAAGTAACTTATCTGGAAAATAGATTGAGGAGAGATAATTTAAGAATTATTGGACTCCCTGAAAGTCAAGAATAAAATAAAAGCCTAGACATTATGTTTCAAGGAATTATTAAGGAAAACTGTCCTTATATTTTAGAACCAAAGAGTAAAAGAGAAATTTAAAGCATCTACCAATCAATTTGGAAAGATACCCCAAGATGAAAACTTCTGGGAATGTAATAGCCTAATTCCAGAGGTCCCAGGTCAAGAAGAAAATATTGTAAGCAGCCAGAAAAAGAAATAATTCAGATATCATGGAGCCACAGTCAGGATCACACCAGATTTAGCAGCTTCTATGTTAAAGGAATGAAGGGTCTGGAATATATTCTAGAAGGCAAAGGACCTAGGAGTGCAACCAAGGCAAATATGAGAAAGTAATCATAACAGACTTAATCAAATTAAACTGTTCACATTCCTATATGGGAAGATTATAAATATACATATACATTTACCTCCCAAGAACTTTATCATTAGTAGTGCAGTTACAAGCAATCGTAGATAAAGGATATGAGTGTAAGTCCATTATGTTGGGACGATCTCAAAAAATCAAAAAATGAAGGGATGACAAAGAGGGGTGCACTGGGAGAAGGGGGAAGAGAGAGGCAGAATGTGGGAAATATTCTGACATAAAAGAGGCATGCAAGGAAGAGCTTTTACAGTAGAGGGGAAAATGGGAGATTGATGGCCGATGCTTGAACCTCACTCTCTCTGGAATTGGTTCAAAGAGAGAAGAAAATATATACACACTCAGTCGGGCACAAAAATCTCTTATGTACTAGAAAAATAGGAGGTAAGGAAGGTAAGAGGTAAGGGGAAGGGGAAAAGAGAATGATAAAAAGGAAGCTAAATTAGGAGAGGAAGTGATCAGAAGCAAGACAGACTTTTGAGGAGAGACAGGATAAGAAGAGAGAGAGGACAAAGAGAAGAACATAGAATGGTGGGAAATACACAGTTAATAATCATAACTGTGATTGTGAATGGGATGACCTCATCAATAAAATGGAAGCAGATAGAAGAGTGGCTTAAAAACCAGAACCCAACAATAAGCTGTTTATAAGAAATACACCTGAAACAAAAAGACACACAAAGAGTTAAAATAAAGGGCTGGAGGAGCATATTATGCTTCAGCTGAATTGATAAAGTCAGGGGTAGCAATCATGATCTCAAACAAAGCAAAAGTTAAAATAGAACTAATTAAAAGAGAAAATCAGAGAAACTACATTTTGCTAAAATGTAACATAGGCAATGAAGTAATATAAAAAATGTTTATATTAAGTTTCTCCTACAAAGGCCTCATGTCTCAAATATATAAGAACCTGAGTCAAATTAATAAAAATAGGAGCTATTCCCCAATTGATAAATGGTCAAAGTATATGAACAGCAGTTTCTAGAAGAAGAAATCAAAGTTACATATAGTTATATGAAAAAAATGTTCTGAATCACTATTGACTAGAGACATGAAAATTGAAACAGCTTTGAGGTATCACCTAACACTTATCAGAAATGACAAATGCTAGAAAGGATGAGGGAAAACAGGTTCACTAATAAATTGTTGGTGGAGTTGTGAACTGATCCAACTGTTTTGAAAAACAATCTGGAGCCATGCCCAAAGGGCTATAAAACTGTGCATACCCTTTGACTCTGCAATAGGACTACTAGGTCTGTATGCCAAAGGGTTCAAAGAAAAAGGAAAAGAACCTATATATATGAAAATGTTTACAGCAGTTCTTTTTGTGGTGACAAAGAACTGGAAATTGAGATGCTCATCAATTGGGGAATGGCCAAACATGTAGTGTTCATATGATTGTGATGAAGTACTATTGTAGTATAAGAAATTAAGGGGAGTGGTTTCAGAAAAATTATGGCCAGACCTATATGAACTGATGCAAAGTAAAGTGAGAACCGAGATATCATTGTGCCTAATAACAGCACTCCCATAATGATGATTACCTGTCAAAGACTTGGCGGCTCTGATGTATGCGATGATCCAGGACGATTAAATGCAGAGAGCTCATGATGAAAAAATGCTATCCCTTTCCAGAGAGAAAACTGATGAACTCTGAGGGGAAAATTAAGTATATTTTTCTAGGTTTTTTTTTGGCAACATGACTAATATGAAAATATGTTTTGCATAATTTCATGTGTAAATAATTGACATCACTTTGCTTGCCTTCTCAGTGGGTGGGAGAGGAGTGGGAGGAATGGAAAGAATTTGAAACTCAAAATGTAAAAGAAAAGAATGCTAGAAATAAATAAATATTTTTTAAAGTATCTACCATGTGTCAGGAACTGTACTTAACTCTAGAGATACAAATATAAAGAATGAAAAAATCCCTACTCTCCAGGAACTAATCTGATAGAAAAGGCAATAAGGTATTAGTAGACACATAATATACTACATATAATATATAGTATATAATATATGATGTAATATACAATTAGTATACACATAATATAGAAGGAATAAATCCAAAATAACTGAATAAAAGATAGTTTGAGAGGAAGGCAGAAAATAAGTAAATCAGGAAAAGCTTCTTGAAGAAAGTGATTCTTCTGCTGAGTCTTCAAAAAAGGGAGGGATTCTATGAGGCACAGAAAAGGAGTGAGTGCATTCTAGGCATGGGATATGGCCTGTGGACAGTCATGGAGACAGGTGATAGGTGTCATGTGTGAGAAACAAAGAGAAAGCTAGTTTATCCGCATCATAGAGTGCATCAGGGGAAATAAAGAATCTGGAAAGCTAGGTTGAGGCAAGGTTAAGACAGGATTTAAAGGTTAAGCAAATAAGTGAGAAGAGCAGAACCAGGAAAAACTTGTACACAATCACAGACACATTGTATGTGTGATGACCAACCTTGATAAACTGGACTCTTCTCAGCAATGCAGTTAAAAGACAACTCTACAGGTCTCAGGACAGAAGGAGATGTCTACATTCAAAGAAAGATCTAGAAAGAACAGAGTTTAAGTGGATACTGAAGCAATCTCCATGCTATCATTCTTTTTCATGTTTGGTCTTCTTTCTTTTTTCCCATTGTTCACTCTATTGGTTACAACCCTTCTATGCAACCAGACTATTGTATAATGTAAAAGTATTTACAGATCCTATACTTGATTGCATGCCACTATGGGAGTGGGGGGGGGGGAGAAAATTTGAAATTCAAGGGATTGTGGAACTAAATCTTGTAAACTGAAAGTAAATGAACAAGTCAATGGAAAAAAAAAAGTTAAGCAAAGTATTATATGCTTGATTATATAAGAAATAAGAGACCCTTAGAATATATTGAGTCTAAAAAGATCTGCCTTTTTAGGAAATATTCTGGAAGCAATGTAGAAGATGAACTGAAGTAAGGAGGGATTCGAAGCAAGGAGACCAATAAAGAGTCATGAAATAAACTTGGCTAGAGGTGAAGACAGTTTGAATTAAGATGGCGTCCTTGTGACAAGAGAGAAGTAATCAAAGGTAAGAGATGTTTTAGAAATAGAAATGACAAAATCTGGCAACTAATTGGATATGTGCAATGATGTAGAATGAATAGTCAAGAATAACACCAAGGTTATGAACCTAAGAGCCTCTATTTTCCAACTACGGAGACACATATTTGAAAACAACAAAACAATTTTTTTCCCCCATATCACTCATTCAGAGTGGCTTCTTTCCAAAACGTTCAAACCACTGAGGCTTTGCAGAATGGATTATGTTGCTATTGTTTTTGTTTATTATTATCTATCCATGCTAGAAAAAAATAAAATAATTTTTTAAATTTAAACCACCACCATCATAAATCTAGCTAATGAGTAAATGCAGGAAGGTAGACCTCTTTCCCCAAACATTCTTCCCTCTTCTGGCTCTTAAAATGAACACAGTGTCTTTTCTGTGTTCAGGAGAAATATTTGAAAGCTACACTCTGACGTGAGAAAAGTTGCCCAAACTTCTCCAGCCTTGGTAGCCAGATGGATGCTCCCCACCCTACAGAATTCACACTGAGAGGTTGGCAACGATAGGGCCTATAAAACGCAAACTTGCTGCAGCAAGGAATTGAGATCCAGGGAGCCACTCAGCAGGCCCCACGCAAAGCTAGCTTCCACCGCGCCCCAGTAAAAACCACACCGTTAAAGGCAACTTTGCATTTTACGTGTTCCAGCCGTCCAGAGCAGAATTCCAGCATTCCCAGGGAAGTCTGATTTACCGCCTCTGGTTGCTGCGGCTTTTACGGGGCTTGACGCCTCAAATGGATCTAATGGAAACCTCAACCTCGAGTGACTGAATCCTTCGTTATAACTGCAGATTTACAGTGCCAGGCCTGAAGTCACTCTATCACATTCACATTTCCTTATGTGCCACCCTGCTTTCTCTAAGCATTCCTCAGGCTTAAGTTAAGCCACTGCTGAGCTCCAGGCAGAATGGCAATCTCCTCAATAGCTTGGACCCTGCCTAGCCTGTTACCAGCAGTCTCAGCATGGGACATCCTTCCTTTTAGCCTTCTGAGGGCGAAGGGGCCCAATCAGTCTGGCTAATATGATACAGCTACTTAGCAAAAGACTCCATGTGGAAAGTCAGGATGGACCGAGGAGGGTACCTCGGATGGGGTGCTAGGGAGATTCAAAGAAGGGCTGAGAAAGAAAAGTGACTCTGGGCCATGTTTGTGAGATTTTCACAGCTAATCACACACAAGACGGATTCACTGCTCACTTCACTCTGCTCACTCATCTTTCATCACACACTTTTCACTGCCCCATCAGCCTGCTCCGCCAAGGTCAAATGAAGGGAATGATAGCGAGCACACCACACCAAGATTTATTATAAACGGATTCACTCTCCTTTTATGTGGAGTAAATGTGCTCCTGAAATTACCATTTATGAAAATGGACCTGAGCCACCAAAGTCATCAGAGGCGGGGGAGGGAGAAGCAGAGTCAGCCCAAATGGCCCACTCCAGGCCCATTTCTGGCACAAAGAAGACGCAGCCCAAGGGAAGGGACCCAAACTAACACAAGACCCTCCAGGATTTTCTAAGCAGCCTCCGGAGTTGGAAGCAAGGCTTCCACAGAGGGCAGGAATCAACTACTTTCCCCATGGACAGTCTCAGTTCTCATCCTAGCACTCAGAAACCATAACAATAACAATTATCATCATTTTCATCATTATTATTATAGCAAGTTTTTATACAATGGTTTAAGGTTTGTCAAGTACTTTATGTATCTTACCTCATTTGATCCTCAAAGTAACCTTGTAAGGTAGGTACAATTTTTATCTCTATTTTACAGATGAGGAAAAGTTAGTTAAGTAACTTGCCCAAAGTCACACATCTTTGCTGCTGGTTAGTCATTTTCAGTCACATCTGACTCTTCGTGATCCCATCTGGGGTTTTCTTGGGAAAGATACTTGGGTGGTTTGCCATTTCCTTCTCCAGCTCATTTTACAGATATGAAAACGGAAACAAACAAGATGAAATGACTTGCCCAGGGTCACACGGCTAGGAAGTGTCTGAGGCCAGATTTGAACTCAGGTCTTCCTGATTCCAAGCCCATAACTCTATCTACTGCACCACACAACTGCCCTTTTCTGGCTCTTATGCATGGCCTATTACTCCTCCCTGCACGAACCCTCCCTCATCGTGCATAAACTTGGGTTCTCTGACTAGATAACGTCTAAGGTCCCTTCCATCTCCTATGACCTGTTGTCTTCCCCTGACTCCATACTTTTGCCCACAATGATCCTTCCACCTGCAATGCCTCCTTTCCTCCTCTTCTGGGCTATTCCATATTCTAGCCATCTTCCAAAGTGCTCCTGAACTAAATTAAAATCAAGGCGGGGAAATATTTAACAAAATGAATAAAAAAACAATAGAACACAGATAATGTTGCTATGTGGTTTTCTGAATCAGGACGCCTCCATGGGGATCTTCATGTAGGGTTTAGTAGCTCCGTTTCTTACTGGAGCTTCACGCTGCCTTTCTGTAGCACACATAATCAATGCTGCTCATTCCATACCTATCATACCCTCCCCTAATACTTCCCTCCACAGAATCAGAGCTGAAAACTTCTGACATCATCTGATCCAAACTCCTCATTCTCAAAAGAAACTGAGACCTCATAAAATGCAAGTTCCTTTACAGCAGGGACTGAGTTTGCGCGTGCATACACACACGCACACGCACGCACACACTGAACACATCCAGTCAATCACCCAGTCAGTAGATAATGAACATTAATTAAACCTTTACTATGTGCCAGGTACTGTGCCAAGGGCTGAGAATACAAACTCATGCAAACAAAAAGACAGCACCTGTAAGTCCCCAAGGAACTTCCATTCTAACGAGAGAAAATAATAGAGAAAGGAAGCTGAATAGGAAAAAGGGAGTAGGAGGTATCCAGTATGGAGACATTATTGAGAAGCACAAAGTGCTACTAATTGTGAGTCCTTGGGCTAATCACTTAATTTTTCTGGGCCTCAGTTTTATACATACACATATACACACATACATACATATACACATATGTACATATATGTGTGCATATATGCATATATATGTAATATAGATAGATTTTTGTCCTTTCATCCACAGTGCCTAGAATGGTGCATGATGCATAATGGAAACTCAATAAATGTTTCTTGAATTGAATGTCACATAGTAGGACCTTACTAAATGTTGACCAATTGACCCAGTGAAATCACCCAAAGAAGTTAAGTGGGGGAAGAGGGTTAAGTCACACGGGTATAAACAGGTGTGTCACTTAGATCTGAACCCAGGTCTTATGACTCTAAAGTCAGAGTTCTTTCTAAAGAACCATGAATCTAGCTCTATTTGTGGGAAGAGTTGTGATTCCCTCAATATATTGTATTCTCTGCAGAGAAGCTATTTTGGTCTGACCTAATTAGCTAATTGTCTCCCCTTCCATTGTATTCTTTTAAAGTAACTCCAGCATTCCCCAAACTGTGAACACATTCAGTCTATGAAGACTTTATATCTCTGATGAAGGGAGTGTATGAATAAGTCCTGCCTATTGGCACAGAGAATAAACTGAAACTCTAATGATAACCACAGGGTTATCTTTCTATTCCTTAGAGAATATTATAGTTCAGTCATACTGGTATTACAGAGTTGGGGCTCACTGGGACATTGGAGAAAATCTGGTCCAATGTCTTCATTTCCAAGATGAAGAAACCGAGGCTCATAAAATTAAGTGATTAGCCCAAGGACACACAATGAGTAGGTGGTGGAGCTTCACTGCTCACCAGACTGCACTCATACATTTCAGATCATATCTCCATGCTAGGTACCTTCTATAGCCTCCTTCTATTCAGCTTCCTTTTACCTCCTGTTTTCCCTCATTAGAATGTAAGCCTCTTGGGGGCTTCAAGGTCTTTTTGCTTGCATTTGTATTCTCAGTAGAAGTTTATAATGTTCATTGACTGTAGACTAGCTGCTTGACTAAATGTGTTCACAAGCCAGAGAGTGTGAATGTATATAATATATGTGTGCATATTATGTATGTATAAGTGTTTCTTTTCAGTCATATTAGACTCTTTGTGACTCCATTTGGGGTGTTGTTTTGTTTTGTTTTTGGCAAAGATACTGGAGTGGTTTTACATTTCCTTCTCCAGATCGTTTTACAGATGAGGAAACTGTGGCAAACAGGATTAAGAGACTTGTCCAGGGTCAAATGAGTAATAAATATCTGAGTCAAATTTGAACTCAGGAATAGGAGTCTTTCTAATAACAAGCCAAGTGTGCTATCACTGCACTATCTGGAGCCTTGGTTTTTATTTGCAAAATTTTTAAAGGGAATAATTTAAAAATCATATAATCAGTTGATTATATCAAACAAAAAGAAAATGCAAACTCTGTTCCACAAATAGATACAGATTCACAGAGCACAAACAAAAAAAAACCCGCTATCAAAGGAGTCCAAATATCGGGTTCAAAACTCAGCTCTGCCACTTATTATGTACATGACCTCGGTGAAGTTACTTCTTTTTAATCAATCAATCAACATGTATTAATCATCTACCATGTGTCAGGCACTGCCCTAAGCACTGGGGGTACAGAGGGAAAAGACAGTCCCTGCCCTCAAGGAGAATACAGTCTAATGGGGAGATGAGATGCAAACAAATATATACAAAGCAAAACATACGCAGGATAAATAAGAAAGAATTAACAGAAGGAAGGCATCAGAATTAAGGGGAGCTGATACCGTGAATCTCTAAGGAACAGAGGTTACTGAATCATCTCTTTGGATCTTATTTCTGCATGTAGTTAAGATAAATGATAAGGCTGGCCTAAATGATCACTCTTCTGCTCAGAATCTTATAATTGCAGGAAGTTAAGCAACTAGAGGCTTTGAAGGAAACATCATCTAGTTCCTAAATGATGTAAGACAGAAAAAGGGTGAATGTGCAAGATGCCAACAAAAGAAAGAAAACTCTACTAGAAATAGAAAAAACAACCTAGCGCATAATAAGTTCCCAACTTTTTCCCCCCTAAGACTCCAATCTCCTTTAATAACCCTGGTTTCCATATTACAAGGAGGAAGAGGCCTTGGTACCATCCATTAAGTCAGGCTGTGTCTTTGGACTGCAAGCAAGTCAGGTTGAGAAAACTTAATTTTATCACTTGTCAAATTTTCAACCTTTGAAAAATTACTCAATACCAGGATTAATATACAATACAATATCCAAGCGGTTAGCAGGCTCTGAACTCATATTATCCAAAAATGATGTTAGATATGGACAAGATGACCAGCAAGGCTTCCAATCTTCCATCCTCTTCTGTCTGAAGGAGGAAAAGCGGGTGCTGGGCTACAGGACAAATTCACTTTTAAAAGTCGGAGTGATAGATAATCTATGCCAAACCTGAAAATATGTCTCATGGATCTCGATGCAATAGACAACTTATTAATTTCATTAAAAAACCATCCTATTCATCATCTCTAGCAAGTCCAAGGCCCTTCTTCAAAGACCTTGGCTCTAATTGTAAAAGCAGCTCACTCCAGCGTCCTGGGGGTTCTCCCAAAGAGCTGAACTAGAACCTCTCCTGGTGCCCCAGAAACCTTTTCTCTGAAACTGCACATTTTAGCAAAGATGCAAAGCAGCTACAACATAAGTTACTTTCATGAAAAATAAGGGTGCCTCCAAAGCTACCCACAAGATTACAAGGTCATTCTGGGTTAGAGTTAGGACCCAAACCCAGAACCCAAAATTCTATTCTTGACTCTTAGGCATGTTCTGTCTCTCTCTCTCTCTCTCTCTCTCTCTCTCCCTTCCTCCCTCCCTTTCTTTCTCTCTCTCTCTCTTTCTCTCCCTCCCTCTCTCTCTCTCTTTCTCTCCTCTTCCTCCTCCTCCTCCTCCTCTCTCTCTCCATTAACTCCATGCTGCCTCCATTAACCATTTTTGTTTTCAGAAAACTATCCAGGGGAACACAATTCTAACCACAAATCTGGGCTTGGAAATCTAGGAACCCCAGATTATTATATTGCAACATTTTATTTTTATGTTATATTTTTCTATTTCTCTAATTCTCTACTATGTAACTTTTCTAAAAGTTGTCACAGTTTTCTGATGCTTAAGTGATGAGCTGTTTTTTCTCTCAATTTTTGAAACCACTCTTTAAGCAGCAAAAGTTTCATAGACTACATATGAATTTTTTTCAGAAGAGATTCATTTGCCCTCTCCCCTTCTCAATTTCTCTTTGCTTAGCCTAGGTGGAGACTTGGATAGAATGAACAGTGATAACATTCCCTCTTTAAATTAAACTGTTTCCAAGGCTCCAGTCACTCAAGAACACTCCAGGATTGGATAAAGAAAGCAACTAACTTTTTTTCCTGACACAAAGGATTTCATAGTAAGCATGCACAATCATTATTATCACATGCCTTCATAAAGGAACAATATGTCTTCTTCCAGAGCCATCAGTTTCAAAAGGAGCCGGTAAATATTATTATTTACCACACTAAAGCAACAATAACTGATTAAGGTAAATTTAGTGGAAACGTTGAAATAATGGCAGGAGAAAGAAAACACATTCTGTGGAAACACTGCGTGAACTTATTGAAAATAATCAAGCACTCTGTTTGAATTAAGCAAAGAAGAGCAAAAGCAAAAAAAAAAAAAAAAAAGCAGGGGGGAGTGGCAGAGTGAGTCTGGAAAGCCCTAGCTGGCATTTGCAGGCTCCGTCTGTGGTATGGCCTCTCCATATATTGAAAGCCAAACTGCAAAGATGCAAACAAGCCTCCTGTGCTCTGTTAGCAGTAAGTAAATTGCTGTGGGATCTGAGTGCGGGAATACTTGAGCAGGCAATTCCTCTCTGTCTTTCATTCTGTTTGTCTGTGTTAAATTCCCCCTCTGCCCTCATCCATTCTCACATCCAGTTCCCAGCTTTGTCCATCCATCAATCCACACACTTTGTCAGCGCTGACTTCATCCTGGCGCTCACAATCACATCCCAGCAATACTGCTGCCACCAGGGAGCCCTCCGCCTCCCATCTGCGTTCCCTGATCTGCTGACGGAGGGCCCCGCACTTGTCGGTTTCTATTGCACAGGCAAGCAAAAACACTAATACCCAACCTGATTCCTAGCGTCCTGCTTTTCACCTTTTCAAGGGAGGGGAATGGGGAGGGGGGGGGGGAGAATGAGAGTGAGTGAGTGAGAGTGAGAGAGAGAGAGAGAGAGAGAGGCTGTGTGTAAGAGTGAGTGTGACAGAGATGGAGGGAGAAAGGGGGAGGGGGAAAACAGAGATGGGGGAGAGGGAGAGGGAGAGGGAAAGAGAGAGAGAAAGAGAAAGAGAGAGAGAAAGAAAGAGAGATGGAGAGAGGCTATATATGTGAACATGACAGAGAGATGGAGGGAGAAAAGGGGAGAGGAGGTGGAAAGAGGTGTGTATGTGCAAGAGTGTTACAGAAGGATGGAGAAAAAGGGAAGGGAGATGGAGAGAGGAGAAAGAGGCTGTGTGCATGTGTGTGCATGTATGTGTAAAAGTGAGTGTAACACAGAGAGATGGAGAGATAAAAAGGCAGGGGAGATGGAGATGGAGATGGAGAGAGAGATGTTGCCTGAATTTTCTGAAACAATTTGCACACTGGTCAGGTGGAGGCTCAATCCATCTTCCCTCTACAACACATCAATAGAAATCACAGGGAGAAAATGTATCACTAATTAAGGGTTGATAAGCTCCAGTCAAGTGCAGTTTAGGAAGAAAAAAATAAAGCCCAGCACACCTGCCCAGGGCTTCTAGAGGCTCGGATCTATACAACACTTTCCTAGTCTGCTAAGGATAGAAATTTTTCTTCTGCTCTATCAAAAAGAAAAAAAAGTTTCCCTTTAAAAATAAAACAAAGAAAGGTTTTGGGGAGGGAAAAGGATAGAGGGGTGAATAAAGAATCATTTTTATTCAAAAGATCATTTGCAAAAGATTTCTCAGGTTGAAAAAAAATAAGATTACTAAAGAAAAAAATAGTTACCTAGCAACAAAACTATTTTAAAACATTCTTCAGTGTACTGCCTGATTGTGTGCTCTTAATTCAAAGGTGTATAATCTGAGCAAGCATCCACCAAACTGCTTTAAGATTTCTTCCTTTAATTTTCAACTCCTGTTTTGAGGGTGTTCTTCCTCCCTCCACCCACCCCCTATGTGAGGGCAATTTGACAATTAGCAATAAATAGGAACATAAAAGCTTTCCAAGGTTACACATTTCTTTCATTTTTCCCCTTGGGGAGAAAAAAAATCATATTACATTTAGAATATGAGACCCTCTCAGTTAACAAAACAACTTATTCAACTAAGCTTCCATTTACTGGAATGCATTAGAGTCTTCATGGGAGAGACACCCTTCTCATACCTAATTACTAGAGCGCCCTTTGAACTGGACTAGAAGCTGAAAAATAAATACATAAATAAATCAACTGATAAAAGGGGTCCATTGTTCATCTGGACCATTCTACGATTGTCGCTCTATGATCTTTAAGGAATAAGTCCAAAAGTGGCATCATTATAAAATGTCTCCACTAAATTGTTTATGTGGCATAGTTACCCTGGAGTCTAACAGTACCCACCTCATGGACTTGCTAGAAGGATCAAGAAATACAATGGATTTTACAAACCTTAAACTCTTCCATCAATGTCATCTCTTAGTAGTGCCATTGGTCTTATTTGGTAATTACTATCTAGCTGTGAGATTAAGTCCTTCACTCATGGTTCACCTCCGTTTCCTTCAAGGCCCTTTCTAGATCTAAAAGCCTATGGGACTATGGTCTCATAGGATGACTCTAAAATAATTGGTTACAAATATTGTAACTGATGTGCCAAAACTTCTATACCTGAAGCAGAGGAGTTTTATTGTGGGACTCTGCCTCATTTTCCAACAGCGTTATTGTGGCTCAAATTATCCACCTGATTCACTAGCCTTGGTTTTGGGTGACTTTGGGCTATTTCTAAAGATCCAGTCCATCCTCAAAGGTTGAAGTTTTATAACCCTGAGACTGTTTCAAGATTATTTCCAAAGAACTGGAAGAGATATCCAGGGCTGCCATCTAGTTGAACCCATACGTAAACATGAATCCTCTGTATAGAACACCCAACAAGTAGCTGGGTGTGTTGTAGCCCAGCCCTTACTTGAAGACCATTAGTGGTTAGAAACAACTCACTGTCTCCCACTGGAACTCAACCCACTTCTGATAGCTCTGAGGTTTAGAAGTTGCACAGATTTTCTGGGCAATAGTAGCATCTCTAAAATTAGTGTCTAGTCTCCCAAAGTGACTCCTTATAACCAGCTGGAAGCCCAAGTTCTGATACACATTAACAAAAAACAACTCCATTCCTTTACCTGTTACCGATGGAGATTTGGCAAATTGAAGAGAAGGAACAGATAAGAAAGAAGGAGAAAACTGGGATTGGAGAGTTAATACCACACCTCACTTCTCAACCCACCCTCCAACTCTAAGGTATTATAGCTACAGGTCTTAGCATAAACTCATAGCCATAATCCATCCTATATCCCTTTTGTTTCAGGGACTTAAATGCCTAGGGGACCTTGAGTTGTCATAGAAGAGACTTGGGGGTGGGGAGAGGAAGCCATAGCAGAAATTCTCCTCTCCTCTGCAACTATACACATCAGACATCTCTAATTAGACAGCAACAAAATTTTATTAATAGGATGGACATTATGGAATGAGCTTGTTATAAATGGGCCCTGTCAGAGCCTTATTCAGCTACCAAATGAGTATTCTCAGTTCAGTGCTCTCATCTGAGGCATCACGCCTGGTGCTGGATAACAAATGATTGCTATTAACCGTATTGTTAGTAATGATGGCTGAAAACAAACAAAAACCCATAAATAACAGTCTACAGAAAAATTAACCCATAAACTTGATAGATATCCAGCTGAGAAATAATAAATGACACTTTGGGGCCTGCTGGGAGAAGCTAGTGGTTTTTGTTTTCCTCTCTGTCATTAACACATTTTCTGTGCTAAAAATTAGATTCTGATATATAATTATCAACGCTCCCAGATATTAATTCTGCTATCGCTCCCTCGGTTTCTCTGCTGGCTGGCTATAATGTTATTCACAGATTACTCTGAGAAAACACATCAAACACTTAACAGAACAGGTCAAAGTGACAAGCAGCTTTTGCTGACAACACCAACCTGCACTGTCTTTTTTTTTTTAAACCAGGGACACAAAACAAATTTCTCATATTAATTAACTTGGGTTCCCTTCTAGCCAGCACAGGCCTGTGCTGTGTAATGTGAGGTAAGCAAATTCCCTACTGTCCTAATGAAGACTGCTGAGAACGGGAAGAAGTGACAAAAAAATTATGTGCCATTTATAACGTTCAAGGTTGCTGTTCATTATCATCTTAGGGGGTGGGATGGATGTGCTGTTCAAAACAAGTTGGCATAAAGTCTTACCCTGGCCTCTTCTCCCAAGGACCCTTGGGTGGGGACAGAGTATTCTTGAAGGGACATACAGGCAAGCATGAATGCTAGAGACCTTCCCCCAAAATGAGTCTGATTCTGATTGTGGAGGACACATCAGCACTCCCCCCAGGAAGGACTTTACCAAATATTGCAACTTCTGTGCAAATCACTAAAGGGCAAATAATCAGACTTAGAATAAGAAGGGAAACTCACCAAAGTCCTTTCTAATCTTCCCTATGGAAGGCAGAGGTTTCAATATAATCATTTGTATGCATACATACAGAGAAAGGCAACTAAATGCCACAATGGATAGAGCATGGACTCCTAGTTGGGAAGACCCAAGTTCCAGTCTAACTCAGAAATTTCCTAGCTGTGTGACCTTGGTCCTGGAAAAGGAAATGGCAAGTCTTACCAGTATCTTAGCAAGAAAATCCCATGGACAGAGGTCCGTGGGATCAGGAGGAGTCAGACACAACTGAAAGACATATACACACATACATACATGCATGCAACATACATATATGTCTGTGTGCGTATAAGTGTGCAGAGTCCTATGCCTTCATAGAAGCAGCTTGGTGTAACAAGCAGCCTCAGAGTCAGAACAACCAGGGTTCATGCCCTGCTTCTGTCATATGGTGGCTGTGTGACCCTGGCTTAGTCACCCACTCAACTACTATAGTGGGACTGATCTGTTAGTAAAGAGAGTCCCCTCTACTACATATATATATATATATATATATATGTATGTGTGTGTGTATGGGGGTAATATATGTGTATACATGTGTGAATTTAGATATATGTACATGTAGAGAACACATATATATGTGCATACACATACATATATGTGTTGTATGTGTATATATACATACATATATAAATTGCAATTGCCAGAAAAGTGGCATTAGATTCCATTAGAAAAATTAATTCAATCAACAAGCATCTTTTAAGCACCTACTAGTGCTCTCCCACTATGCTAGGTGCTGGGTTTTATACAATAGAAACAGGTCCTTCTCTTAAGGATCTTCGCTCTTTGGGGGTGGAGGATGGGGGAGGCTTGAAGTTAAATAGACATATAACATTTACAAAACAGATGGAAAATAAATGTGGGAGGAAGAGTCGCTAACAACCTGAACATCATTAGAATTCTATATAAAGTGGCACTAGGCGCTAATAATAACGTTTTCCTCCAATGTCAAGTTTGGAAAGCCAGCGATTTCACGAAAAACACCCAACATAAATAATAGGCAGGTGCCTTGTTGAAAGGCAGTGGCTGATTTCTAGCCGGACTTATTTGTGTAGGATTTAATTTTTATTGTCCTTTAAAAGGGGGTAGGGAATGGCAAAAAGGGAGGAGAGAAGAAATTTTAGGGAAACTGGAAGAGGGGGAAAATATTTTCAAATGATCTCACAAGGGCCTGTAGTAGAACTGGTGAGCAGGACAATTTTCACAATTGAAAAGAATAAAGTAGGTGTACCCACCATTTTACCAGCCTGAACTTCCGCCAGGGGAAAGAAACGATGCCTTCGTATTTCAAACAAACAAAAGCCAATCCAGACCCATTTACTTTCCCTCAAAAATGGTAGTAAAACACAACCAAAAGGTAAAGGCTTGGGGATGGAAGTTTAAATTTAGGCTACTGGTCACCTGCAGGAAACTGGCTGTTAGAATGGGGGCAGGAGAGATACACACTCGGCCAGACAATGAAGGATGCTGGGCTAGGCTCCTGGAGAAAGCAAAAGAAAATGGAGGATGGTGTTTGGGCCACCAATTTAGGAGCCAACACCCCTGGTTAGTTACGGCTCTGGGAAGCGCTAGCTCCCTTGGTTGGAACACACCTTGTACCCTCTGTCCTTCCCCACATCCCTCGGGCTCCTTTAACTATTTATAACCCTATCCAAATAATATTTATTAAGTAGAGGAAAAGAAGGAAGAGACCACTCTTCGATGCCCCCTTTAATCCCTGCACCTTGTCCAAGGATCACGGCCAGCTTGAGGACAAGAGTCTCAACTACAAATCCCACACATCTCATGCGCTACATTTTCTCCCGTATCTGGCATTGTGATATTAAATAACTATAAAACTCGAAAGCCAAAATAACTAAATCACCTGGCAGCCAATTTCTGAGAGTTAAACCACAAACCCGGAAAATGGTGGAGTGTGTTGAAATAATGTAAAGGAAACCCATAAATTCAAACTTTATGTTCTGTAAAGAACAAATATGAAAAAAGCATCAAAATAATGAAAGATTGTTTATGTATTCTGGCATGAAATGGGAATGTGTTATGAGAGGGAGCGCGGCGGCAGAGACAGATCGACAAAGCTGACAGTGTGGTATTCATCCTCGGCGGCGCGGCGGCCGACGTCCCGCTAGTGTCAGCAGACAGCGCAATAAATCAAGGGCTCTCGATGCTGTACCTACAGCTTATTACATCCAAGATGACAAATAAATAATAATCCCTGTCAGAGCGGCCCTTTGCTCAAGGATTGAGCCTGAAACCTTTGGCTCATCACTCCTCATCTTAAGTGAAAACACTAGAACTGGGGAATTGGAGGCCATGGTTTGCTAAGCTCATGAAACACAAAACGAACCGGGCAGGGAACACGGACTAAACAACTAAGGTCAGGAAGTAAGGAAGGATAAACATTTAAATAATCCTGCCTGAGAGGCGGCAAAGTGGGAGTAGCAGGGCCGGCTGACGGGGCCGCACCATCAGCTCGGGAGGGATGGGGAAGGCGGGGGAGGCGAGAAAGTCCAGCATCAGCATCCCCAGAGCCCCTCCCACTGACTCGGTGCCTAACGCTGATTGCTGCCCAGCGGGCTGTGATCGGGAGACGAGGTGCGGGATTAAGGGGGCCATCGCAGACCCAGCTCTTGTCTTCCCCTCCTCCTGAGTACATATAGTACATATTATTTGGATAATGGAGGCGTTAAAGGGCCCTGAGGGAGATGGGGAAAGACTGAGACTACAGGGTCTGTCTGAAGGTAGATACGGCTTCCCATACTGCCCATTCAGAAGTAGGAAGGGTGAGCGATATAAATCGGGGGCATCTACCTTTTGCCAATCTCAGATTTCCAATTCTAAGACCTGCTTCTCCTAAAATCAATCCATCAATAAGAATTTATTAAGTGCCTGTTATGTGCCCCTACTCTGCTAAGCACTGGGTGTGCCCTACTCATACAATCACCTTCACTATTGACTCAGTGATCAGAAAAATAAGGCCTACCACCAGTCTATTGACCCTAACTCTTTTCTTCTTAACCCCTCCCCCCCCCACGCAGGATCAGAGGTCTGATCCTGAGCCAGGACGCATCTATCTCAGGGGACAGCTAATCCCACACCTTCCTTTTACAGATGAGGAAACTGCAACCCAGGGAGATGAAAGGATGTGTCCCAACAGTGTCAGAGGCAAGGACTGAACCCAGGCCTTCAGGGCTCCAGAACTATTTCCATTTTATCATGTTATATGTGTCATTTGAGGTGGGCTTTGAGGTCTTTCTCTCAGTTTATATAGGACTATACTTTCCATGTCCTTCCCCCAGATTTTAGGAAGTGATTCAGTAGTAAATTATAGGCACTGGACAGGCCTATCAAGGGGAACCTGGTCTAAACCTTCCTTGGCTATCTACAGTAAGTAGATGAAACATTAATCATGTCAGTCAAAAAGAATGTATTAAATGCCTACTTTGTGCCAAGTGTTGTCCCAAGGTCTGGGAATACAAAGGAAGGGATAGACAGTTCACATGTCTCCTAACTCTGAAGACCTTCCTTTCTCTACCACTCTTTGCTAATTAGGTGGATGCTCCCTTTAAAGGCCTTGGAGAACACCTGACACCTTCCTCCACTCTTATTTCTAACCCCCTGTACTCCTTATCCTAAAATTCAATGGCCTGACTCCAATCCTCGCCCCCTTCCCCACCCTCTGTTCTTACTTCATATCTCTCCCTTTCCTGGCCAACTTGGAGGATCATAATCCGTTCCCTCACCTTTATATACCACTCGCTTCCATGTAACTGTACAAGCTGCCACCCAAGCCACCTCCACTTGTCAGAATCTTTATATTTCTTCAAGGCTCAGCTCAGGCACTATCTCCTTCTTGTAGACTTCTCTGATCTGCCCAGCTGAAAGTGTTCTCTCTCCACTCAAATTTTACTTAGAACTTTCTGTGATCCTCTTGTCTCTCTTTACTCCCAACCCAGTATTAAACTTATGCGCTCATGCCATATTCCCCAGCAGAACTTAAGCTGCTTGTGGGAAGCATTTTGCTTGTGCCTCGTACAATGACCAGCATACAAGAGTAAATACTTAATAAATATTTGTTAAATTTAATTTGTTCCTCTACAAGTATTAAGCTTCCAGCTTTTGACTGTCTAGGGAAAGCTATCTTCTTCCTTGCCCAGAATTGTCCAGTTTGGGGTTGTTTTTTAATGATCAAAGACAGGTAGGCAATAGTCCATTCCTCAGTGGGGGAAATTATTTCTAAATCTATGTATATCCATATGTGTATATGTGTCTACATGTGTATATATGTATGTATATACTAATAGATATGTGTGGATATATACTAGATATATATGTGTGTGTAGATACACTAAATGTGTGCATATATATACATATATACACTGTTTATAGTGTGTGTAGGTATGTATACACACTAGCAGATAAGTCTAAGGGAGTTGTTTAAGACACATCAGATTGAGTAAAAGAGGTAGTAAGTAGGTAGCAGTCAAGTCTGAACCCAGGTCCTCTTGTTTCAAGCCCAGCATTCCACCTTCTTTATCAACCTGAGTCGGGGGTGAGGGGGGGTGGGGAACCAAGTCAAACTTGGAAGGACCTTCAGAGTTCAACTCTCTCCAATCTCTATATCCACATAAACCTAAAATCAGTTCTCTTCCCCGTTCACTCTGAGAGTCCCCTTTTGAAAAACGTCATGCAGGACATGAAAAATAAATTGTTTTTTAAAAAAAGAAGAAATAAATCCAAGCTTTCCTTATTTGCAATGACTTGTACACAAGGGTTCTTAGCTTTGGGTCCATGAACTTGCTATTAAAAATATTTTGATAAATGTATTTCAATATAATATGTTTCCTTTGTAATCCCATATCTTTTATTTCATGCATTTTAAAATATAATTCTGAGAAACTGTCCATGGGCTATACCAGATGTGACAGCCACCAAAATGTTCTTTTGGACTGTGGACTTAAAAACAAGAGCCTTTTTAGTTTTTCTTGGTATTCAGGTAAATTTACTCCCTTTCCTTCTCCTTCTCCTTCCCCTCTTTTAGCCTCCATTATTTCACCACCTCCCATCTCTTTACACTAAGATTTGATCCCTCTTTGTAATAGTCAATTTGCTTCCTTATTTCTGGTTCCTTCTACTTCATTTGGCAGAATTTCAAGCACACAGTATTAAATGTACCACTTTTGATTTTCATGGGCTGTTGCAATAGCTAGTGTGTCTACAGGGACATACTCACACCCAAAAGACCACTTATGGCATCAGATTTAACAAACTCAGCCATGCAGCTCAGTCAAGATTCTGAAGCCTGAAAACTAGACGATGTTCAGCACAGCTTTGAAAAGACAACAGATGACAGGCAAAGGGAGGGTGGAATGATATGATGATGATGATGATGATGATGATGATGATGATGATGATGATGATGATGATGATGATGATGATGATGATGGTGGTGGTGGTGGTGGTGGTGGTGGTGGT
>CM053598.1:44252222-44267510 GCA_028646575.1 Pseudocheirus occidentalis | reverse complement strand
ATGCAGCTCAGTCAAGATTCTGAAGCCTGAAAACTAGACGATGTTCAGCACAGCTTTGAAAAGACAACAGATGACAGGCAAAGGGAGGGTGGAATGATATGATGATGATGATGATGATGATGATGATGATGATGATGATGATGATGATGATGATGATGATGATGATGATGGTGGTGGTGGTGGTGGTGGTGGTGGTGGTTGTGGTGGTGATGATGATGATGATATTTAAATAGTGTTTTAAGGTTTGCGAAGAGTTTAAACATACTATTTCATTTGACCCTCACAACAACTCTGGGAGGGAGGTGCTATTATTATCTTTATTTCACAGATAAGAAAACTAAGGCAGACAGCAATTAAGTGATTTGCCCAAGGTGACACAGCTAGTAAATGTCCATGGCTGCATTTGAACTCAGGTCTTCGTGACTTCAGGTCTAACATTCTATCTACTATGCCACCTGGCTCCCTCTATAAAACCCACAGCCCACAAAAGTTAGTTTCATTGATGTTCTTCATGCCATCAGCTATAACATAACCAGATAAGCAGGGGAAATAATAGTTTAATGAGTATATCAGTTACTATGGGCAAATATATTATTTCTTAGCCTTTATCTCTCCCATCATAACTTTAGATAGTTTCACTGATCACAATCTATCCCAAATCTAGATTTGCAAGCCTCTGCTCTCATATTTGATACTACACTGTCCCACTGGTATCCCTAGATACCTCTCTCTTATAATCAGAAAATTGCAGTCTTAGGTATCTGTTGGCTTGGAATCCTGCCTAGAACACCTTCCTGGGGACCACTATTGCTTCCATCTGCCCATTTGATGCTTTTGGGACTGACCCTAAAACCCTGCTCAATTTCTAGCTTGCCTTATCAGCTAAGAGATGGGGTGGAGGGGGAAAAAAGCTGCAGGGTAACTACCAGATACTCTTTCCACTCTTTCTGGTACATCATTCTCTTTTTTTTAACCTTCTTTTCATCAAGTGTCATTTATACTCTGTTTACCTCTTCAAAAAAAAATCCAAAACCCCAAAATCAAAAGCAATCTCACATGATCTCTAAGGTCCCTCAAGGTCAAACATTCTATGGCCCTTTCCGGTTTAGATGAGACAAAAATATTCATTTGAAATTTTTTTTAATATTCTATTAAATGGTTATAGAGTCCTCTCCCATAATAAATGAATGAATGAATGAATGGATGGATGGATGGATGAATGAATGAATGAATGAATGAATGATGAAACCATCAAGAAATAGAGTATAATGACTCTGTACCTTCTATCCTCAAGTACCATACATCCATCAGGAAGATATATGGGATGATTTCTTCAAGAACATCTACTAACATAGCTATCACATTCCTGGACCTAGAATGGCACCCTACACAAAGTAGATCTTTAATAAATGATTTAATAAATGATTGGATTCCTGGGAGCAGAAAACATGAGGTCCTCTTGTTATTACAGAACAATCTGAGAATGACACTAACCAATGTGAGACTAAAGACCTTTTGAGGCAAGAAATCAAAAAGATGCAATCTCACTGACACAACCCATACATATCTTAGTAGTTAAGTCTTAGATATTTGCCCAAATCTTAGAAAATTTAAGTGACTTTGTTGAGATCACTCAGATTGTAAGCAATCTGTTACTGGATCTGAATTCAGGTCTCTCTGACTCAGTCTAATACAGTGGTTCTCAACCTTCCTAATGCCATGACTCTTTAATACTCATATGTGGGTGTATCTGCATGTGGGTGGACCCTCCAGGAGATGGGTACAGAAGTGGTGTCTTGGTTCCTAAGACCATCAGAAATATGTTTTCCGATGGTCTTAGGTGACCCCTGTAACCCTAGTGAAAGGGTCGTTCGACCCCCAAAGGGGTCGCAACCCACAGGTTGAGAACCACTGGTCTAATACATTACCTATTCAGTCACTACTGACTCTCTAGGCATGTTTATCAATGGAAATAAAAAGCATTCTGAGTTGAGGCAGATCTTCAATAAGGCAGGGGTTCTTCACTTGGAGTCTAGGAATTTTTTTAAAGTTAGATAGATAGATAGATAGATAGACAGACAGAAAGACAGACAGACAATGGATAGGTAGAGAGATGATGGATAAGTATACACTACAAATGTGCACTATACATCAGTATATTTATGCATGTTTATAAATATACATATAGGTATACATTGAATTATTTCTGAGAATGGTTTCCCTATCTTGCCAGACTAAAAGCACATTGGCCACTCATAGGCTCAATCCCACCAATGAGTAGCTCAGAAGCTTTTACTGCCTGTTTTTCACCTGGACTGACTCACCCCCACTTAGGCATTCACGTAGACCCCTCTTCCCTAAGGCTTACCATATTTGTACCAAAATTAATGGGATCACATAACAGGCTCAGTTCACTGAAGGTCAGAACTCCCAAACTCAAATGATTTACCATCTTTAACCAAACCCTACCCCCAACACCATTGCAGGACACACACACACACATACACACACACACACACAACCATATTTTCAACTATATTTCAGTATGATTGGTTTTCCTTGTCATCCTACATATTTTTATCTTTTTAAAGATATTATTCTGAAAAAGGATCCATAGATATCACCAGAATGCCTGTATGGCAACCAACTAATCTAAGAAAGAAGTCTTTGGGATAGAAACATCACAGTGCCAGAATTGTTAAGGTTTAACATTTTCCTAACATGTATTTGCTAAAAGCAGACATGGGGTGCCTCACTTTATCAGACCCATGGTTATCTGGCTTTAACTGAGCTAACTTGACAAAACAGATGAGGAAGGAATAATAACAGCAATCAGTTGAAATAATGATGGTAGCTAGTGTCTAAATGCCCTTTATATAAACACAGTAATTCCATTAATACCCATTGTATACATTTCCAACAATACACCAGGAGGTTACTGCTGAACTGGAAAAACCCCAGAATCCCACTAAGAAAATAATGCCTATTTCAGGTACGTACTCTAACTGACTTAAATTGTTATGGATGTGCTTCATACTTAATTACCTTTCTAAAATATGTTGGGGTATTTTGTCATAAACTCCCACGCCATGCACCTAAACACTGCTCAGAAATGCAACCTCTCGGCTAATGTTTTTATCTGAATTACTTATTACCCAATACAGCACGCATCAACATTTTCTAGAAACCAGAACTGGGCTCTCTGCATTCCCTCCTCCCCAAATGCCAGTCACTGTGGGGAGCATTTAGTTATAAATTGTCTTTCAATAAAAGTAAAGGCTCCCAAAACAACAAAATGAAAAGACACAGCAACCTAAATCAAGGGAAGTCAATTTCCACATGCCGATCCTAAATATTTCATGGCCCTATTTTATTCTGACATTTGTAGATGACTAAAGTGTTACAAAGGAAATAAAATGCTGATTAAAGAGTTCACTGTCATAAAGGTTACTGAATTGTAAATGGCCCTTTCCATCTTCCTGTTAATAGGTACCCAGCTGTAAACATCATGAAGGATGTGACGGGAGGCCTGCTCGGCTCCTTTAGGAGTCGTATATACATTAATCACTGAATCACCAAGCCATGCTTAATTGCATGTTGTATATCACACAAATCCATGGTAAGTAGAAGGGAACTCATTATTGCTGCTTTATAACTACTGGGTACTCCTCGTTTTAACCTCCTCACACCTGGGACACTTTGTTGCTTTACAACAGGAACGCTGGGGAACTGGATGAAGGCACTAATTGCAGTCAGCCTGGAGAGAGAAACCGAGCCCTTGGTGGGCCCACACCCATGGCTGGTGGCCCTCGCTTTTACAGCCAAGTACAGCAGGATCTCCCACCCCCAACTCTATCCCTGCTTCTGCTTCCATCCTTCTGTGGGGATGATGTGTTGAAACCCATTCCTCCTTGAGAGTTTACAGAACTGTTTAAATGATAAAGAAAAAAAAAGCCCACAGTATATTTTGCTTTGACAAAATTATTGATTTAAATCCCATACAATAGCACAGTACTATTTAAAGGTCAACCCAAGAAAAATGAGTTTACACCCAACCAGAGCCAAGCTTATCTGTCATGAAAGTATAATGATGTGCTTATTCCTTCACTAGTGTGTGTATATTTTTCAGGAAGATATAATAGTCTGCTTGTAGGTGAAATCTGCTCTCAAATGGGAATTTCAGGAGATATTTACATTTCAGATTGTAAGGGCTGATATCTTAGGCCCTGATACCTGTTTCCTAAGGCCCTATTTGTTTATTTACTATGCCTGAGAGTCATTGCTCTCCCTCCCCAGGCCAAAAATTATTCCTCCTGGCCTACAAATCATTGCCTTCTCCCCTCTCCCCTTTTCAGATAGGTAAGGCCACAAATTGAATGAGGGGGGTGTTCAGATTACCTGGCTTTCTGACATTTCTGTTTGTCCTTTTACAAGTCAAAGAGATAGCAATAAAATGCTCTGACTCCATTGTCTCTTAGAAATATCCATCACTGTAGGATCTGTATTTACCCCATTTTTCTCTTTAAAAAACTCAAAACAGACCCTCCTGCCTTCTCCGCCTCCTCTTCTAAAAGGGCCTTCTCACTTGCCCTCATTCTGTACGTGAGTCTTTGGAACAGGGGAGGGTGTGGAAGCTAAGGAAATACATATATCATATGACATACTATGCTGGATTCCTAGGTCCCCTTGTTATTCCAGAACAATCTGAGATTGACACTAAACAATTTGAGACTAAAGGCCTTTTGAGGCAAGAAATCAAAAAGATGCAATTTCACTGACACAACCCAAAAATGTCTTAGCAGTTAAGTCTTAGATAATTGCCCAAGTCTTACAAAAGTTAAGTGACTTTGTTAAGATCACTCAGAATGTAAGCAATCTGTTACTGGATCTGAATTCAGGTCTTCCTGACTCATGATGCACAGAACCTGGTGATGTGTATCTTATGTTAAATAACATGTGTTATACGTTATATGATACCTACAGTCCAGCATTGCTATGAGATTTCACACACAGTAAGAAGGTCCAGGAACTCCATAAGCTGTGGTCTTGAACCTTGTGCTGCAAGAATCTTGACTCAGTATTCAGAATTTTTGTCATTGGCCTTCCATTATTCATGAACTGATTTATCTAGTATTTAACTCACCCAGAACCTATGGCCCTCAGTCATCTCCTTATAACTGCCAACTTACTGGGTCCATTCCTATGTATTATCATCTCTGTGGGCAGCAACAGGGGATGGCCACAAAAACCAGACAGTTTGGTACCTTGTGAGTACATCCAGTTAAAAGTTTTGAAAGAAAAGTCGTTGAGGCCCCTGACCAAAATTTAATTCAAATTTAAATGAAAACTGGGAGCTAACCCTAATTGTCCAGATTTTCTGTTGTTCTTTTGATAATAGAACACTAAGCTTTGGTTATCCAAGGGGCGATCCCTAACTAAAGCAAATTTTAATTTTTCATATACTTTTCCATTATTACATGCCCTCACTCCAATGCCAGAATATGTGGTAGTCTCATGATTTCTGGGGAATAAAAATTGGCACCATTTTTGTCTGTGTTTCTGAAATAAGATATTTATATGTTTAAATTCACCTTTGTTATTGAATCACTGTCATGTCTAAACTGGTTATTATGGGGATTATATTTCCTCTGCTCCTCTTCCATCACTCCCTATGGAAAACCTGGAGTTGGTTGTACATGAATCTTCTGTCATTCTATTAGTGACATTTCTCCTGCTCCTTTCTCAAGCCTCCTAAATTCAAATATATCACTAACTCAACCTGCCCTTCTCCGATAGGTCACTAAGATTTCCACCTCCACTGTACTCCCATCCAAAATATTCTCATTCTCATTCTCTCTTTCTCTCTCTCTCTCTCTCTCTCTCTCTCTCTCTCTCTCTCTCTCTCTCTCTCTTCCTCTCTCTCTCTCCCCTACCTCTTTAAACTCCAAATTCTTGTCTTCTTGATCAAGCCTGGGTATTATTTTTTGGTGTCCCTCTATCCCAGAAATAAACAGGACTAGAATCTAGTCTCACATATTTTCCTGCTAAGACCCTCCCCCATGCCTTATGGCACTAGCAAATCAGAAGGATGAAAACACCAACCCCCTCCCTATCCCATGGCAGAATCATTCCTTAGGTCTTTAGAATTAATTTGGTACTTGAAAAGGAGCCTTCTGGGGTGGTATGATAGCATCCCCTTAGTACTAGAAGGTTATGCCACAGGCCAAATCCAAGATGTCCACCTCATAATCTACCTTATGTTTAGGCCAAATTGGACCACTAACCTTCTCTATATTACCTAACACATGCCAAAATGGATAGTGATGAACCTGAAAGGACAAGCCACTGAGGGCAGTTCGATACAGTAGAAAATGCATTGGTTTTGGAATCAGAGGACATGCATTCAAAACCTGCCTTTGATCTTCATTGCCTTTGTGTCCTTAGACTACTCACTTCAATTTCTTGGGCCCCACCTCAGTTTCCTCTTATGTGAAATGAAGGAGTTGAATTTGATGGTCTCTACTGTCTCCTCCAGCTCTAGATCTACAATCTCTTTGATTTCTGAGTCAGACACCCAGACCCCACAGGAAGTCCCTACTCCCCCCACCCTGCCCCATGATTTGTCCTGGAAGAGATGGGGGAGGGGGATCCTAGTCAGGAGGTCTTCAACTAGTACAGACAAGTTTTGTCGGTGACAAGACGTCTAACATACTCAAAACTTACAAAGCTTAACAGATCTCAGTAAACATTTCTAAGTAGGATGAGCAATGTAGAATCCACTCATATGGATGGCAAAGGTCACTTTTATTGACCCAATTCTTTTTGCCAGTAACCAGCCATGAAGACCAGAGATGATAAAATAATCATCTGAAGAAGAGACTTAAATAGCAAATCACTACATTAATTTGTAGAATTCCAAACCATGTTCCTTCTTCTTAAAAACAAGAACTAAACCAAAATGATTTTAAAGGGGAAAGAATCACTAATGATCCCATTCAAACCAAAACCAGACTTTTGTATTTTCTAAATTCCCATTTCCCAAATTAATTTGGCCACAGGATATGATAACATTTGAAATATATCGATGGGATCCATGTATGTTGGTCAGGCAGCTGAAGAGGATGGAATAGCCCTAAGCCAAAAAGGGGGGATTGCAGTGGGAAGGATTTGGGAGCATCACAGAGGAAACAAAACCTGTTTTCTTACAGAAAATTGCCACACAACATATTTTTGATGGACATGTAATTTTGTATACCATATTTGGGAGAGGAAAATGCCGTAACACTGAAATTTTCTCATGCACCAACTATTCACAGCTTAGTAAATGACCTGGTACTATAGAACAAGAAACAGTATGGGAAATTGTTCTGAATCTGCTAATACAGTACAAAAGTGGATGATTGTTACAGTTTTGGGGGGTCAGGCTGTATAGGTTTCACCTATACCCTTCCTCAACAGGCTCTGGGCATCCCCCGGCTCCCGGCTTCCGCTTTCTCCAGGAGAAACAGCTGCACAGAAAACTTAAGACACAGGGCTTGCTTCTTGCTACTTTCTCTTAGGCTTGGCGTGGCTGGAACTCCCTCTCATTCTCTAATCTTGGTGTAGCTGGACTTTCTCTTCTTTAGAGCACAACACTTGCCTCTAGCTATGTTCTCTAAACTTGGCGTGGCTGGACTTCCTTCTGCCTCCGGGTAGCCTATATTTAAGTCCTTTCTCCAGGGCCCCTTAGGGCCCCTCCCCTGGCCTTGCCCTCGCCACAGGGAGCCAATTGTGCATCACCCTGAAGGTGGAGAGATAATCCTGCTTATCGCAAACAGGTGCAACCTTTGCATTCTGCCCTCAGGTGATCACGGGCCTCCTCTTTGAGCCCCAACAGATGATCAAGATAGCGTTCAGACCCAACCAATATTCCATGTCTCAAATTCTCTGTGGAAGGAACATCATTCTTAGCAGGCAACTATTCCTCCAACTTCTATTGTACACAATGACTATGTACAATGCCCCATTACCACCTCATGCCCTCTTGGCAACCCTTGTCCATGGAGTTCTTTGAAAAATCTAAGAACTGCATATGCATCACAGTACTTTAAATAAAAATCAGATAAATCTTTAACTCGACTTCCCAACTTAGACTTCAGGGGCAAAACAGAGAGGGCAGTGGAAGCTTAGAAGGCAAAAGTCAAGAGGGTGAAGTGGAGAGGCAGTCCTCATCAGTAGAGAAGCACAGTTAGGACTCAGGGCATAAAAATCAAGTTAAAGTTAAGTGTTGTGCACAGAAAACTATGGTCCTTACAGAAAAAATTCAAGGAAGGCTATGTGGTATAATAAAGAAAGAAAATGAACTGGATGGGGCATCAGAAAACCTGAGGTTCTCCTTCTGGTTTTGCCACTAACTAGCTATATGACTTTGGACAGCTCATTTAACCTCTGTACATCTCAATTCCATCATATATGGAGAATAGGGATTGCTGATCCCTAAGTTCCTTTTGAAAGTAAATAATACACTGAGTCAGTAGATTATATGCTCTTTAAGGTTAAGGACTGTAGAGTTGTTGGGTTTGGTTTTTTTTTTAATCTCTGTATCCCTGGCACCTGGCACAGTATTTGGCTCATGGTAGGTACTTAATTAATATGTACTAGATGAAATGGAATCTACAAATTATCCCCTGCTTTGTTCAACTTCTAGATCTAAACTGAACCTACAAGTCTATTCCCTTCATCCTGAAAGGGAAGGTTAACCACAACATTCCTGCAATAAAAGAATTCTAATAAGGATAACCAATAATAATCAACAATTCTATTTTAGCACTCAAAACACACCAAAAAATGCCTTGTGTCTCAATAGCTCCTCACACTTCAAAGCTCTCTTCCATTTCCACAGAGAACAAATTCTGTGTATACAAAGCTGACCTTGGGCAATGATGCTACTCTTCACTAAACACATCCCTTATATTGGCAAGCAGTATTTCCTTTAAATGTCTACTTTACAAACGATGGAAGGAATTAGGTCAGGGAAATCTGAGCTCAAATGTGATCTCTGACATTTACTAGACAGTATAATAGTAAGTCATTAAAAGCATCTGAACCTCAGTTTCCTCATCTATGAGATGGGGCAATAATAACTGTTATTACAGGGTCCAAATAAGATAATGGTTATGCTGCTTTGCAAACCATAAAATAGCATATAAATGTCAACTTACTATCGTGTCTGATAAGTATAGAGAAGAGGGAAAAGTGAGTAAAATTCATAAAATATTTTAGGCCAAAAGAGATAATACCTGCCCAAGTAAGGAGGTCCCTTGAGTACACCAGAGTGGGAACAAGATGGAAGAGATTGTAGGGGAGAAAGAGTGAAAAAGTGAGAAGGAGAGAACTAAGAATGATTACATGAAGCCTTATTAAAGAAGAAAAGGAATTGTCAGCCAAGAAGCATTAATTAAAACCTACTAGATGCCATAGACTATACTAACCACTACATTGTGGAGGAGGAGAGTGGTTTTCTAAAAGAAAAATTTTTATGCATAAGCATATTCAGGTAGATAGTGGTATAATGGATATATTCCTTGGGTTCAGAAACCTCTGTACATGCTAGTTTCCTGATTATGAGAAAATTAACTTCTCTGTGCTCCTCTAAAACTGTAAGTTGCAGACAAATCTGCATTAGTGAAGGCACTTTCCATACAGGGAACTCCTTAACCAAAGAAATTATTAGTCTAGACCTCCCCCCACCAAAAAAAATCAACCATGAAAATGATTCAGGAGATAAACAGCTAAGAGAATAGTTTAGCGTCCTATGGAAAACAAGATTCAAATTATCTGTATCCACTCCATTTAAAAGAAACTGATTATAATTGTCTGAGTGTGACTGACTGGTCAATATTTATAATGTGTAACTTTCTTTTAAAGTAAGAATGGAGTTCGATTCTTCCAAAACTCTTGACTGGAATGGGTTAGTCATGGTCCTGCCTGTAAGCAGAAGGATGGACTATATGTCCCCAGAAGGCCCTTCCCAGAACCCTGGGACTGGTCCTCCCCTATATGGCCATGGAGTTTGCCTGCCTCACTTGTAAAATGTAGGAAGTAGAACAAATGTATGACATGTGCCATGGACACCAATGGCAGCCTGGATGACACTGATGGAAGGATGTGCAATTGAATTAGTGGATAGACAGTGACTGTCATTGGTAATAATTTCTTATTATGTTAGGCCATCTACATGCTGATCAATGTGAGGCAATGGGCAGTTGCTTATACCCAACATAAATCATTATTGATTGTATACCAATTCCTGGACATAATCAGGAGCTATAGACAAGGGGGCAATATTATCTTAAATACATATGTCATTCCTATCTGGAGCCTAACTGGCATTTTGCAAAACAGCAGCATTACTACCACCAGTAGTGTTATTATTGATGATGGGGAGTGGGGGTGGGTGCTGAGGTTGGGAAGGAGGGTGACTGTAAGTGAATAAAAACACCCAGGATGCAACCTCCACCTGAGAAAATACCCCATCCTATTAGAGATTAAAAATGGGAATTCTCTCATACCCATATTGGATTCCTGTGTGCAAATGTAGGACTTGGCAACATGCTGCTCTTAATCTGATTTATGCACCAATTTATTTTATACATTAGGCACACTGTATGCAGCCTGACTGATGCATAAAAATTTCATGCAAAAAAGGACTTACTCTCATACAACTGCCTTTCAGTTATTATTACCTCTTGTGGTTAGCATCATACGGCAGGTAGGAAAAATGACTCCACACACCAAATGCATTTTGCGCACTATACAAACATTCTGATCTGTTTCCATTTCACCTCAGTTCAAACTTTGCAGAGCTAAAAAGTGCTGTCTTTTAGAGGGGCTGAATCTTCACTTTCTGAAATCCCTTTGGCATGACAAAAATCCACTTATGCAGAAGACTCAGACATCCCATGTTCAATAAATGAGAATATATAATCTACAGATGATTCAGAGATACAGATGTGGATTGATAAAAGCTACATATATGTTTATAGCTCTCCATATATATATGGAAAGAGAGAGAGAGGAGAGAGAGAGAGAGAGAGAGAGAGAGAGAGAAAGAGAGAGAGAGAGAGAGAAAGAGAGAGAGAGAGAGAGAGAGAGAAATATATATACATGGCCGGGAGTACTTGTTCTGGTTAATTTTTATCAGTATCCTATATTTTCTCCTCCATGAAAGAAGTATATTTTTGCATCACTTTTATAATTACCTTTTCAGGCATGTCTCATCAGAATATTACCAACCTCCCCAAAACACACACACACACACACACACACACGCACACGCACATGCACAAAGAAAACCCCATCACATTTTCTGTAGGGTTTTGAGTTAGGAAAGAAGAAAATCAGCCTGAAAAAGCATCTTTCTGTATTTTCCTTTTATTAGAAGTCTCCTTTCATCCAGGAAATATGGGACCTGAAATAAATTGTACCATCCTGCCTTTTTTTTTATTCAAATCCTTGCCAGCGCTAGGCAGTATGCAAATGAAAACAGGTTGATAAATGACTGCCTGATATTTTCCAGACATTTTTCTCTCAGAAGTGCTCTAAACTGATGTAGCTCAAAGAGAATAAGGCGCATTAAGTCATTATATCAATTTTTGTTACCCAGATACTTCAGTCCCAGTTAAGAGCTGACAGCCGATATAAAACAAGGCAAGGGCATCATACGACTCCATCGATCAAATCTTGGCGTAGATAGATTGCCTATTACACAAATAGAAGCCGTAGCTTCAGTTTGTAGTTTTATGCTCTCCAATTAAAGGATAACTGGGTACTTTCCCATAAATCTGCTAATTGCAACAGAATTAATTTAACAAATTTCTCCAAGCACAGAGGAAACAGTGATTGGTTAAGCTAATGCAAAGTAGCGCAGGTTGTCACAAAGCTCCCTCCATAACAGCCTTTTTCCTCTACCTGGATTGGGCAAGGTGTCACAAGTATTTAGCGCCATTGTGGGGCTCTGGCAACAGACAGCTGACAAGCAGAAACCACTGCACAAATAGAAGATAATTTATTTGCTGTACTTTCTCCTCTTCCACCCACTTCCCCTCCCCCACCCTGGAGCATGAAATAACTCCCTCTTTGCATCTAATTAATGTTTCTCTTCAAGCGGGGCTGTTTTTCTAAATCAGTATTACACCAGCCAAAGCATTATATCACGGAAAGGGTTCCCTCAGCGGCACTCAGAAAACAATAGGAGTGATCTGCAAAAATCAGAGAAGCCTTCTGACTGCCTACCTGCCTACCCGCCAACCTGTCTAGTGTTGGGGAGAAGGAAGGAAAGGAGCAGCACCTGGGCTTATTAATTGGGCACAAACAACAGGAGACTTTCTCATAAGAGTTCAGAGAACAATAAAGCCAGAAACATCCCATCAGGAATGACTCATCTTGGCCCAGGAAAAGAAATGATGAAACATTTCCTTCAGTGGAGAGGTGGAGGACACCAGGAACTGAATGCTGCATACCCTGCAATCACAATAGTTTTGTTGGTTGGCTTTGCTTAGCTGATTTTCTTTGTTACTAGGGAAGACCCCATGTGGATGGAACACAAGGAGAAATTACTTTTGTGTAAAAACAAAAGGCATCAATAGAATTTTGCAAAGACAAACCAAAAGAAAGAAATAGTCTAGGAGGCATGATTCAGAGAGTCAATAGCACAGATGAGCTCAGGAATTCCTTAATTCAGTGTTCTAAGTCAAGGTTTCCTAAGCTGGGGCCCTTTAATTCATAGGTTAATATTTTGATGGCTATTTCAATATGAGTGATTTTCTTTGGCATTTAGGTGACACAAGGGAAGGAATGTTGAACTTTGAATTAGAAGACCTGAATTCAAATCTTACTTCAGAGACTTAGTAGCTTTTACCTCACTCATCCTCAGTTTCCATAATTGTAAAACAGGAGTAATATTAGCATCTTCAACAAAGGGCTATTGTAGGGATCAAATGAGGTAACGTTTTAGAGAATTTTGTACACCTTAAAGAATAAAAATGCTAATGATTATTTTTATCATCATCATCATCATCATGGGTCCATAGCCTCCGCCTTATTGCCCAAGGGATTCATGACACAATAAAAGGTTAGGTTATAGACCCCAAAATGTGATGATTACAAAATTATTCTGGCCATCTACTATACCCATTGTCATTTCATTTGCCTTGCCCCCCTACCTCCAACTCAGAAACCTGGATTATCCTACTGAGAAACTAGACAGCTTTAGGGGGAGGTAGTTGAGAGCGACAGTTAATATAGTATGTCATGCAAATGGGGTCCATAGGTAACAAACACTGGTGTACCTCTGAAACATCCAAAGTATGCTTTCCAGAGATTTAAGAATTTAAATGCATTTAAAGTACCTGAAACGTCAGCACCAATATAAAGATATAATAGGTAACACTGTATGTGTAGCAAAGGATTTTCCTAATGTAAGAGTGGGGTGTTGATTGAATAAATTATTCTAGTCACCTCAGCCCACTTAAAGTGATAAGATGTTGGTACCTCAGCCAGGTGAAAATAATCAATCTCAATCATAGGCTTTAGTTTCAACCAACCAGACTGAATTAGAAAAGTCCCTGGAACTAAATGACATTGCACAGGAGTTGTTTGTGGCTAGCCTGATGAAAATTGGTCATATGATAGGGGTCTTTTAGGCTATGTTTTATAACAACTGTTCTTCCCATACCATCTCAACACATGTGCCTCTCTTAAAAGGTATTGAGGCTGGCTGTCCAAATTGATTCTCAACTAACAGTCTTAGAAGGGAAACACACTGGTGGGGGCTCATAGCTCTATAGCCCAAGAAAAGACACACCCCCAACACCATGAGATAACTCCTAGAACCTTGAAGGGAGATGCAATCAAATTTTGAGAACAACTCATCAGGCAGGGGGAGTTGGGATTATCACCTTGGACCATGTCCTATACTAACATTCAAGGCCCTCCATCATCCAGCATCACTTTATATCTACAGTCTTATCTTCTAGTACTCCCATCCAAGTACAGTAGCTTCTGATCAAAAATGTCTTTTTAAGTTTGACAACCACTCTACATATTTTATATGTAGGCATATAAACAACCCTTTCAGGTATATACTAGAGGTATCAAAAACCTCATTTCATTGATGAGGCAACTGAGGATCAGATTGTTAAGTGAAGTCACTTGCCTTTGGTCACCCAATGAGGGTGAGATAATGGGGTGGAGCCAGATCTTCCTGATTCCCTTTATCCATTGTACCATGCTTGTAGGGTTAGTTGGGGGCCTAAAGACAAAAGGTTGTACATTTTTTGTGGCAGCAAAGAACTCAAAACAAAGTGGATGCCCATGAATGGGGAACAGCTAAATAAATTATGGTACAGAAATGTAATGGGATATTACTAAATATTAGAAATAATAAAATTATTTTATTATTAAAGGAGGCAGCTATTAAAGAAGCTCAATGGATAGAATGCTGGGCCTGGAGTCAGGAAGACCTGAGTTAAAATCTGGTCTCAAACACCTACCAGCTACATGATCCTGTGCAAGTTACTTAATCTCTGTTTGCCTTAATCCACTGAAGTAGGAAATGGTAAACTACTCTAATATCTTTGCCAAGAAAACACTAGAGTATGGTCCATGGGGTCACAGAGATTCAGATATGATTGAAAAACTAAACAAAAGAAATAATAAATATGAAGAATTCAGAGAAGCACTGGAAGACTTATAAGAACTGATGCAGAGTGAAGATCTAGGAAAACAATATGCATAGTACCAGTAATGCAAATAGAAACAACAACAACATAATTGAATGCTATCACCTTGGCTATGGAAAAGATCTGAGAGAATGCTTCTTTCTCTTTTCTCTGCAGAAGCGGGGGATTACAGATGTGAAGTGGGGCATATACAGTCAAACACGGTGGATGCACTGGTTGTTTTGAACTCGTTTTCTTCCTCATAAAGAATGGCTCTTTGAACAGGGGGAGAAGAGGGGATATTTTTAGAAATGCTTATCATTAAAAATAAACAGAATTGATGCAGTTATATGATGTATTATAGAATTGTGAGGGGTGGATACCACCACTAACAAAGTAAACAAAAAGGTGGAAATTCTCTTCTTTTTTTTTAATTTATTGACTTGTTTATTTACTTTTAGTTTACAAGATTCAGTTACAGAATCACTTGAGTTTCAGATTTTCTCCCATCCCTTCTCCCTCCCCCTCCCCCCATGGTGGTGTACAATCATGTATAGGATCTGCAAATGCTTTCACATTGTACAATAGT
>CM053598.1:44211474-44251722 GCA_028646575.1 Pseudocheirus occidentalis | reverse complement strand
TGTCTTTTAACTGTGCATTGCTGAGAAGAGTCCAGTTTATCAAGGTTGGTCACCACACATACAATGTGTCTGTGACTGTGTACAGATTTCTCCTGGTTCTGCTCTTTTCACTTAGCATCAATTCATATAAGCCTCTCCAGGTAATTATGAAGTCCATCTCCTTCCCATTTCTTATAGCACAATAGTATTTCATTACATTCATATACCATAACTTGTTCAGCCATTCCCCAATTGACAGGCATCCCCTAAGTTTCCAGTTTTTTGCTACCACAAAGAGAACTGCAATAAATATTTTTGTACATATGGGTCCTTTTCCCACTTCTAAGATCTCTTTGAGATACAACCCCAAAAGTGGTATTACTGGGTCAAAAGGCATGCAATTACTTATAGTCCTTTGGGCATAATTCCAGATTGCCCTCCAGAATGGTTATATCAGTTCACAGCTCCACCAACAATGCATTAGTGTTCCAATTTTTCCACATCCTCTCCAGCACTTGTCATTTTCCTGTTTTGTCATCTTAGCCAATCTGACTGGTGAGATGTGGTACCTCAAAGTTGTTTTGATTTTTATTAGAAATTCTCTTCTGATCAACTCCTCTGCAGTTCCAATGCCACTCCATCATCATGACAATTCTTCTCTCTCCCAATTCTAAATATATGACCTCAGAGCCTATCTAATCCAACATCCTTATTTTATAGATGAGGAAACAGACCAAGGACTAGACAGATTACGTAATTTGCACAAGGATACATATGGAGGAGACAGAGCCAGGATTCAAACCCAGGTACTCTGATGCCTAAGCTAGCATAGTTTCCATTTCACCACATTACTTCTTCCAACTGGACATATGCAGACATCATGGTCTACCATCTTTACCAACGTGTCCTCACTGGTCCTGTGGCTAGGGAACATGACCAATCTGCAAGAGTCATCCAGGAGGAGGTAGGTCTATTTCTTAAGTCAACTGAAGTCTCCCTTCTTTTGGGGGTAGGAGAATGGGTTGGTCTAAAGTAACCTCTGAGCTACCCCATACACTTCCACAATCTCTTATATTTAAAAAGCCACTGGTGAACAAAACTGCCTTTTTGGTACATGTTTGCACACCTACATTTTCAAATCCCAAAGGAAAAACAGGCATGGACTCTCAAAAGCCTTCTCACGGCAGTAAGCTACACTTCTTTATAAGCCTCTGGCAAAAAATGCCCGAGACTTTCTTTATATTTATTGGTATCGTTATGCGTAGAGTAACAATCCTAGAAGCAGGGCATGACTACGCTAGTTTTATGTCTGGCAAAATCAGTGTCTGTATTATCTGAACTCACAAAGACTATAAAATTAAATTTAAGTGACTCACTTAACTACCAGAAGGAGAAAAGATCCAATTTTAAAAGTGAAAAGGTAAAAAAAAAACCCAATTGCTTCTGTTTGGTAGGCATTTATTCTATAAATAAGTAGGAAGGGCACGTCGAGAAATAACGACTTGTAGTCACATTTTCACAGGAATGACGAGTACCTGAGTATGGAGAAAAAAGAGTTCTCTTCCTTTGGGGCTAGAATGTTTCTCTCTATACTCGTCTGTTGCACCAAGAAAGCCTCACATTTCTACTCCTTTGAGGATCCTGGCTCGTTCCTAAAGTCAAATTTTGATTACATGTGCTTATAGAGGAGAGAATCCAAAAATCATTTCTGCTTGGTATTAGAACACACTGTTGTCTTTAAATCTGAAAATATATCTGTGTGTCTGGGAAGTCCAACCATTTCCATAAAAGCAGTCTCTCCAGAGAGTCAGAGCTGAATCCTGGAAAAAGCATTGGACTGCAAACTCTCAAGATATGGGTTCAAGTCCTGGTACTTGATAACCAAGTGATATTAAGGAAATCACTTAAATTCTCTGAACCTCTGTCTCTTCAACTGTATAAATTACTTTGTAAATTATCATATATGTACTAATGGAAGTATAAGGCATTCTTACTATCATAAATTAGACAGGTGGGTTCATAAACTCAGAGGCATTCTTCATTCTTCCTTCTCTCTTAGACCCCATATCTGAATCTTGTTAATTCGTCTCTATGACATCTCTTACTTCTATCCCCTTCTCTTCACACACTGTGGCAGCATCAAGGGTATCATTCCTTTTGTTGTTGTTGTTGTTGCTTTTTGGAGGGCAATTGGGGTTAAGTGACTTGCCCAAGGGCACACAGTTAGTAAATGCTAAATGTCATCAGGTAGGATTTGAACTCAGGTCCTCCTGACTCCAGGACCAGTGCTCTATTCACTACTCCACCTAGCTGCCCCACAAGGCCACCATTCTTGATCAACCACATTTCAACTTTCACCTGGATTACTACAACAGATTCCTAACCAGAATACCTCCTTCTAATCCTTCCTCCCTCCAATCCACCCTCCACAGAGTTACCAAAATAATCTTTTTAAGACATAGGTTTAACCATGTCTCTATAGTACTCAAGGATCCTCAGTGGCTTCCCATTGCCTTTATAATAAGGTATGGATGCTTCAGTTTAACATCCAAAGACCATCACAGGGTTCCATCTTACCTTTATACGACTTATTTCATATTAATATCTTTCATACATTCTCTGGTTCAGACAAACTGGTCTTGCTATTTCCCAGACCTCCAGCTCTCTCTACCTCCTCCTAGATAAAGCCTTTCTTTATACCTTTAGCTGTTAGTGTTGTCTTCTTCATTTAATTATATTGTATTTACTTATCTACAAACTACTATTCCCTTTTGTTTTTGTATTTCTAGCGCCTAGTACTAGAACTGGCATAATGCTTATTGAATGCTTGTTGAGTTGAAGAGAATCAATCAAGAACAATCTATAGGTACCTACTATGTGCCACACATTTCACTTGGATCTTGGGATACCAAAAAGAAATGAATGAAACAATCCATCCTTGCATGGAACTTCTACTTTAATTAAACCATCCCATAAAAGCCAAATTGCCAGAGAGCACCCTAAAAACAACCAGACTCTTGACCAAAAGAACCAAATAATCCGTGGAGGTAACTGATGCACCATTTTTGAACCATGTCTACACAAGGGATGACATACAATAAACATTTAATAAATGCTTGTTGACTTGACCTCCATGGGAACAACTGACCCAGCCACTCTTTTCTGAATTCCAATGCTCATCATGAAGCCAAAGGAAGAAGCAAAAGGAAAGAAGAAGACCCCCAAATGGTATATCTTCTCATCTCTAGTCTGGAGTCTCTGGAGATGGCACTACATGTATTTTCTCTTCACAGGACCTGCTATCAAAAGATGGGCATTCCATACCATTGGAATGGTGCAGCAGGCTAAATTCTGATGGGGTGAACATTATGAAGTTTGCTACTAAGGAAGGAGAAATAGACCCCAGGACCAATCCAATCCAGCAGTCATGTATTAAGTGCCTACAATGTATCAGACACTAGAAACATGAGAACAAACTGTAAAATAAGCTCTGCCCTCAAGGGAGGAGGGGAATAAAACATATAAGCATACTATAAAGATAAGTACATACATGACAACTTGAGGAGGGTGTAAGATTCAACAAATGGGAGAATCAGCAAAGGCTTCCCCCAGAGCAACGGTTCTCAACCGGTGGTTTATGTTCAATTTGTAACAATGAAAATACATCCTGCCTATCAGAAAGATTCATAACAGTAGTAAAATTACAGTTATGAAGTAGCAACAAAAATAATTTTATGGTTGGGGGTCTCCACAACATGAGGAATTGTATTCAAGGGTTGCAGCATTAGGAAGGTTGAGAACCATTGCCCTAGAAGATGCCAACCAAGTTGGGCATTGAAGGAAGCTAGGATTCTAAGAAGTAGAGATGAAGAGGGAATGGATTCCATTCACAGGATACAAAAACATGGAGGTTAGAGATTTGGTGCCAAGTTCAGGAAATAGCAAGTAGATAATTTTAGGAACAGAACATCTGAAAGCCTAGAAAGGCAAAAGCTAAATTGTGAAAGATTTTAAATGCCAATCTGAAGAATCTGTATTTTACTCCAGAGATAGCAGGGAGCCATTGAGTTTTCTTGAGCAAGGGAGTGATGAAGTGAGACCTATACTTTCAGATTTTCAAAGCTGTGCAGAAGGTAGATTTGGAGAAATGAGCTGAGGAGGGTGTTACTGGAATCAAAGACTTTAGAACTAAAAAGGACATCAGAAAAAATAGGGTAGAAATAAAGTAACAATTCTCTGATTTCACAGTTGATGAAACTGAGTCCTATAGAGGTTGTCACTTTTAGTTTGCATTGGAAATAAGATTCAGTTAACAAACCTTTATGAAATGCTCACGATATTCCTGGAATTGTTCCACAGGATAAAAAGGAAACAGTCCTTACCCCTCAAGGACAAGTTAGGACCCTGACTCAAACTCAAGCCTTCGGAATGCCATCCTTTCTGCAAATTGCAAGCCCTTCTTTCTAACGATCCTGATCCTAACAGATGTAGTTCATCCTTTAGAAGCAGGGAACTCTAAAAATACAGAAAAAGGAAAGATAAGAGATGCTGGATCACACCAAATCACCATTCCGCACCATATAACCCTGAAATTCTGGAGTTATTGGGGGTCCTTCCCAGGGCATTTTGTCCATCCTCCTGCCACTGGTTGGTCTTTTACCTTACCCAGCCTAGGAAAATAAAAGCTATTCTTTATTTTAAAGCTCTGCAGAAATCCCTCCTTGTTCTTTAAAGCTCTCAAGAAACCTTACTGCCAAGAAATTTTTCCTTTTGCCTAACCTTCGTCCCTCCTGCTATAGCTAAGCAATACAATGGCTCAGCATCAATGGATTTGCTCAGTATAAACATTTCACCCTGGTCATAGTAGCAATATTCTTACCTCTCTCTGGACCACAGGCAGGACCAGCACTGACCTCCAAGCACTTACCTATGACTACTTGGAATCCCCTGCCTACCTATATATATATATATATATGAAATAACAATAACAGCAACTGATGGTTACATAGTGCTTCAGGGTTTGCAAAATGTTTCATACGCATTATGTCTCTTAATCTTTGCAAGGTCTCCACAATTTGCAATAGTTGTAATTGCCAACTTTTACAGATGAGGAAACTGAGTGCACACATGGCTTTCTAAGCCTCACCCAGCTAGCCAATGTCCAAGGTCAAATTCAAACCCAAGTCTTTCTGATACCAAGTCCATCACTCTATTCACCATGCCAGATCGTCTCTAAGGACATGGGACCATAAGCATCTTCACATTTCAAACAGCAAGACGATCACTACAGGCATAAAATAAATAACAAAGACACTGGAATTGTAGAGGACTTTGGTTCAAATTCTAGTCTTGCTACTTGTACCAAGATGATCTTGGTTTAGTCATTAACTTGTAAGCCTCAGTTTCCTCATCTGCAAAAATGAAAGGGTTAGACTAGAGCAGTGGTTCTCAACCTTCCTAATGCCGCGACCCTTTAATACTCATATATGGGCGTATCTGCATGTGGGCAGACCTGCCTGGAGACAGATAGAGGAGCTGTGTCTCAGTTCCTAAGACCATCAGAAAGATGTGCTTTCTGATGGTCTTAGGCAACCCCCAAAGGGGTTGCAACCCACAGGTTGAGAACCACTAGACTAGAGGGTCTCTAAGATATCTTCCAGTTTTAGAGCTAAAATCTTATGTCTGCAGATTCTTAATATTAATTAGATGCTACTGAATAATAATGTCAACATTGAAAATATTAAGTAAGTTTGTAATCATAAATTCAATAATTAGTATTCATTTATTAGAAACAACCTGACCTTATAACTCACAGAAAAATTCATAGTAATTTAATATTAATTGAGTAGATACAACATTTAGGACACCACGCAGTCCCCTTCTGCCTGGGGAAAGGAAACCCCTTCCTTTCAGATCTGATCAGAGATGACAGAGACATTCCTATCAGTGGGCATAGAATAAGACGCAAGAGCAAAGGTACTGGAAGCCTGTAGCAGGCAAGGGGGCAAGGGAAAGAAAGAGAAAGACACCCAGGAACTCTGCCTGCCTGCCTACCTGCCTCCCTGCCACCAAAAAGTAGAGTACAGAGCATTTTATTCCCCATTAATTTGGATATACAGTATTTTCCTAGCACACAATGTTCTTATAAGGTTATGAACTGGTTTGCGTCGTTCCATTGCTAGAATTTAATACTGTACTAAGTGTGATATATCTCATCCGTGATTAATCCTGCCCAGTTCTACTGCAAGTTTCTATAAAAACCAACTTGAAATACAGTACTCTTAAAGCCCTTGCCAAACCTGCAAGAAGCGATATTAATACGGCTCCATTCCAGACAGGCATGTCTAACTTACCCAGAGACAATCTGCATGTTCTCCCTTCACGCACCCGCAGATGGCTATTTATCCCATCACTAAAGCCTAGAAGATTCGGGAAGTGCTGACCCTGTCTGGTTTACAGCAGCATTATTAATACTGCTCAACAACAAAGTAAAATTACAGATAAAATCTGAATAGGCCCATTATTGTTTTTAGAGGGAACTAAATAAGCTATATAATTTGCTCAGACCCTGCAGAATGCTTGGCAAGGCAGCATGAGAGGAAATGCATGGCGCCATGGAGATCCTTGCCACCTGAACCCTGGGACTGTGTAAATCCCAGCCTCGAAGGCCATGAATTAAAGCAGATGAAAGTTTTTAAATGTCAGACAGGCCCCTAGGGATGGGTATGTTTTATGTTTTGTTTTGTTTTTAATACAATGAACATTGATTCCCGCAAAAAAAAAAAAGTGAAAATGATGCTTTAACTTCACCCACTTTCTGTATTTTGTTTTGTTTTGGTTGTTTTCTTCTGGAGTTCCATTTGTCTACCTTTGAGTATTTGAGGATCTAAGGAACTGGGTCTGTCTATTCTGAGTGAAACATTCAGGGCTTCTGCAAAAAGGAAAAGAAGTGTGACCACATTCAAGATGTCTCTTCCCTTTTCAAACTTCCCTTCATAAAAAAACATTCCCCAATTCAAATACAAAAGTCCTTGGGAAGCTTGAAAGTAGAACAAATTTATAATTTGTTGTGATTTCTCTTTGCAACATACATAGTGACAAGAGTCTCACAAGATGGACAGGTACAGACAGGTTGCTATGCACATCGATGAGATGACGGATACATTTATTAGAGAATATTTGAATATTTCCAATAAAATCCATATGTAATTGTTGGGTTTTAGAACCGTAAAATATTTTATTAACTAGCTTTCATCTTCTACTGGACTTGATTTAACAAACACTTATTTAGAAATGGCTGTGAATAAAGTTAAGCTATACTAAGCTGTGTGGGAGAGAGAAAATTTAGATAAGACAAGGACGATGCCTTCGTGGAGTTTGCAGTCTAGTAGATGGCACTGGACACATATGCTGATTACTATGAAGGTGGTACGATATAATGGGAAGAGGACTGGATTTGGATAAAAGCCTGCCCTGCTTCTTATTACCGACTATTAAATGATGGAGAAATTCAGACGCTGGTAAACTGGAAATGAGAACTCCACAGGGTTTATTAGTAGGACAGCTCATCTGTCTCCAAGAAGGCATCGTTTAACTCCATCAAAAGGAAAGTGCAGAAAGCTTCGAGAGAGTCGGGATTCTTGGCTCAGTAAGAAGGCAGATGAGATTCAATTTTATGCCAACAGCAACAATCCAAAGTGCTTCTATGGTGCCCTGAAAACTATTTATGGGCCAAAGACCTCCAGTACATCTCAACTACCTAGCCCTGATGAAGCCACAGAGATGAGTGATAAAGATATGATCCTGGAGAGATGGGCTGAACACTTGCATAGGGTGTTCATAGTGTCATCAACCAGTGCTGAAGCCATAGACTCTATGCTTCATGTTGCAGTCCATCACATTCTTGCTAATCCTCCAGCTGAAGAAAAGGCATTGAATGCCATCAGACTCCTCTCCAGTGGCAAAGTTCCCCAAATGGATTCCATCCCGAAAGAGAGATCTACAAGCCACTGCTGGTACAGAAGCCGACTAAATCTTCCAGATCACAAGGCAAGGGGAAATTATTCCCCAAGAGATCAACAATGCCTCCAACGTCTCTCTCTATAAAGTAAGAGGAAACAGGTTGCCCTGTGTTCTCCTTAATAAGCTGATCCTTCCCTGCAAGATGGCCATCTGCCCAAAAACCAGCGTGACTTAAGAAAGGGCCAAGAAATGGTAGACCCAATGATTGCTGCCCAACAACTCCAGGAGAAATGCCACGAGCAGAACAGAAATCTACATGATATACCGAGGCATTTGATACTGTCAGTCATCGGGAAGATCACAGAAAAATTCGGTTGCCCAGAGAAGCTCATCAATATTGTGTGCTAGTTTCATGATGGCATGGTTGCACAAGTTCTGGATGAAGAGCTCTCATGAAGGTGTTATCATGCTTCCCAGTCACCACTGCAGTGGAGCAGGGTTGTATTCATGCTCCTATCCTTTTTAGCATGCTGTTTTCCTCAATGCTATCAAATGCGTTCAGTGAGGATGAAAATAGCATCAAGGTCAGCTCTTATACTGATGTTACACTATTTGACTTGAAAAAGATACAAGCCAAGACCTAAGTGGAAAGAAAGTTGGTGTGCTACTTTCTGTTTGCAGATCACCACATTCAATGAAGCCTCTGAAGCTGAGAGGCAACAGAATATGGATCAATTCTCTGCCACTCGCACTAATTTTGGCCTCATAATAGATACCAAGATAACAGAAGTCTTCTACCAGCCAGCATTGTACAATCCATATATGGAGCCATCAATCATAGGAAAGGGAGAAATCTTGAATGTTGTGGATAAGTTCACTTACCTTGACAGTATACTTTCCAGGGATGTCCACACAAATGATAAGGTTTGCTCAGAGATTGCTCAGTGTTTGGGAGGCTCCAAAATAAGTATGAGAGAGAAGAGGTATTAGACCGACTTTCAAACTGAAGCTCTACAGAGCCATTGTGCTAACTTCACTGTTGTATACCTGTGAAACCCAGACAGTCTATCAGCACCATGCCGGAAAACTTCCACTTGAAAATTGTCTTAGGAAGATTCTAAAGATTACCTGGCAAGATAAGGTACTGGACACTAAAGTCCTCCTGAGCTGTTGCCAAGTATTCAGACTCTTCCACAGAGAGCACAACTCTGATGGGCTGGCCATGTAGTCTGAATGCCAAATGAATGCTTTACCTAAAAGACTATTTTATGGAGAACTCCCACAAGGCAAGCATTCATACAATGGTCAGAAGAAGCAGTAGGGAGAAACTCTTAAGGTTTCTGGAAAAACTTTAGTATCAAATGTGAGATATGGAAGATGCTGGCACAGGACCACCCAGCATGGCATGCCCACATCAAAGAAGATGTTATACTCCATGAGCAAAGCAGAACCACAGTAGCACAAAGGAAACAGGATACACACAAATCCAGAGACATCTCCATCCCAGGCTACTTGTTCCCAACCTGTGGTAGAGCCCTCTGAACCCAGGTTGGACTGATCAGCCACAGTCAAACATACTGTGCCCTGACCCCAGTATCATGATGCCATTTTTCCTCGTAGAAAATAAAGAACAAATCAGTTTCCTCAATGGTAAAAGGACCAGATTGGATGATCTCTAATGCTCCTTCCAGCTCTAAATCCTGAAATCCTTAATATGTTAGATATGCACAGTTAGATATTCTGTAAATAGACAGGGCCATCACCACATATCAAGGATGTCATGCCACCAAGACCCAACCAAAATCCCTGCTATACCAAATGAAAGAAGTGAGATCTCTTCCAGAATTTAAACACCAGGTTTAAAATGTACTGGCCTGACATCCCAATTGATGTTAAGAAATCACCTCAGGTCCCAATGGCAGCAAATGAGAGAGAGACCTCTACTACCCTGCACAACAGCCCCAATGCAGTATGAATGGAAGGCATGAACTGAACCCCCATTTGCAAAACAGTAACTGTCTTATCAGAAGAGATTTGGTACGATGAGCTCCTAACAGTGTTGAAGTGAGATTATGGTACAAAACATGCCTTTCACCATCAAATCAATCATTCTGTCCAAACTCCTCCATGTTTGGTTTCAGCTTGAACTCTTGTTCTCCGTTGAAGGAAATTAACACAAAATAAGTTTATCTTAATGAGTATGATTCAAATCGATAATGTTAATTGGGCTCCTGGGCATAAGGTAAGAGATGACTTGAAATCAACAAAAGGTTAATGCAGTTCTCCCAACGTGTGGCACCTCATATGATAAATCTATAGCCATTTGAAAATTTCAATTTCATTAACAATGCATTTAAAATGTTAAAAAAAGACAGACACAGCAGTCTCTTTACAAAACCATGCCCTCAGCTCTGACCAACAGGTCTGCCAACGACTGAGAAGCATCCCAAATTGTGTAATTAAGCTACATGTGAGTATTAAGTAGCATGCACAACTGTGATGACTTACTTGAAAACTTTATTTTTATTATAAGAGGCAGAACAGAGTAGTGGAAGGAGAGCTGCCCTTGAAGCCACAAAGACCCGGCTTCACGTCTTGCCTTCAATGCCTGATGACTGTGTGATGCTGATCAAATCACTTAACCTTTCCATGCCCAACTGCCATGTTCTGGAACTCCTATAAAAACAGAGGTCACTAAGCCATGTGTCAGGAACTCTGTGGGTCACGTGTTCACTTAGTTTTAAAATGAAATATCATCTACGTTTTATTGTATTTTATTTACTTTTTATGTACTGTACTTTTTTCCCCCAATTTTCCCAATATTTCCCAATTACTTTTTAATCTGGTTTGTGCTATTAGAGTTGGTTGTCCATGTGTAAAGCACATGCCAATTCTCGAAGACTCCACATTGAAAAAAAGTAACCTTACATTGGTAGAGTTTTCTTAGCCAGAAATTCCTTATGTCAAAGAAATCACAGATGCAGTCCCTATCCCTATCTTTACTTTAACTTCCCTCCACTCTTAACCCCACGTGTGCCACGTGACAGTCTGGAATATTGGTAGGAATATTTCCATCTTTGGAAAATGTTCCATTTCTTTCCATCTCTGATGTTAGCTAGATTCAATCTTTTGGTTGGTAAGAAATGAATGAATCATCTAGAATTTGGGGAGTGTCTACTCCAAATAAGGCATTTGTACTAGCTATTTCTGCTAGCTATATTCTGTACTAGCAGAAGGGCCTATATGAAGAAATATGTGTGAGAAATTATTATTAATAACCAATATCTTAGGGAGATTGAGAGCTCCCCCCTCTTCTTCCAAAGTCCTGACTTGAAGTTCAGTTTTCTTCTAGAACATTACCGAAAATGAGAGTGCATCAACTTTCCCCTATCTTGGTCAGACCCCACCCAGCCTTGCAAAGAATTTAGGGTAAGGAAGCCCACTATGTTCAACTCAAGTTTAGGTGGAGACAGATCCTTTTGTCTAGATAGCCTAAGGCTGAGAGTGACCTGGTATAGCAGGACGTGGTCTGAGTAGAGATCATTTCTCTGTCCAAGGGTCACTCTCAGCCCCACTGGCTACCTACTGATTTGAAGGGCATATAAACTGTGAGCCCCTCTACCATGATTGTCTTTGGTCTAAGAGAGATGGCCAAATGACTGCCTTTTTATTAATAAGCTTCTGGCCTTATTAATAAAATTATTAAACTACCTAAAAGCTACGTCTCTTGAACCTTTTAAAACACTGCATATAAGACATGGTTCAATGCTCTAATGAAGGTTAAAGTTTTGTCAAAGACATAAGGCATATAAATGTGAAAAGAGAGTATTTTTAGATATGGCCAGAGCAGGTATTTGTTTTGCTTGACTATCACAAGAGTTTTCTTTTTCTTATTTGTTCCCCCAGTGGGATAGAGGAAAGAAGGAAAGAGGATAAATTTTCATTAATTAGAAATTTTTAATGTTAATTTTTAAAACTGATATTTATTAAGTATTGATCAATCAATAAACCTTTATTCAACATTTACTGTGTGCCAAGCACTGTGCTAAGTGCTGGGGATATATGTATTATAGACATATATATGTGTGTGTGTGTGTGTGTGTGTGTGTGCATGTATATATATATATATATATGTGTGTGTGTGTGTATGTATGTATAACATGTATATGAGTAGATATAAGCAAGATATGTACAAGCTAAATACAAAGTGAATGGAAGGGGGGAGTTTGAGGACTGGGAAAGGCTTCCCAAAGATGGTAGCATTTGAGTTGAGTCTTGAAGGAAGCCAGAGATTCTAAAAAGTAGAAGTGAAAAGGGAGAACATTCTGAGCATGGAGGACAGCCAGTGTAGTGTGAGGAATAGCAAGTAGGAAGGAAACAGGACTTGATTTTGGAGTCTGTAGAGAGGAATAAGTTATAAGATGAAAGGAAAGGTAAAAAGAATTCAGGCTGTAAAAAGCTTTACATACCAGAGAAAGGACTTTCTATTTGATGTGAGAAAACAGAGAGTCACCCAGTTTATTTTTCAAATTATCAATACTGTGCAATAGTAATTCAGAGGAGAAAGGGATCATTGTAGCCTGTGGGGATCAGGGAAAGCTCTACAAAGCAGGCAGGACTAGGAAGGGAACTGAAACTACAGGTGAGATTTAAACAGGGTAGAAAGAAGCAAAAATGAGAAAATCATTCCCTGGAGATTTTACTCAAGAAGATGACTCCAGCTGGATAGGCAGATATCCAAGTGTATGTTTCAGTCTGACTACGGAAAAAATGGTTTATCTCTAAATAGTTGCTTGATTAATTTTAAAATTGCGAAATGAGTTTATCTTGTAGACCTTCTCCCTAGAAATCAAAGATGTCCTAAAATATATTTATGCCAGAGACAAAGAGCAAATTAAGGTCTGCATAGACTAATCAGCAGTTTAGAATAGACCTCTACCAAAAGACCAGACCTGGCCTTCACAGGCTAAACTACTGGGAAGAGTTTTCAGAGACTCACTGAATTTGTTTCCCTATCTACTAGCAAAATTAGGTAAACACCGACAAGGAAGGCTATTCTAGGCCCCCAGAACAAATTTTCCTCCAGAGGTTCCCAATTGTGGTCCAGGCAGGAGCTTCAAACATTTGCTTAAGGGATACTCAGGGATATTCCAGCATCATGGCCCACTGACGGGCCAGCACTGGAGAAACCACTTGGAAATGCAAATTAATGCAAACAGGATGAGAATGTGAGTGGACACACAAGCGAAATTGAAAACAGAGGCTTTGCTCTCCACAGGTGTTTTCCACTCAATTCAAGCTGACTCAGTTCAACAGCTCCTCACTTCTGGTTCCCTTGAAGATTGATAAAGCTCCACCTTCCCCCAAAAGACTTTTCTGATACCTCCTACCCATTGTCTAGTATAAATATGTAAACAAGTATGTGTTGTCCCCTCATTCAAATGTAAATTCCTTAAGGTCAGTCAATAAACATTTAATAAATGCCTACTAAGTGACAGGCACTAGGCTCGGCACCAAGGATACAGATATAAATCTCTGTAGAGAGGACACAATCTCTGCCCTCAAGAAGCTTATATTCTAGCTGACCTTGATGAGGTGAAGAGTGTTAACTCAAGTCAGGGGACCTAGCTTATAGAACCTACTCTGCCAAGTGTTACTCTATACAACATTCTCTGGGGTTCAGTCTAATCTGTAAAATGGGTGAGTTAGACCATATGATATCTGAAATTCCTTCAAGTTCTAAAATTCTACAACTTTTCCTTCACCAGGGCTTAGCTTTGATGACTGTAAAGAAAGCTGGGGGAAGGTGGTATGGAGAGAAGAGTTAAAATACAGATTTAAAAAAAAAAGATGGTATTACTGTTGTCAGCTTCCCCCGCTCTACCCCATCCCCTATGTACCTGGGAAGCTCCAGCTCCCTAGATCTTCCCCATATCCTTACAGTGCTCAGTTCTTAATAACTGCCTGAAATCACTTGTACATTAAAGGAACACAAGACAAATTTGACTGGACCCACTACATCCAAGCTCTCCTCCAATATGGCATAAAGCTAATTTTAGCTGTCACTTACTGTAAGTAAAATGACAAATATCTGTAATATCTGTCAGGATGTGAATGCTTTAAAAAGAGTTATGCAGCTGTCAACATTTTGATGATTTTAACAAGAGAAAAGTAAACGGAGAACAGCAAACAGACAGCCTGTCTGCCGAGTACCCAGTTGCTAAACTCTTCTATTACTTATGTTAATAAAAATCAAATTATTCCACAAAAATAAGGTCAACAACAAAGTCTTCCACAGGAAACAGACACAGGTAAATTTGGTAATAATACAACTGATACCACTATTGGAGATACTACAGAAATACCCAACCCATCAGTATGATGGATTATTTTATATCAAATAATGATATGCCTTGCTTATTTAGTGTTTGGGGATTTTCAAACCAATTTCCCTCCCAACAACTTTAGAGAGGCAGAGGAAGCATTATTGCTGCTTTCCTAATGATAATAACAACAACAATAATCTGTTGAACATTAAATAAGAAAGAGCCACAGGAGAAAAGGCAGGTAGGTGGCACAGCAAATAGAGTGCCCCGTCTGGAGTCTCCTGGAGGCTTCTCTTCCTAAGTTCAAATCTGGCCTCAGACACTTACTAACTATGTGACCCTGGGCAAGTCACTTAATCCTGTTTGCCTCAATTTCCTCACCTGCAAAATGAACTGGAGAAGGAAATGGTGAACCATTGCAGTATCTTTGCCAAGAAAATGCCACATGGGATCATAAGAGTCAGACACACCTGAAGCAATTCAACAACAAGCAGGATAAAATCCTGTCCCCAAACCATATTTATCAAAGGAATTTGCAATCTATATTGAATTTCACCATTCCATATAAATTTAGGGTTTCAAGTTCCCGTCAGGGAACTTCCAGTTTAAAGGCTTAGAAATCCATCCCAGGTTTCTCGCCAAGAAATAGCTTGAATTTATTGGATCAGATCATAGGATTTAGATGTAGAAAGTGTCTTAGACAGACATCATCTAATCCAACACCATCATTTGACAAATGAAGATACGGATGTTCAGAGAGGTTAAATAATGACCTGGATTCCCATAGTGACCCTAGCAACAGCAGATCCAGGATGCATCAAATTCAGGTGTTATATTACACAGCGGTTCTCGACCTACCTAATGCAGTGACCCTTTAATATTCATACACGGGCATATCTGCATACGGGCAGACCCGCCTGGAAACGGACAGAGGAGCAGTGTCTTGGTTCCTATCAGAAATATGTATTTTCTGATGGTCTTAGGCGACCCCTGTGAAAGGGTCCTTCAACCTCCAAAGGGGTCACGACCCGCAGGTTGAGAACAACTGTATTACAACAATATTTAATGAATGTTCCTTAAGGACCTACTGCATGCAAAGGATTGTATTAGGCACCAGGAGAGATTGCTAGGCTGCTTGCTATGATTGAATAAAATTTAAAAAAGCAATGATTGAATAAAACTACCTTGGTTCAGAATTATTGCAATTTTAAGACAATCGATTTCTCCGAGATTTGAGGGGGAAGGGGCTCAACAAAACCCTAGGTCAATGATCATTTCAGTTCAAGTACAAGTTCAAGTGCAAGTACAAGAACAAGTACAGTTCAGTTCAAGGAGCTTTTAAAATCAGAGACTGGCTTTGGGAGATAAATACTGAGCTTTGGAAGCCATTTCTGCTGAAAAAAAGAGCTATAATTTCATCATTTTAACCTGACACCAAATATACTGCCTTTCACATAGGAGGAACTAAATAAATGTTTGCTGAGTTGAATTTGCTGAATCATTAGACTGACCCAAGCCAAAGACACCTGCGGATGCCACTGAATTATGACTATCATGAAGAAAAGAATACCGAATCTATTCATATTTTTATAATTATGATAATAACAGAATTCATAGAGCGCTTTAAGTTTGGCAATGTGCATTACGTAAGTTATCCCATTTGATTATCACGATGACCCTGTAAGGTGTCACATTCCTATTTGACAGATGGCAGAGCTGAGGCTAAAAGAGAATATGTGACTTGTCCAGGGCCACTCGGCTATCAAAAGCCAAACAAGATTCAAACTCAGATCTTCTTGACTCTTAACTCTAGCAGTCTATTCAGTGTGCCACCTATATTAAACAAACAGAAATGGAAGGCCAAGCCAAAAACAAAAAACATTAAGAGTGCTGAACTTGGAATTCTGGGGTGGTTAGGTGAAGTAGTGAATAGAGCACCTGACTGACCTGAGTTCAAATCCAGCCTCAGACACTTAACACTTACTAGCAATGTGACCTTGGGCAAGTCACTTAACCCCAATTGTGTTGCCCTCCCCACCAAAAAAGCAAAAAAAAAATGGAAAGCCACCAACATGAAGATTTCTTTAGGAATAAGGTGGTAATTCAATATTTACCATGGTTTGCCTTATTTTAAGTTACTAATCCAAGAGCAATATAAAAAAATCCATGCTGTTAATATTTTTACAATATTTTTGATAGTTATGAATTCTTTCCAATATTTAAAAAAATCTAAGTCCATAATAAATAGGAAATTCTGTGTAATATTGGGGTATGACTTTCCTTTTTGATTCTCATCATAAATCAGGGAAAATTAAAAATTACTATGCCATGGTATTTTTACTAGTGGTTCCAATGCAATAAACATTGGTTAGGAAGAAGCTGGCAACATTATGAGGAAAATTGACATTTCAGAGCCAAATCAAGTTCCTCTAGGCTTGGGTCAAATGTATTGGGGAAGCATGTTGGAGAGGAAGTAATGAATGGGAAGATGAAGAAATGCCCAGGGTAGGAATGATGCCTGTCTCTCCTAATAGATGTTTGAAATATTTTTGCTATTATAAAAGTGTAATGATAGAATAATGGAAAACCACTCACAGGGGAAAAGGGAGAGGAGGGATTTGAGTGATGAATCATCAGAATGAGCCTGGGAATCTGGATAGAGATGGCAACCCAAGCCAAGAGAGATGTCACCACTCAATAGACTCAGGGTATATCAATCATCTCTGATCAACAAATGAGAGAAGGAAGGAGGTATCCTTCAGATGGGAAACAGGAACTTTGTCAATGGCTCAAATGGGAAAGTGAACAAGAAACTAGAACAAAGAAAGTGTGGAATTTAATGCTATCAGAGGGAGCTGATCTGATACAGTCAGGTCCTAAAGAAAGATGGCATCCAGTGACCAGATGATCACTGAGTAGGCTACGCTGACGTATCGCTGATGTATCATTTTAGAAGAGTAGATGGTAAAGCCTAGTTTATAACCAGCCTTAGTAACCTGACCTACTTAGATGGCAAAGCCTAGTTTATAACCAGTCTTAGTAACCTGACCTAGTAAATAGGATGTCCTAGAATCAGCTTTAATGAGAGATGATTGTTAAATTTTTAGTGTGAGCATTCATACCCCAGAAACTGGCAAGCACTACAGATAAAGGCTTGATATGTCATTTGCTGATTGTCTAGACTGAGGAAAGAGATGGGGAAAATGTTAACAATGGAGATTAAACTTTAAAAGTGTATTATGCCTATATTTTTTTCTGGAGTTTTGTTTAACATTCATCAGCACACCTCAGAAATCAAACAGAATTGAAAGAAATGGTTTGGGGCAAGAAGAAGATATGTAGAAGTAGCAAAGGATATTTAAGACTGAGGTCAGTTAATAATGACCTGGGGCTCAAAAGAGAAATACTTAGGGCCAAGTGGAGAAAAAGCTTCCTCCATCTCCATCTCCATCCAAGGGGACTTAAGGCAGTACCCAGAGAAGCCAAGGTAGCTATAGAGTAGACATTTAGTGCAACCTGAGGTCAGAAGGGACAAGTTTATAATCTGTGTCCACATCGATGAGACTAGGAAACAATTTCTGGTTGGGACGGAGGTACGTAGAATGAAGCCAAAATGATGTATTTTCAATTTTTCAATTTATCTGTGATCTCACTGATAAAGACAGTCTTGCTAATTAGTCAAAAACATTTATCAAACCCTTGTTATGTGCCAGATACTGTGCTAAGTGCAAAGGATTCAAAGAAAGGGAATTCACAACTTATCAAGCCTGATCTTCTGTAATGCCAATTCATGGAAATCCTCCATAGTGTTTGATCTAATATGCAGGGGATCTTCTCTTCATCTCCTGATATTGCTAATGAGTACTAATGAAACACATAAGCTATCTATCTGTTAGCTCTCACTCTTATGACATAACTCTCCTACCTTTGCTTTCAGTCATTTCTTTGACAATAGCTACAAATATATAAAGTAGTTAAATATAAAGTAGTTTGGGGGGGGGCAGCAGCAGTTTGGAAGATTATGAAAGGCAACATGCAGAAGATGGTGTTTCAGCTTTACCTTAAAGGAAGTGACAGACTAAGTAGGAAGGATGGAAAGAAAGAGTGGATTCAAGGCATGTGGGATGGCCATTGCAAAGGTATGGTGACAGGAGATGGAGTGCTATGTGTGTGAAGAAGAGAGAGAAGGCCAGTTTGGCTAGATCACAGAGTGCTGTTGGGGCCGGTTTGTCCTTTGTTCTCGAAGAAGGCCGTGACATCAGGAAGGTGATGCCATGACTTGGAAGCGAACTGGATTTAAGTGAGGCAGGGCTGTGCAAAGGCACCAGCCTCACTTTCACCTCCATAGCCATCTGGGTCCAGTGACCAGATATGGATCAGGATGACTGGAGATGGCCCTGGATGCAATGGGGGAACCTTGGCCTTTTCAAGGTAACTAAGGTCCTTAACAGAGTGTAGGTGGGAAAGTATCCAACAATATCCAATGAGGCTGAAAAAGAGGATTGAGATCAGACTCTGAAGAGCAAACAAAGGAATTGAGTAGGGGAGGCATATGGTCAGATGGATGTATGTTTAAGGACTATTAAGGACTGTTAGTTTGGCAGCAATGCATAGAATAAATTGGAAAGGTGAGAGACTTAGGGCAGGTAGAGCAATAGGAGATTACTGCAGTAATTTAGGCAAAAAGTGAAGAAGGCCTAAACTCAGGCCAGTAAATGCTGAATGATTAGGGCAATGGCACACTCAGTGTTTGCCTTGGTAGCAAAGAATTTGAAACAAAGAGGGTACCCATCAACTGAGAAATAGCTTTTAAAAACCATAGAATATGAACATAATAGGATGTTGCTGTACAAGAAGAAATGATGAATATGAGGAATTCAGAGAAACATGGGAAGATTTTTTTTGAACGGAGCCAGAGTAAAATAAGAAGAACCAAGATAACAATATATACGCTGATTACAGCAATATAAATTAAAAGATTATTGAAAGGAAGCCGGAGAGGGAATAAATGGAAAACCAGCAACAGTACTAGAGAAGAGATAATGAAACGTAACTCTTCTGTTAGCAGAGAAGTGACAGACAACCAGGAAAGAATGTTATCAGGCATGTTGACCCTATTGGGAGTTTTATTTATTTTTTAAACATTAATTTTTTTAAGTTAACAAAAATGTATCTCCTTTCTTTCTCATCCTTCTCATCTCTTCCCTCCCCACATTGAAAAAAAAATAACACAGTTCGGGTATCTTAGTTTAACTGCTTTTCTTTGTTACAAGGGAGGGTTCCATTTGGAGAAAGAAAAAGAGGCACTTCCTGAAAAAGACCATGATGTCAAAACAAATGGCATAATTAAAACTTTTTTTTTAATTTAAAACACAGACCATCCACTCTCAACATAATCTAATCAGATTTACGACTTGCTTGTGCATACCTAACACAAATCTCCACTGCTTCAACCCTGAATTGTCAGATCATGCAAAAAAAGGACAGAGGGCCTTCAGTTCCAGGACCCTTCGCTGAATGCATCTAATCTGACTGCTCCACAGCTTCTCAATAAAGAAAAGTGGGGGAGAGGAGGAGCCAAGGAAACCCTCCCCATAGAGATCTCCCTACTCTCGCCTTAAAAGTAGCCCCATTCTCCACAGGAATCTATACTTATGCATCTAAGAATACAGAAAAATTGAGTTCTCCCAAGCAGCAATGCCTGGCTAAGGGAAAGCCTCTTTTTCAGGCACAGGACTCAGAGCAGCTATGTTCAATTACTAGGTGATGACACATTGTGGTGCAGATAATGTTCTACATGGAAAAAAAAGAAAAAGAAAATACAAAAGCAAAACTCTAAGTTCCCCATATATTTATATACCTGAAGGAAACCACTGAGAGGAACCCGCATAAGATATCAGAAATTGGGGCTTTCAAACATGCTATTTCACCTTATCAGTCTTATCTGTTATATATTTTAAAAAAATACAAACAGCTGCATTTAAAGATAAGGGACCAGAAAGGTGTTCTGCATGATGCCCAGATGTTTCTGAAATCCTTTTCCTGCTAAACTTATCTCCAGAACTAAAGACACCTCTAATCTTTTCTAATGGCTTAATCAAATGAAATAAATGGCTTGGCAAAATATCTTCTTTAAAAACTTACACTCCTAGTTGGGAGGGAGGAGAAAAAAACCCAGAAGGCAAGGTTTTCCAATCCGTACCCTGAGAAGGAGCAAAGCAGAGATCAGCTACACAGCATTCTGCCATGATTCAGGTGAGTTATTAATGTTCTTTGTCATAGACAAACAGCTAAAAAGGTGCTAGGAAGCTTGAAGGGCACGGCACTGCCACTGGAGTACTAGCATGGGAGGAGACATGATACAGTGGAAAGAGTGCTGACTCTAGAGCTAGATTCAAATCCTGCCTCTGATACCTACCATTGATGTGACATTTGGTAAGCCACCTAACCTCTGCAGACCTCAGTGCCCTTGTCTATAAAAAGAAGAGACGAGCCCAAATGGTCTCAGAGAACCGGATAGAGCATTGGGTAGAGACTCAGGAAGAGTTGAGTTCAAATCTAGCCTTAGATACTACCTGCGTGACTGTGGGCAAATCATTTAATCCCTGCCTGCCTCAGCGTCCTCATATGGAAAGCAGGAATAACAATAAAAGCACCTACGTCCCAGGGTTGCTGTGAGGATAAAATGAAATTGCATTTTTAAAGCGCTTCGCAAACCTTAAAGACTAGGCGCTATTCATATTATTAACAGTATCATCACCATCATCATCAGTGTACTGTAGTTCTACACCTAAGATCCTGTGACCGTCCACTCCTGCAATGACTGAGAGCGAGAAGAGACAGCCAGCCCTTGATCCCTATAGGGGGCATTTGGTGGAGCTACTCGCTGGGGGAGACCAAGCGGGTCATTCCACTTCTTTGGGATGAGTTTCTTCATATGAGGAATGAAGGGACTTGAACTAGACATTGACTGTTGATGAGAATCCACCTCTACCCCCCTAGGAGCCTTTGAGACAGTGCAGAAAAGACGGTTCAAACGGGAACAGAGGCTGGAGCAGAGGATCACAAAGCGGGAAAGAGACCTGAGTGTTACCTAGTCCAAATGCCTCATTTGACAGATGGGGAAACCGAGGCCAAGAAAAGTCAGGAGACTTGCTCAAGGTCTCTAAGCATTGAGCCGAAGTCCTACTTGCTACTCTGTGCTGCCTCCCATATAGAAGGACAAACAGAACAGAAACTAAGGACGCCTTTCAGAGATGGGGAAGGGGAGGAGGTGAAGAGAAGGCGGCAAATTAGGCAAGGGAGAGGAGGGAGAAGACCAAAGGAGAAGGAAGGAAGAGAAAGAAGACTGAAGCACGAAAAATACACCGTCCACAAAATAATCCCACTCAGGCCTGTTGTTGTTCACTCATTTTCAGTCACATCTAACTCTTCATGACCTCGTTTGGGGTTTTCTTGGCAAAGATACTGGAGAGGTTTGCTCTTTCCTCCTGCAGATTGCTTTACAGATGAGGAAACTGAGGCAAACAGGGTTAAGTGACTTGCCCAAGGTCACACAGCTAGGGAGTGTCTGTGGCTGGATCAGAACTCGGGAAGATGAGTCCTTCTGAGCCCAGGCCTCGCATTCTATCCACTACACCACCTGGCTGCTGCAGCAGATGTCACTCCCAGCCCATGCTGTCACCGTACTCATAAGGGCTGAAGCTTTGAGACAAAACAAACATTCACGGTCTCCTGCCCTCCATATTCTAGCCATATATGTTTGCAATTAATAATACATAAGAAATAAAATCCAGAATTTTAAACTCGTAAGGGACCTTAGAGATTGGGCTGGTCCACATCAACAGGTCTACCATACCAGAAACTCCCAGAGTCTATCTGTATAATGATGCTGATATAATGCCCTTTCTTCTTAGGCATTATCAGTATTTATTAAGTGCCTATGGAGAAACAGCGTGATTATACCAGGATCCTCCAGAGAAAGCATGGTAGAGTAGCCCCAAATCCAGCAAGAATTGAACTCTATCCTTGTGGCTGCGTGAAACTGGGTGAATCACCAAGTCATCAGACTGCCATAGGGGTCCATAACACAAAAAAAGATTAAAAACCCCTGCTTTATTGTGAGGAAGAAAGGGTTGCATCCTGGAGCAGAGGAGGGAATCCTGATGTGGTCTGAAATAATATTTATGAAGTGTTTTACGAAGCTTAAAAGCTATTTAAATGCGAGCTGCCATTATTATTATTAATTTCACCATCATTATTATTTCATAATTTGAAATCCTGCCCCCTCTTGCGTACTAGCCATGGACTAGCTTGACTCCTCTGAGCCTCAGAATCTTCATCAATAAAATGGAGAAAATAACAAAACTTTAATGGGTCATGTCAAATCTCTATTACTGCTATTTTTAATAGCAATAAAGCATACAAATTTAGGACCTAATTTTAAGTGCATCCATCCCACGTTATACTACAAAAAAGAAAGATTTAAATGGAAAAGTTAATGCTTTTCTCTGCTGTTATATTTGATTTGAAGTGACCTCAGCAACAACTGATGTATCGACATATTTGGAGAGACATAAAGGATGGTGTGTCCCACAAGCAGTATACGGACCCAGCAATTCCAAGAAGGAAGGCCAGAGCCAGCCTTTAGATGAGAAGGTTACAAAGGAGAAGACAGATGGTTTCTTCAGAGGGATAATGGACTCATGGGTGAGAGTAGGGTGGCAGTGGGAGAAGAGAAGGGGGAAAGGAGGGAGAGAGAGGCTCAAAAGAAAAATCTTTCAATCACAAGAGTTGTCACTTTGTTTAAAAATCTACACTGGGCCTTGCTCAGTTTGTTAGAGTGATTCCTCAGCTCCTATTGTCTAAGAAAAGCAAGGCATCTTCATGAAGTTGTGAAGACTCCAAAACACACACACACACACACACACACACACACACACACACACACACACACACCTAAATACCCTAATGTGAAGTGATTTATTCTAAGCGTCTTAAACATCTACTAAAGTAATACTCTGATGCTTTATTGTAGTGTGAAGGTGGCCCAAAGTTCTTGAAAGAGATTCTACAAGGAAAACCCACAGGAATATCATAGTCAAATTTTGAAACCCCCAGCTCAAGGATAAGATACCATGAGCCACAAGAAAAGAACAGTTTAAACTTGGCAGAACCACAATTAGAATCACACAAGACCTAGCAGCAGCAATACTAAGATTGCAGGTCTTGGAATACTATATATCAAAGAGCAAAAGAACTGGGGTTCTAGCTGAAAATATCATATCCAGCAAAACTAAGCATAATCTTGAATGTGGAAAAAGTAGGTATTTAATGAACTGTCAGACTTTGGGGATTTTGTTAAAAAAATAAAATACAACCCTGAACTAAACAGAAGATTTGACATCCAAGAGCCAAGAGAAATGTAAGTTACGTACGAAAGACAAATGACAAGGGATTCAGTAAGGACATACTGTTTACCTTTTCTGCATCTACAATGGAAAACGTTATGTCTAAGATTGTTATTGGGAATTAGGTAGTTCATATGAAAGACTTTTAAAAAGTAAAACTATGTAGGAACAGCTAAAAAGAATAATTATCTTATACAAATGAGGTGCAAGAGGAAAAACCAAAACAGAGGAATGAGATGGAGAAGGAAGGCTGGTAGTTCTGGAAACCTACTTCCATTTGAAATGGACTCAAGAGGGAATAATACGTATATATCTAGAAGAGTATAAAAGTCTTCTAAATTTAGAAAGAAATACTAAGGGGGTAGAAGGAAGGAGAGGTTAAGGGAGGGAACTTTAGAGGGGAAGGTGAGGGAATAGGTTAAAAGGGGGCAAAGAAAGGTGTTTAATTGGAATGTGAGGATAAAGGAGGGATCCTTGTGATGGGGGGAGGTAGGTTAACTAATAGGAGGGTAAGGTAGTGGGTAGAAGTAAAGTAGAAGAGTCAGGATGGACAAAGAAATATGCACAAATATAAAATAAAGATCAGAAATAGAATTTGTGGGGCGGCTAGGTGGCGCAGTGAATAGAGCACCAGCCCTGGAGTCAGGAGTACCTGAGTTCAAATCCAGCCTCAGACACTTAACACAAAAAACTAGCCGTGTGACCTTGGGCAAGTCACTTAACCCCAACTGCCCTCCAAAAAGCAAAAAAATAAAAAAATAAAAAATAAAAGAAATAGAATTTGTTAGGGAAAAGGAGCAGGGGTGGTCATTGTGATCTCAAAGTTAATATTAAAATAGATTTAATCAAAAGAGAAAAATAGGGAAACTAAACTATGTGTCAGACATATTTATCAATGTTGTTTTGGACCATTTAAAACTACTAGACAATATAAGGTGAGAATATTTCTGAGGTGCAGGAAATGGCAAGTTGGCGGACTTGGAAAAATATGAAAAGACTTGATGGAGAAAGAGGTTATCCACCTTCAGAGAAGCAGAGATAAACAAGTTTAGTATGATCTTATATAGATGCATATGAATGTATATATATAAATAGATATAGATACAGATCTAAATATAGATATAAACAGACGTAGATATATCTAGGTATATGCATGTAAAAGCATATGTATGGGTGCATGTGTATTTATATATATATCTTCATGTGTTTATATCTATATATGATCGTATACCTATATGTATATATGTATGTGTATACATATATGTGTATGTGTGTCTATATGAGCTATGTTTAATTGTGCCTTCTGGGAGTTGGGGAAGAAGGAAAAAAAGAACAAAGTAAAAAGTCTACAACAAAGAACAGATGAAAACTTACAAGAGAGTTAAGGAAAAATGGACAGCTCTCAACACAATGCATATTTATTATATAGGCTTTCTTGAAATGGAAATTTATTGCTGTATACTTTAAATCCTCTCTCAAGTTCTGCTGTGCATATGGCAATGCTTTTCTTCTTTTTCTTCTTTTGTATTATTTTAGTTTTAGAATTTAAGTTTGTTTCTTTTTTCCTTTCTTATTTTGTATTTAAATTTAATTTTTTAAATTATTTTTTAAAAAAAGGAAGGAAGGAAGAAGCATGAACCAGGTTCTTTGAAGGGACAGCTAAAGAAAATCTCCTAAAAAGATGATTGAATGAGAGTGTATTGTTGGGGAGGGAGAGAACAAGAAGAGAAGGTTTTCCAGAACAATATCTTTGACTGCAATGAAGAACTCATTGCATTTGACCACGTGAGGACCAGATTCAGAGTGACATGTAACCAAACAAGGCAACACAGAATTATTTGAGATGAAGGAAAAGAGGAAAAGGCAGCATCTCAGCCAAGAAACAAAATGGAAGAAGGCTCACAAGACCAGAACAGACAACTCCATAGCACCAACATATTGAGAGGGAGGTATCCATCCCTCTGTCACTCTCTGTGTGACCTTGAGGTTCCTGATATATACTGGTCCACAGAGCCCTAAGGTCCCTTCCAGCTCCAAATCATGTTAGATGGCTTAAATAGGGAACTTTCCCTAACACCCCAAGGAACACTGGGGGCATACATAGCCTGGTTTCTTATCCTTTGAAATTCTCTTTGGTAACTAGGAGGGTTACTTACAGAGCTAATGCAAAGAGAGAGGTCACGAACTCTTCTCTATTTATTTACTTTTTAATTTTGTTTTTAATGAAAAAAGAAAGATGTGTAAGAGGGCTGGGAGGCTGGAGGCTGACAAAAGGAGGCCTTAAAGCTTTCTTCCCATTGTGTGGCCACCGCCTCCCCTCGGCTTCCCTCAAAGGAGGAACCTGTGCATTTCAAAGTCTCTTTAGATCTTACAAAATAATAAACATAGATGGCAAGTTATTCCTTTTTGCTAATAAAGCCGATTCTTTGTTCCCTCCTAAAGGTCATTTACACCCTGTAATGTACTGAGAACAGGGGGCCAAGGGACACAAAGGAAATATAATGGGGAAGTTCTCCAGTCTCCCTCCCAGTATCAGTCAGGATCTCCTTAAAATCCAACAATGTTTCATTAGCTAACAAGTGAGACATTTTACTTTCAATGAATGAAAAGGATAATAAAGAGTTGCTATATTTTAAAAAGTAATGAATGTAATTTTTGCACTGTTTTATGTTGCTATAAAAAGGGGCCTTAAGTGTACTTTGAGTCCGCTCTTCTTTCTTTAACTACCATAATTTATGCAGATAAATGTTGGATGAATTGAATCAAGAGCAGCATTCGGATTGCTATCCATAAAAGTACTTAGCGATCATTTTCTTTTTCTCCTATTTATATGTGTCTCAATATTACAAAAAATCAAGTTACCAACATTAAAAAATGATATATTGTCATTGGAAAGAACTGAGGCATAACACAGAATAATAAATTATTAGTCTTTGAAGGTGAAAGCCAAGTTTAAAAAGATACCCAGGCATTTGGACTCTTTTCAAACCTTGGCTGGCTTGGGGGAGTCTGGGAAGGCACAAAAAGTGACACCCAGCTAAACATCACCATCCATTGTAGATTTGCTGAAGCAATGGCAAGGGCAGATCAATGTCTGAGATAATCCTCCGAAAGAATATTCCTTTACTGAACAATTACAAGGTGAAGAAAATCTAGTCCTCATTTCTAAACTCATTGGGAGTATGGGGGTGTGGAAGTTGGACATTGGCTTCCCTGAAACCTCAAAGTGATGATTTATCCTTGGGCCAGGGAAGAGAATAAGTCACATCAGGAACCAAACCCTCTACCAGCCCATCCTAACAAAACAGCCCCATGAAGAAGGGCTCTCATTCTTTGGGAAAGGACAGATCTCTCTCTTCCTGACTCCCAGGTATGTGAATATAGTTCAATCAAATTTGTAGCATTAGAAATGAGAACTAGCATCTGGGTTGCATCCCTACAAATGTGAGGAAGGAAGATGATAAAGAGAAGACTTTAGGGGCTTTTTCAAAAGGGGTGAAGAGGAGAGCATTGGAAAAATTCTCTTAAGGACTTGTTGGTCATTTAAGAAATCTCAGAGCAGGGCCACAGTGACATAACCGATAACCAGCATATGTCCTCTTAGAACCATTTTATAAACATATGACAAGGCTAATGGTAGGATCCACAGGGATAGACTAGCGAGAAAGCAGTAAGACTTAATAACCAAATGACTACTTTGGGATTTTAGACATTCTTCATTATTAGAACCTTGCCATTCTTCTGATCTTTGGTCTTAAGGTGTTGGGGGGAAGAGAAAAGAAAAGGAAGGATGAGGAATTTGTTATTTTAAGCAATACATTAGTGCTGATGAAAAGTAATGGTTAAATGGAAAAACATAATGAGAAGCCCTTTTCTCCTACCCTCCACCATCTTGCTCTGTAAAAACTGAAGGTATCATTTAAAAGGAAACATATTCTCAATTAAATCTGTAATTTCATTTACCAGTAATGCAAAGTCCAACCCATCTAGGCTTTTCACCTTAAGAAACTTTTGTCCGTGCTGTCACAAAAAATCACTAGAGCAAACACCCATATATTGGAGACCTTCCTCCCTTTCTTCTAATGGTGTAAGCACAGCAGCAGATCAATCTGGCTTTTTACTGGTCACCTCTACCCTCTACCACGTACACAATCTATCTTTTCTTCTTATCCTACAGTTTCTTGATGGAATCTCTGATTTCTGAGCATTTTCACGGTTCACCATTTCAGAGTTTACCAGCACACTCATACTCAGCCCATGTCTCTCCATTGCCTTCTGTTTAATATTCACTCATTTGGAGTTCTTCAGAGGCAGATGTAGTCTATTTCTTTCTGCCACACAGCACCCCAAGTAGATTATTTAAGTTGAGAGTATAAAACAGTCCCCATATTGGAGCAATAAAAAGTTGAATAAAAAGTCACCAATAATTAGCTCAAATTTAACACTCACACTCATGTGATTCACACCAACATTTTTGCTTTAAAGACTGGATTTTTCTCTCGGCATCCCACTTCCCCAGTTCGCATTTTACAAATTCATCTAACTCCTGGAATCATTAGCCACAATTAACCAAACTCATCCTCCATCTTCTAGTGCCTCTAGCAGAAAATGAAGATGGTCAGACCTAAATGTTCTTCTAGGAACTCAGATCTTTCCATCCCAAAGATGGGTTGACATTTATTTATTCCCATCAGGTCTGTTATTGTCCCTTAATTTAGTCCTCACAAATTTCACTTGCACTCCCCCTCTTTATTAACCCAAACCTGGCTCTCTTTCAAGGCATGGTTCCTACTCCATCTCTTCTTTCAAGCCCTCCCTGACCATGACTTGCCAATGTCCTGTTCTCTGACTCTTGTAGCCACAGAATCATATATAGTTCTATGAGCAGAAATGGGCTTAGGAGGTCATCTTGCCCAGGGGCCTGTGAATTATCTTTTCCTAATATTTTATTGTATTTCAACATAACTGGCTTCCTTTGCAATTCTACGTATTTCATTTTATGTGTTTAAAAACATGATCCTGAGAAGAGGTCATACAAACGGTCTATGACACAAAAAAGGTTTGAGAATCCTTGATCAAGTGCAACCTCTTTATTTTACAGAAAAGGAAACTGAGATTCATGAAGGTCCATGCTTTGGCCAAGTTCACCTAGTTGGTAAATGGCAAAGATGGGTTGGGAATCCATGTAAACTTAACTTCAAATTCATTGTTCATTGCACTGTACCAATGCCTTTCCCTGTAGATAATACATGTAGGTGAGTACCAGAAATGCATGGACAGAGGGAGTTTTCTCACTCAGAACTTCATTCACCAGTTAAATTATGTTCATTTTTCAGAGTCCCCACTTGAATTTGAATTTGAATTTGAATCCTGGCTCTGACATGTATTAATTGAGTCTGTTTGGGGAAGTTTTTAAAGCAAGAAAAGATAGAGCTTTGTAAGGAATAGTTTCTCCAAGTTTGTTTTCTTTAGTAATTAAAAAAAATGGGTCTATAATTTCATTGGGAGCAGCTAGGTGGCACAAAGGACAGAGTGCTGGACCTGGAGTCAAGAGGATTCATCTTCCTTGGTTCACATCCAAATTCAGATACTTATTAGGTGAGTGACCTTGGGCAAGTAGCTTAATCCTGTTTACCTCGGTTTCCTCATCTATAAAATGAGCTGGAGAAGGAAATGACAAACCATTCCAGTACCTTTGCCAAGAAGACCCCCAGTGGAGTGTTGAAGAGTCAGACATGACTGAAAAATGAACATAATTTAACTAGTGAATGAAGTTCTGAGTGAGGAAACTCCCTCTGTCCATGCATTTCTGGAACTGTTCTTCAACTTATCATGTTTTGAAGAGTTTCCAGACGGCATCAGGGAGTTTAGTGACTTACCCAGGGTCATGTACCCAGTATATCAGAGGCAACACTTGAATCCCAGCCTTCCTGACTGAGTTCAACGATTATATAGTAAGGACCAACAGAATGCAGAACAAAAAGAATGATAAGAACCACCCAGATCTTTCCTGATAACTATCTGTGCTCATTCCCTTTGTGACTACATAGATCCTATAGATGAGGATTCTATAATAATCCTAGTTAGGCTGGTCAGAAAAGACTTCCTATTCATGCTAAATCCTGGAGATATGGGAAAATTCCCACTCCATCCCAGCCCATCAGTTCATTTCATATGATCAAGTTCCCAAGAAGGTTCATCGGTGGAGACAGTCAAATGACGAAAAAGGAGCAAGTGAAGAATGAGGTTTCCCTCAGCTTTTTTCCTCATAGAGGTCATATACAGAGGCTAGAACAATAGCCCAGATGAGGGATGGTAAAGCAGGCTAAGAGCACTGAGAATGGTACAGATGGGGATAAAGCTTGTGTATTTGGAATAATGGAGCATACATCCAGCTTGCTTCTTAGGCATGTTACAAGGACATGCCTTCCTCCCTGACCCTCTTCAGCTTCCTCTTGTATGTTGTCTTCTGTTCCATTATAACCTCCTTAAGGGACTCTTTTTAAAATTTGTATATGCAGTACTTGGCACAGAGGAGGCACTTGATAGTGTCTACTGACTATTATCAGGGTCTCTCTGCCTTCTCCAGCCAACAATCCCTACTCATTCATTTGTAATGCTTGTTGACTGATTAATCCCAACCCCTTAAGTTTGGAGTTTGGGAACTGTGAAAACAAGTCAACCATGAAAAGAGAAGTAGCTCTGGAATCCAAGAATCTAGGTTGGAATCTGAGCTTTGACAATTCCTATGTGACCTTGGGCAATTCAATTCAGTTCAATTCAAGAAATCTATATTAAAAATCTCCTTTGTGCACTGTACTGTGATAGATCAGTCACTCTAGGCCTTAGTCTCCTCATCTATGTAATGAAGAGTTGGATTAAATTATCTCTAAGGACCCTCCTAGCTCTGATTCTCCTAGGAGTTCGAACTTTCATGTTATTTTCTACTGACTTCCCATTAACAGGCAAACTCTTGAATCTAAGCTTTGTTCTTTCTGCACCAACTACCTCCATGAATGCCCCATGGACAGTCAGGACACTTCTAGACAAGAACCAGCCAGATTCCATTGCTAGTCAAGTACATTGGCCATGACTGACTTTGAGAAAAAGGACCCACAGTCCAGTCTTCCTACCAGACTGGCAATGCCTGGTGGATGGAAATGAAACCTTCGCCTTTCTTCCAGTCTGGAAGCTAGAGTTCTAGCTTTAGCTCTTCTACTGATTTGCTGTGTGACCTCAAATAACTCACTTCATCTCTATGGGCCTTGGCATCTACATCATAAGACAGATGAGCTAGGTGGCCCTCCAAAGCTCCTTACAAACAGATAAGAGTCCTGGATCTAAAGTCAGGAAAAACTGAGTTCAGATCTTGCCTCAGACTCTTACTAGCTGTGTGGCCCTGGGCATGTCACTTAACTTCTGTTTGCCTCAGTTTCCTTAACTGTAAAATGGAGACAATAAAGCACAATAAAGAGATTCAAAGGGTTGTTGTGAGGATTAGATGAGTTAATATTTGTTAGCACACAGTACCCCTGACACATACATAGCATATACTACTATATAAATGTTTATTCTCCCTTTCCAGTTCTGATATTTGGTCAGAAGCAGGTCCTATCAATAATAGCAGAGTCAGACTTTGAGTCCCCACCCTAAACATCCACAACCCAAAACAGCGCCAGAATCCCTTCTCCCCCACTCCCACCCCCCACCAAAAACAAAAACCAAAAAATGCTGCTTTGGCCTTCCCCTAAAAATAGCCCAGCATTATCTCAGGGGTCAGGTTCTCAGCCTCCAGAGGCCCTGAAGAGTAAACAGCGTTCCTGCCAAACTGGGCTCTCAGCATTGAAATCAGAGGGCTCAGGAGCTTCCAAGAACAAGAATGGCCCTTTGCACAGGGTTTCAACGGCACACCAGGGTTATGCAAGCTGCCCAAGTCTAGTTCTGAAAACATCTTACACTGAGGAGCTCAAGTTAATTATTACTTTGCCAAATGGAAATGAGTTGTGTCTTTCTGTCATCTGCAGTGGCCATTCGGGCTGGCCAATACCACCAACTGCCAAAAGTACACGCATACCCAAAGACCAAAACTATGTCGGAAAATGACGCAAAGCCTCACCGGAGACAAGATAGAATTTTCACTTCATCAGTCAGGGAGAAGCTCCAAAAAAAACGGCCAGACGAATATATACATGCTCTGCTGGGTGAAATATTTTGTTAATTCACTCCATTCAGCATAAACTGATTTATGACTTTACTTCATGAACAAGTAATTTTTAATGTAAATAATAAAACCTGCTAACCGTATATTCCTGTTGCACAGGGAATGGCAAAGTTTTTATCTGAATTAATTAGGTGATTTTTCACTAGAACAGATTCTTGCTTTTACTTTGAGAGGCATTTTTTTTTCCTCCTTAGGTGCCCCCTCCCCAGGCCCTTTACATTGTCTCACAAAGTTATGAGTTAAAAGTGTTTGTGTGTGCCTGTGTGCACATGTGTGTGTGCTTGTCCCAAAGGCACTGAGAGATCATAGGTAACACAATTCTTAGCATCACAATATAAATATCACCCAGCCTTCTAATGAACTGAAATTATCTATAAATTTCACAACTTGTTTAGAACACCCGTCAAAATCATCTGACCATTGTGTCTTTAATAGGACAATTAAAAAATATAGACGCAACTTTATGATATTTCAAACCTCCCTCTCCTCCCCAAAAAAAAGTGTAAAATTAATGGTAGTATGGAGAAAATACAAGTTCGTTTGCAAAAAATAATCTGCAAAGATTCCTTTCACAGGCCAGAGGATTCCAGTTGTCAAAATGAGCAGGCTCATAGTTTCACTTCCCCTCTGCATTTTATCACAAGGATTTTCATCACACGTAGGAGACTGGAGGGGGAAGGCTGAGGAGCAGGATTCGCTAAAATTACTTTTGCATCCTGTAATTTGTCTAGGACATTGAGAGTGAGAGATCCCTTTCTGAAAAGCAAGTCACAATTCTTTCCTTTTTTTCCTTCCCTCTAGTTTTTGAGAATTTGATTTTTTTTTCCGAAGCAGAATTTTTCTGGCTTCTTTTGTTTAAACAATTTTTTACAGAGTTCAGTGGAAAAGCAAAAAGAGCCTCAAAACCTCAACAGACACTGTTACCTCAAAAAGAAAGCCAATCTCCCTGTGCCCAGAAGTGTAGGCATATCATAGCTGTGACCTTCTCTATACCCAGAGAGAAATGAAGACCCATTCTCATGTATCCAAGCTTTCTTGGCCACTTGCCTCCCATTAAATGGGGATGAAGAGGGAGAGCATCAAACCAAAGCATTTCCTCATTAGAGGCCAAAGTGTTTTCTTACTGGATGACTCTTTCAAATATTCAGAAAGTCAAAGAAAGGTCCTCAAGGTCCAGGTCCATCATTATAGCAATGGAAGAATTTGGCAAATGGTTCCTCCAGCCTTTGCCTGAATGCTTCTGGCAATAAGTAGTAGCCCATGACTGTCAGACCTGAGTGGATGGAGGTCTTAAGGATTTTCATAGGAGTAAAGAAGCCATCTTTCAATCCCTCAAAAAAGAGGAAAAAAATAAGAGTTACCAAGAAAAAAGGGAGACGGGAGAAGGATGACAAGAATGAGTGTGAGTGTGTGTGTGTGTGTGTGTGTGTGTGTGTGTACCTCGACACTAAGGGGTCATTAATTAGACTATGCCTGACTGCTAGCAATACAGTCATTCTCTGCAGTTCCGTGTCTGCCTGGAACTGGCTCGAGGTTGGAAAATCTGGGTAGCCTTCTCCATGACTCTGCCCTGTTGGCGTTGATTGTGTATGATTAATGATTTAAAGGAATAAAAAGAGAAAGGTCAACTTCTGAGTTCAAGACAGAGCAGCTACACAGGGAGTAATTAAGATACTTGTGTAAGCATGATTAATAAGCACAAACTGGCAGTCTGGGCAGTAAACAAGATGCAAGCAGATGGTTAGTATGAAAAGGGTGGTGTGGTGGGGTTTTTTTCCTAAAAAGCAATTTTTCAGCAGCTTGTAAACTTGGCTTGTGAATTTTTTTTCCTTCCCTTCAAGTCCCCCCAAACTCATTATCCCCACAACCTAAAAGAAAGCTTGAGTGGACTCCTTCAATACTCATCCATTCTTATTCTTCTTCATTTTCTTTTTTTTTACTTTGGGTTATTTTATTTTATTACAGATAACTAGAGTTTGCATGTAAATGGATTCAGCTCATCTTTGTTTCACGCTGCCTTTTATGTCAAGAGTCCCATGAATCGTGGAGCCTGACAAGGCAACTCACGGCAAAGCCTTTTAAACTCCCGCCTAGCACTTCTCGATGGTTGTCATGTGATGGGCAGAACAGAGGCGTCAATGGTGGCATGTCTGCAGAGAGTTGGCAGGCAGGTGTCAGAACGGTCCAGCAGGCACCCCTAACGAACACTAATCAGCCCTGGTGTTCTTTTACAATCCATATCTAATTCGCAAGTTTCATTCTTTCTGAAAAACAATTACTAGGTTTTGAAGTTCATTGTGCATTTACTCAACTGTCTCTTCACATTAACGTAAAGTAGGAACAAGAAAAAATGGAGTCAGTGGGGAAGGGACATCAAAGATGGTGAGTGGGTGAAGGCTTTATTTTAAAGCAATATAATTACAGATGCGGGTAATGTTTTACAATAAATTTAAATGCAAAAGGTGCAGCCTGTGCCACAAAGATTATATATAGAGATGCACACATATATATGTCGCCGGTAGCTGGTATCACAGAACTCAACACCAACTCACATAAATGGTGTCTCATAGAAGCAAAGAGGTGCTTACAATGTCAAGAAAATAAGGGTGTGTATTTCGTCAAAAGTATGTGAATAATATATCAGAAATCTCTAATGCCCACAAAGAATCCATCTAAGGGGAAAGGGAAGGAATAGTGGAAGCAGGAGGAAATGGGGAGGGGGAATGCTTTTAGGATGATTTCATAACTATTACATGTCTTTACCTAATTCTAGTTTTAAAACTGAGTTATGAAGGGAAGTCTCCCCTGGACTTCTCTAACCAGCAGGCAGACTGGTTTTCCTATGGGCAGCTGTGTGTATTCGGTGAGGAATATCCTGTGTGTCACTTCTGCTAGTCTTGGGGTCTGAAGGTAAAATAGATAACTTAGCCCCTCCTCAGGAGGCTTTCAACATCAACCCTTCTCAGCTTTTTGTAGGTGGCTCTGTCCATTAGTCTCTTCCGTTGGACTACTATATATATATATAACAGGCTCTCAGAGTGAGATGGAAGGAATTAAAAGGGATCACCTATGACCCCATCATACTGAGACACAAAAGAAGTTTGAACTTTCCAAAGGTTACATAAGAAATAAGAAGTAGGCAGCATTCAAACCCGGATCCTATAATTCTAGGTCCGGTGATTTTGCCGTTACAACCTGTAAAGTAGCCCTTCCTTAGCCAATGTATGATGGAAGAATACTCAACAACAACAATAGCTTACATGTAGTTCTTTTTTAAACTTATCATCCCCTTTGATCCTCATAACCACCCTCTACAATTATCCCCATTTTACAAGTGAAAAAACTGAGGCCCAGAGATGTTCTGACTCACCCAAGGTAATGCACTTTGTGAGTGTTTGAGGGGATGTTCCTGACTCCATTCTCAGAGCTCTATTCACCATGCCACATTTCCTCCCACAAGTGGCCCAATACCACCATCCAACAGAACACTTCTATGCACTATCACTGTCCCAGGACACAAACTCAGTCTAACTTTGAAAAATACTGTCTCAGAAACATACTTTTCTTGTCATTCTTGAACCTCCAAATTCTCTCTCAATACGGTCAATAAATTGAAATAGATCCTGAAGCTTAATTTTCTCTTCATCCTTTTAAGCACCTTTAAACATGTCAATATCTTCCAAATATATCTAAATAAATGCACTTAAAGTTGTCAACAATAAATTGATTTTTTTATAGCTGCAGGATGATCCATAAGTTGGTGAATTCCATAAAAAGATCCAAGTTCACATACATTATTTGAGCTGAAAATGATGTATAAATTTAACTTCTAGATCATGAAGTATTATTTAGGATAAAGACTCTAATCCTTTAATAGAGGCATTGCTGCTCTAAAAAAAAAATAGGGAGCAGCCAGAAAGAGTCCCTCTGTACCCAATATATCATCATCTTCTCTGAAGTTGATGAATTGAATTGCACAACACTCTACTCATGTTGGCTAGAAACACCAAAGTCATAAATGGTTGCCAGGAAGCAACGAAGATCTTTTGTCATACAAACAAACCTTTAAGAAAAATGCAAAAACAATATGGTTAATATGGAAAGATTTGTATGATTGCACATGTATAATCTATATAAAATGCTTACCTTCTTGAGGAATGGGGAGGAGAAGAAGGGAGAGAATCGGACACTCAAAACTTTTTTAAATGAATGTTAAAAATTTTTGTTTACATTTAATTGAGAAAAATAAAATTAAAATTAAATGAAAATTAAAATAGTAAGTGTAACAACAAGCTTTTAAAACCCTCACTGTCAATTCAAAACACTGATCGTGGCTACCCTACCTCAATCCTCTCCAAGAGGTCTTCAAAGACATGAAATTGGTGATATCAGAACCTTGACACTGCTTAAGGCTTTTGTCAAGTGGTCACATGAAAACAGCAAACTGCCCAAGTGTAGATTGAAGACCAGTAGATGATCCTCAGGATGGAATTCTCAATCAAACACTGGTTCAACCAATATTTATGGAGCAACTAATGTGTGCAAGGCATCACGGATCCAGGCAACAGAACAGCTCAAGGCAGTTCTCCCAATAAGAGACTTACAATTCAGGTGGAGAGAGTGTGATATCAGCTCCTGGAGGACAGATGCTATTTTGGTTGTCTTTGTGTGTGTATCCCTCCCCACCTCTACCCCCAGTACAATGCAGAGAACATAGCAGGTGGTTAATAAATGGTTGCTGCATTGTATTAAAAAAAATAAGATTGCAGATTTTGAGTTGGAAGGGACCTCAGAAATTGAGTCCAACCTCCTCATTTAATAGATAAAGAAACTGAGGCCCAGAAAGCTCAAATGATTTGCCTAAGATCACACAGGTATTAAGGGGCAGATCTGAAACTGGAATCCTGGTCTTTCTTCTGACTTAGAGAGCATGAGACAGAGGCCTGCTTGTAAATGTTTAAAACCAGACTCTCCAATATGTGCATGATATACTTTTCAATTTAATTTGCATTATTAGCATCTCAATCACTCACTTAAGTCTAAACAATCAACAAAACAACAAATCAAGCCCTGATTTGTACTCTTTGCCAATTTCCAAGGTGTCAGTGTTTACACTGAAGAAGTGGTCATCTATTCCAATCCCCCTCATTTCACAGACCAGAAAAGTGAAGACTCAAAATCCAGGGTTCTTTCCATTGCAACATACAAGGCAATTCGAGTGGGGTATTATAGACATTCAGAAGCACAGGAGATGGTGGAGGAACCCAACAGGCTTTGGGAAAGTTTCCCTTAGGAGTTAGTGGGGGAAGGAAAGGTTGGTAGTTCTGGTTTCTAAGAGGGAGCCACTTTAACTCCAGAAGTTCCATTCACTCTTCCCCTAGACCTCACAATTATATAAGGTCACCAGGAGTCACAACTCCCTCACCAGGAGTCAGCTTCAGTACACCAATCAGCAAGTATTAGTTAAGGATTGATTTAGAAGGCACTCAGCTAGGAGATACAAAGACAATGAATCAATAATCCCTACTTTGGGGGAGCTTACATTCTAATGGGGGAGCCAAAAAGAACATATATAAGTAAAAACAGAATAAATATCTAAACAAAGTGAATAAAAGGTGAAATATAAGGTAAATTGAGGGGGAAGGCACTATTGGTTGAGGGGAGGGTCAGGAAAGTTTTCATGTATAACAGGGGTTCTTAATGATTTTTGTGCCTTGGACCCCTTTGGTATTCTGGGCAAACTAATGGACTCCCCAGAATTACACTTTTAAATGTATAAAACAAAATATATAGGATTATAAAAGAAACCAATTATGTTGAAATAGTTGTCAAAATATAAAAACAAAGATAAGTTCACAGCCCCTAAGCTAAGAAGCCTTGATATAGAAGGAAGAGGTTGGGTTATGTCTTGAGAGAAAAGAGGGATGCTGGTAGACAGAAATGAGGAAAGGGTGCATTACAAGCATGAGGACCAGCCAGTGCAAAAGTACAGTGACAGGAGGTGGAACATCATGAGTAAGAAAGATAGAGAAGGCCAGTCGGTGTTTCTCATGTGGACATATTAATAAGCAAGGCACCCAGCAAGCATCAAAAGAAATGAACCAAAAGGGGCAGGCAGTGAGTGGAAATAGCAAAGGCAGAAGTAGGTTTCCAAACCGTCTTGCCAGTTGATGGGAGACCAGGGAGCTCTGTTGACAAACACACGGTAGACTTCCCTCACCCTGAAAGGAAAATATCAGGTCACTGCAGTCTACTTTATCTTTGAAACCAGCCCTGCACTGGCAAGATCTCTGGTATTCAGTTAATTGTGAGTGACTATGGACATCAGGTCAACCGCATCAACCAAACAGTGAACTGACAGGTAGTCTACAAACAATGACAGTGGCAAGCTGGACTAGGTTGGAGAGAACTCTAGCTTTTTGGATGCCCTTGAGGCACAGGAACTAGAACACAATCTGAAATGAGAGGTGAGGATAGGCTCCATGAGGTCGGATATGCCAGGTTCCTATCAAGCAGGGCCCAGGGAGGGAAGTGCCAGTCAGAAGGCGGTCCCAATGAGATGGCCAACCCCCCTGGAGGTTGCCAGGAACAACCTTTAATCAACTCTGTCTCTCAGTGTTTGGAAGAGATATAGATTTCAGAGATGTCAAAACTCTTTGGGAATTATGGGGGTAAAATGAATAGGCTGTTTGCTCTCCCTATTGATACACCAGACTTCAGACTGTCAAAGTGCTTTTAGTTATAACAGGCAATGTACAAAGTTAGCTGCGCTTGTTTTGACAACCACAAAAAGATTTATCAGTTGCATATACCTGTTCAAGCACCTGGGTATTCAAAGTGAAAATTTGTTCTAGCAAATTTCTAACCCTAATAATATTCTCAATGTCAGCAGTTGCACAGTTGGCTTTTTGGAAACCTTCCTTAGTGACTTTTGTAGATTTTACCCAATGAGGAAGGGAAAATTCTATGGGACAAAATGAGTGTGTGATGTTTCCAAAACTCCTACATTCAGTGGGATAGTTACACAATTCCTTCTCAACTGCCTTATTTACTTTATGAATAAAAAAATTAGAGGAAAACACAGAGCCACAGAATTACTTTGAACTGTCTCTTCCAACAGCCACTTTTTCATTCATGCTTTAGAAACCCTTGAAGCTATACAACTTCTACTGTTCTCTATGAAGGTAAGTTTATAGGCATTGGTTGGATGGTTATGCTGTGAAATTCTCTCTTTTCATTGACCAATCACTGGAATCAGCAACTGCATACTGTTTAAGGATTTCCATTTTTCCTCCATTCCTAATCACAGGATCACAGATCTAGAACTTGAAGAGATCTCAAAGGTTACCCAGTCCAACCCCTTCATTGTACAGATGAGTAAATTTGAGGTCCAAAGAGGACAAACCTAAGTTAACAGCTCCATGACAAAGTAGGCTATTAACAAAACCTGGCACCACTAAGATTTTGAGGCTTTATTTTTAATCTCAAAAACAGATCACATTAAAACAAAACTTCTTTTAAAAAGAAGGTAATTCAGGTGAAAAGAGATAAATCATGTGTTTTTGACCAGTCTCACAGATAAAGCTGCTTCCCCATACAGGAAATAGTGGCAACCGGGAGCTGTCTACAGCTGAAACTCTCCCAAGGCAACCAAGAAAATAAGGTGGGATCCAAGAGCCAGGACTCATACCAATGCAATGGCTGGAAGCTCATGGCACTGGGCTATTAAAATTGTCTATGATCCCTTTGTACAAGTCCAATCCAGGTTTCTTAAATTCTTAGATGTTCTCCTGGTTTTGAGTGTTGCTTTATATTCTGCCCCTTAGAGCTCATTGCCATATTTGTGTTGCCCTGCACACGCCGATTGACAGAGTCCCTTGTTTGTCTGGGGTTATATATAGCCTGGAAGTCCTGATAATTGACCTTCTATCCCCCTCACCAGTTTTCTGGGTTGTTTTTTTCTGCTAAACCATCCACTTCTTGCCTCAGATGCATTTTCATCCTAGATCAGAGCAACCCACTAGTACTGCTACTGGGTATCAACCACACAGGGCTCTCCACCACAGTCCTGAGAATGTCATGGTTTTCAAAGTTCCCACTTCTGCTAGAACAAGTCCCACTTAGGGTAGCAATGTTCTTAATTCAACCAGTACTAAGTGTACACCAGAGGGACAAACCCAGAATGGTATATCCTCTCCCCAATAACCTAATAGTGACAGTTGAGAGATTCTGTCAAGTGGCATGTGGGAAGAAGGGAAGGGAAGGGAAGGGAAGGGAAGGGAAGGCAAGGCAAGGCAAGGCAAGGCAAGGCAAGGCAAGGCAAGGCAAGGCAAGGGAAGTCGGAAGGGAA
>CM053598.1:44163640-44210974 GCA_028646575.1 Pseudocheirus occidentalis | reverse complement strand
AAGGCAAGGCAAGGCAAGGCAAGGGAAGGCAAGGGAAGGCAAGGGAAGGCAAGGCAAGGGAAGGCAAGGGAAGGCAAGGGAAGGCAAGGGAAGGCAAGGGAAGGCAAGGGAAGGCAAGGGAAGGCAAGGGAAGGCAAGGGAAGGGAAGGCAAGGGAAGGGAAGGCAAGGGAAGGGAAGAAGGAAGGGAAGGGAAGGCAAGGGAAGGCAAGGGAAGGGAAGGCAAGACAAGGGAAGGCAAGGCAAGGGAAGGGAATGGAAGGGAAGGGAAGGGAAGGGAAGGGAAGGCAAGGGAAGGGAAGGGAAGGGAAACTGATGGGGAAAGGAAGGGAAGGGAAGGGAAACTGATGGGGAAAGGAAGGGAATGGAAGGGAAACTGATGGGGAAAGGAAGGGAAGGGAAGAAGGAAGACCTTTGAAAACTTCTCATCTACCTATTTCCCAGTCTTCTAAGGTTGGAAACACACTTTACATATCCCTGGTGAAAGATGCCATGGGGGAGGCTAAACATTATTGTTGGATGCCCACCTAAGGACTGAAGGGGAAAATTTCAGCAGCTTTCCCACAAAGACAGAGACCTGAAGATTTTCCTAGGGGAGCAGGAGTGCTGAGCAACTAAAACCTGCCAAGAGAGCTCACAGAAGGCTGCTCAGGAGTGATGCTGCCAGAAAGGTATATACTCAGCAGACACCAGAATTTTGAAAGGAATGCCAGCGGCATTCTAAAGAAGAACTTTGCATTTTAAACTGCGTTTTCTAGCCAGACACATGAACAAGTACAGGCAGGGCACATAAGGAGCAACACGTTGTTTTTTTTTTTTATGCACAAGTGCAAACCAGATTCAGAGAAACACAGACTCTTACAGTCATGGAACCAAAGAATGCTGGAACTGGAAAGGAGTTCATTAGGGCAGGATTTGTCATTTGGCAGATGAGAAAACACAGGCTCAGAGGTTTGTATGGGGTGAGGCAGCATACTATAAACTGAAACAGGACTAGAACTCAGGTCTCCTTTGAGTTATGGGAAGAAACGAAAGAAAAACAGTCTTTGGAAGAACAATAAAGAGATGCTTTGGATCAAATAGAAATTATGATTGAATGGCGTAAATCAAAGAGAATCTACCACTCCCCTTGACGGGCAAGCCTTTCATGTGATCCCTTCCCCTGTCCCCCAGTAACAATAACCACTTACATTTCCATCACTTTTAGGGTTTGAGGAGTTTCATTTTTTATCAGTAAATGACATCACATTTTATTCCATGATTTATTTAATTATTACATTACAAACCCCTCCTTAAACAATGAGGGAAACTATTCCTCTCAATTAAGGTTTTTCTTATGTCACTTCTGCTCCATGAATAGGGGAAATAAGGGAACTGGGGGGAAAACAACAGATTTCTCCTTCAGGAAACACCCCTCAAACCAATCACCCTCAAGTGACAATTAGCAGTTTTGGCAGCACATTATACAAGGAGGACTAATAAGGCAAAAGAATTGAGGGCAGGTTTCTTTTTTTTTTCTCCTTCACTATCCTGTCTGAAGCTTGAAAGCAAAACTGTATCCTAATGAATTCTGAACTCCCGTCAGCTCAAGAGAGAAAGAGCAAAATCTTTTATCTTCTCTTGGAATAGTCAGGAATGAAGAAAATTTTTTTAAATGCTCCATTGTTCGTCTTCATTCCCTACATATACTCTGTACCCTGCCTGCCCTCTCCTTGACTAGAACAACTGGCAGAGGGCATCAATAAAGTAAAGCTGTAAGACTATTGGCCCAACTCTATTTCCCAATCACCTGTGAAATTCCAAGTCAACATGTTGGCTCTTTACAAACAAGTGGAAAAGAATAGGCCCAGGAAGAAATCTGACCCAAAAGGACCCTGTTTTCCCATAGGTGCCTTCTGCCTTGGCCCTCAAGAACACCCCTGCACTGGTAGCCACCAAACTCTGGATAATGTTGGCATGTGCCCGCAGGGTGCTGCTGAAGGGTCCTCCATGGCTTTTCTGCTCATTATTATTTTTGCTCATTGTTACTATTACTGTCATTATTGTGATGATTCTATTGTTATAATTACTATTATGTTATTATTAATTAATATTATTGTTGCTGTTTTCATCTGAATATTCAATAGAATGCATTTAGGAATGGTACTAGGATAAGGCATTATCTGATTCCTGGTCTTTTTTAGGCAGAATAACTGGCAAACTGCAGGGATGGATAAATGATTTTTGCAATTAAACAGAAGAGCCAGGATATAAATTCAACGTCTATAGATTATTTATTGATATTATTATAGTAAGGACATTTGAGATAAAACAGAAACAGAAGACAGCTGATAGTACATTGTACAGGAAAGAAAATCTTAGGTTCAAAAGTTTAAAATGAGTTTTCTCAACACACAAGGGGAGAAATGTCCTAAATGTCTTAAAAGGACATTGTCTAGTTAAGAGGTAGCTTGCAGAAAAGGCAGACCACTAGGCATTAGTGCACTGAAAAGGATTGTAATTTGGTGAGGAAAGCTGTTGGCATGCTTCTAAATTATCTTCTTTTTCTCTTTCTGCCTTTGGTGGGTAAGGGCTGATATTCTACAAAGGCAAGATAAAGATATCCCACAACAGCAATAGATAATGTACATACATGTACACGCTCACACACACACACACGCACACACATGCACACACATGCTTGCTGAAGATTCAGCATTTTGCTTCAATGCTTCCACTAATCCAAAGACATGCCAATCTGCTCACTGTTTCACAGCATCAGGAGGTTCAGATTTGACTTATCAAAGGATGTCGGACTTGCTTAGTCAGGACTGGGTGGATATTAGCAAAAGGTTGAATGAGTATGACTGTAGTGGATTACAAGCCTCTCCTCTTACACCCACCCACACACCCACACACACACACACATACACACACACACATACACAAACGCACACACACATACACAAATGCACACACACAATCTAACTGGTTTTAGGGACTTTGGAGCATATGGGAGGCAAGGAGACTCACAATACAGAGGATACAATTGGTGGACAATGTACCGCTCTAACCAAGAACATAAATGCCGAACAGTAGAGCATTGAGAAATTAAATTCATGGCCTGGAAAACAAGCTAAGATTAAAAAATGTCATGTTGATACAGTAGGTGCTCTTGAGAGTGAAGAAAAAGATGCCAGAAACAGAATTGATTGCATTTTCGTTGCAACATCTCGTGATAGAGGTGGAAAAGGGTGAGGTATATCAGCTACCCTCGATGCTTTGGGGGCACACACCACATCTTTCATCAGTATCCTAGACAACATGGAACACTACCATGCAACAGCTCAAAAATTCCACTCACCAGTAGCTACTGTCTTTTTCTCCACTATCCTATCAGAGGTTGAAAGCAGCTGGATACATGGGCACTTGGGTCCTGAGTAAATAGGGGTCTTATGTCAATGACCCTAAGAAGGGAACTGACAGAAGAGAGACCCAACCTCTGATACTGAGAGTGACTATTTACGTTTTTGTCAGGGGCGGGGGGATCGGGGGACTGGGGAAGGGGAGTGTTCTTCTCTAGAGTTTCACTTCCCTAAGGATACAGTTTACCCGACACTTTCTTAACAAGGATTTTCCTGATTCCCTTCATATTTAGTGCCCTACTTTCAGTACTACTTGCCCTCTCTTGTATTTTTGTAGGTAGTCTGTATACAGTTATACATACATAATATGTATACATCATATATATTCTGTGTGTATGTTTGATTCTTTTCTCTGTAAATGCGAAAACTAGCCTAGTGTCTGGTACGCAGCAAGTACTTAGTCAGTGGCTGTCATTTTACTTATCACTCAGGGGCTCCTAGAATACAACATCCAGAATATACGGAAGGAACTCAAAGCTTTCCAAATAATGGAGAATTTCCTTCATTTCCTCTTTCTTTCAAAAACTCAATGTTCCTTTCTATTCAATGTTTATCTCTGTCCTCATGTATATATAAAACATATTCTATTATATATTATATATACATATGCATATACACATATGAATATACAAACACACACATATATATATATGCACACGAATACATATATTTAACAGGTAGAACAAGAGGATTCTCAGATCATCTTGAGCAGTAAAACTTTATTTTGGGACTTTGCGTATTACTAAGAGAGTCAGCTAGATGGCTCAATGGATAGAGTGTAGAGGCTGAAGTCAGACAGCCCTGAGTTCAAATCCAGCCTCAGACACTTACTAGCTGTGGGACCCTGGGCAAGTTGTCTAACTTCTGTTTGTCTTAAGTATCTAATAAAAAAACTTTAGTATCTTTGCCAAGAAAACCCCATGGCAAATATTGTCCAATGCATCCAAAGAGATGGATATGACTGAAATACTCAACAGCAACAACGATGCTCCTAAGGAAGGTGCAGACACATCGCTTGTCATCTCTTGGAAGACTGGGCTTATCGATGCTTATCAAATTGGTTGGCTTCTCCCATTGTGTAATGTACCATGATGGGAGAAGCCACGCCACTACCACCACTTTTTGCTAGATTATAAAATGGGGCTGACAGACCCTTTGGGCTTTCTTTGTCCTTTCTGCCATACTTTTGGAGAAATCCTGAGAGAGCGGCAAAGCTAGATCAAACTTAAATCAAGGAGAGGAGAGGTACAGCACCATTACTAGCAGTCTCAAGGAAGGGATTTCTTTGGAAATGCTAGCCTTGGGAGTTGACTCAGAGATAACTCCAAGCTCAAGAGTTTAAGGATCTAATCTAACAAGAGAAGGGAGACTGTTTGGGCAATGCAATTCTTGGTCAAAGAAGAGACATACATATGGTGCCTAATTCAGGGAGGAACAGAAGCAAAGGACCAAAGGCACAACACAGAGTAAGACCCTTGGTCTTTGTCTTTGATTATTACAGTGAGTTATTTTGGACAGCGGGGATTGGGTGAGAATTATAAAAAGAAATGGAAATAGAAATAGGACCAGTAGCCCCATTATATACAATGGCATCCCTTTGAAAAGTGAGATTTACCAAACTGTCAAGTTGTCATCTGTCTAGCAATCCAAATTCAGTTCTCTTCCAAGGGGAGTTCAAATAAAACAATGGAACTCTGAGCATGAAGGGATTTGGAGGATCCTGGAGGTAGTGGGATATCACTGGAGGGGGAAGAGAATTATGCTGATTGTTTATGTGCCCCTGTTCATCCTCTGCATTTTCTGAGCCACGGAACAAAGACTATCTTGCACCTTACATATTCATTATGACTTTAAAGGTTTTTATGGAATCTCTTACTCTATGCCTATGGAGACCGGGATGTGAACTATAGTCAGAGATTTCTCCAGATTAAACTGGGGTGGGGTGGGGGAACATGGATAGATTGTGCCAAAGAGATACTGATTTAGGGAATGGCCTTCAAGGTTGATGCTGGTCCAAGTAAACCTGGGTACTGAGGGTCTCATTGTTTATGACCTGTCTCTCCTAAAGATTTGAGGGGAAAGAGATCATATGAATAGAAAGACAAAGAAGGTTTAGCATTCCCATTCTATAATGAAGAAACTGAGGGCAAAAATTACTAATAGCCAACATTCAAAGAGCACTCCAAGGTTTTACCAAGTACTTTACATGCATTATTTGAGCCTCAGAACATCCCTGTGAGGTGCTATAGATATAACCATCACCATTCCAAAATGAAGAATTAAAAGTTAGGTGATATACCCAAGGTTATGCGGCTAAGAAATATTAAAGGCAGGATTCAAACCTAGATGCATTCTTGACTGCCAAGACCAAGGTCCACCACTCCTCACAGTTCACCTTACTACCTATTAGAAAATTAAGTTATTTGGTCCTGGCCTTTGGTCAGAGAATGGACCAGAGCACAGTACCTGGCCTCAGGTCTCAGCCCAGTGAGCTGAGTCTCTCTCTAGAGCTTGTAAAGTCTTTTCTTAGTCAAGACAAGAGTAAAATCATGACAGCAATCCAGGGGCATCTGAGGTCAGGGGGACTGCAGGAGTCGACAAGTTCTCTTTCCTCCCCCTGTTCCTTTGCCCAATATGGTACTGAAGGGCCCACTCATATGTTCCTAGAAAATTACACCTCCAACCCAGAAAAGTGAAACTTCTTTCTTTCTTAATCTTCATATTTTCTACTAGGTAAATGGCAGCTTTCTTTGGTTTCTGAATTGCTCCAGATGTTTGGCACCAGGAGGTTCTAGGCTAGGTAATAGGTGTGTTTCTGTTCACATTCACAAATAAAATCAGTGGAGGTCCCCATAATAACACATTTGTGTACACCATTAAGAAGTAAAAAACTGAATGAAAATCAAATCCTGTAAAAAAAAAAATGTAACCAAACTACAGAGAAGAAAACAAACATTTTTATTGGGATAGTTGTCTTTGAATTCAAAAATAAGTGATGTCTTTCTACCTTCCAGCCTAAGTTGGGGAAAATTCACTACCTGGGCAAATCTCTCTGGATAAATATATTGTCAAAAATCTTCTCCCACACTAACCAAAGCAGAGACCATGCTGCCCAAAGGGCTTGTGCCACCTCAGGAGACCTGGTAGGATTCATCGCCTCATTTAATAAGACCTTCTGCAGCGCAAAGATTTGAAACCAAGAAGTTCTGAGTTTGGATCCAGCCTCAGACGTTTCCTAACTGTGCAGCCTTGGCACTTCACTAAACCTCTCTGAGCCTCAGTTTCATCATCTGTAAAGTGACGGAAATAATAGCCTCACAAGCTCAAGTGAGGCTCAAATGAGACAATGTATGTAAACCACCTTGTAAACCATGAATTAGTCATTGCTGTTGTTATTAAATGCCCGTCTTAAATACAACTCGAAGCAGTTTATTAATAAACAGTCCTTGCTCTAGAATCAAAAGCCCTGGGTTCGAATCCTGCTTATGATACTTTCTACCTGTGTATATGACTTCAGATAAGTTACTGCCCTCCCCTGGACCTGAGTTTCTTCATCTGTAAAGGAGAAGGTGGGCTAAATGACTTCTAAGGACCCTTCCCACTCTACATCTAGGAAGGCAAAATATTCCTATCATCAAGAAACTTGCCATTCAATCACAGATGCTGTAATCTAGAATCTTAATTAGCTGCAAGAAGGAGAATTACAAATATTAGCTTAGGGTTAGTAAACTTCAATGGCCACCCAGTTCCATGCTGGGAGTTAGCAGGAATTAAGAGACCAAAGCACAGGCAGGGAGGACCCCTTCCTCTCCAAAACTTAACCCCTAGAAAAGGCCCTCAGTTTAACCAACTCCTTCTTTAACTGGCATTATCCGAATCTAGCCTCACAAGCTTACTAGCTATGTGACCTTGGGCAAGTCACTTAACTTCTGCCTCAATTTCCTCAGCTGTAAAAGGTGATAATAGCATCTACCTCCTAGGGGTGTTGTGGGGATCAAATGAGAAAATGTTAGTGAAATGCTTAGCGCAGTGCCTGGAAAATAATATGTACCCAATAAATGCTTCTTCCCTCCCTCCTTCCCCTCCTCACTGTGATCTCAATAAGGACAAATGAATGGGCTCAGTCTTGATTATATTTTATTAAACTGTACTCAGGGGGAATTAGGTGATGCAGTGGATAGAGAACCAGACCTGGAGTAAGGAATACTCATCTTCATGAATTCAAATCTGGCTTCCGACACTTCCTAGCTGTATGACTGTAGGCAAGTCATTTAACCTTGCCTCAGTTTCCTCATCTGTAAAATGAGTTGGAGAAGGAAACAGCAAACCACTCCAGTATCTTTGCCAAGAAAACCCCAAATGGGGTCATGAAAAGACAGACAGGACTGAAACAACTGAACAAGAACAAGAAAATAGTGTTCACCGCCTCTAGTCCCTGTCTTCCCCCTCTTTGTGCTCATGCTTTTCTTCCCATTAACAAATACGTTTTGATTCAAGTAGAGGCTGGAGAGGTTTCAAGGGCGATAAAGCTGGGGGGTGTTGAACGGAGGATTTACAAGGACATGGGGAGGAGTCCTACAGGCTCCGCAGACCTGGATGGGTTGTGATCTGAATCAGTGATGAGATCTGATGAGATCACAGATCAATTTAAGTTTTCAAGTACCGAGATCTTTAAAGGGGATTCTTGTTTCAAGTAGGATTGGATTTAATGACTCCAGAGGCTTCTTCCAAAACTAGAACCCTATAAAATGTAAGTGCTCTAAGAGGCAAGGACAGTTTCCTTCTCATCCTTAGATGCTTAGCATATAATAAAGGATGAATAAATCCTTTTTGATGATTAATAGTATGGTTAAAGTATCCCCAAACTCAAAGATAAGGCTCATTGCATAAATACTTGGCCTTTGAGTATCTAAGGCACAAGGCATGCCTTCAAAAAATAAGACTATGGGTAAGAATCTTCCTAAAATTAACAAGATACATCTTATATTGTGAGTCTTTATTGTAAGGTAAACTAAGCGAAAACTCCTGGGAAATTGGCAAGCTGGTAAAAACTTCAGCAGGCAAGCAGAATTTGTTAGCATACTATGCTAGTCACATGAGTCCAGGGATTTGGGGCCCCACTGGAGCACAAAGAGCAGAACCCACCAGGAGACTTTTCTTGTACTCCTTCTCAGGAGGCTGCCCTAGGATCATAGCCCCTAGGGCAAGCACCCAATAGTCCTAAGTCTCATCATCCTAACAGTGCCTCACAATGTCCCACATCCCATCTGTGGTGCCCAGGAACTACCCAGTAAAGGTTACGTTATCCTCACCCCCAGAACCCAGACCAATGTGAGGGGACATGAAACAAGGTATGAATCTCTCTGTATCTGCCACCTGGTCTCCCCTCTCTTGTGCACAGTCAGCAAATACCAAGGTTAACAGCTGTGGTCAGCTCTGCCAATTCAGCTCTCCTCTCCTCAGGCACCAGGAACATCTCGCCTCACCCCCCATGTCCCAGATGACCATATTCCAGGGCCTTCAGTTGGCTTCCTAGAATTCTCTCTGTCATCTTGCTTCAGTCTATAACCCATTCCCAGCACACCCACACACACCCACACACACACACACACACACACACACACACACACTCACACTCTCTCTCTCTCTCTCTTTCTCTCTCTCTCTCTCTCTCTCTCTTTCTCTCTTTCTCTCTCTGACACACACACACATTTCTAAGTGGGCTAATTATGTAAACTGCCTGTAGCAAAATGCTGGCCCTCCTAGGATGAAGTTGCTGCCTTACTCTTGCCCAATGCTGATCTGGCCTCATGCAGAAAGCTGGTAGCCTCTCATAATCACCTCCATCATTAGTCTATGGCTTCAATATCATGAAAGAGCATTGATTCCTTAGGGCCTCTGTTTGTATTTCAGACGTTCCTGCAAACATTCCAGCTTGATGTGAATCTAGGGACTGTGGTTTTGGAGACTTGTTGCAGCATGCGGGCCGGTGGGAGAGGAGGTTTCAGGGAAAGATTGGCAACTGGAATGAGGGTAGGGCTCGGGGAGAAAGGGAGGGAAAGGGTGCTGGGCCAACGGGATTCTCCCTAATCTGCATTGGCTACAGCGGGCCAAGTTCACTTCAGGAGCTGTGAGAAAGACCAATTAATTTATCAATCTGCACTCCTTTCTGCCATAACATATTTTCTTCTTGCCAACAAAAAATGTGTCCATTATCAGCCAGGTCCCTGTCCTCCTCGGCAGCCCATGCGGCTGTATAATTACACTTCTTTCCTTGACAACCGGCATGATTGTTTTCCTAACAGTGTATTACTTCGTTAGTACTTTCCAATATACGTTATTTTTAAACTGTCACTTTTGCCCAACTCATCCCAATTCGCACTCGTCTGTTTATCATAACAATCATTAATAACTGTCAGTCCCCGCCATCAATTTAACGAACTCACTCCCTCATTAGCATGTTCTAGCATTTGTTCCGTAGAGGGGGCTGATTATTTTCTACAACAGGCCAAGCCAATTACTTTAGTGAAATGGAATCACATTAATCAAAACTTAACAAGGTGGCAAATTTAAAGATATCAGATTGCAAAAGACAGCATAACTAATATGTCAGTGTCAGAGGTACCGTGTAGGTATGCAGCAGCTGGACTAAATATATCTCTTCACGGAGACCGCATGAATTTTGACGTTTCATACGATCTGACAACTACCAAAGTGATATTATGGAAGGCAAAAGCCCGGGCTCCGCGGCTCGAGATGACTTCTGTAGATCCTGGCAAGGGCAGACTAGGGAGAGAGGGAGGCAGAGGAGAAAATGGTGGCTGGCCGTGGCTGTTCTCGCTGCCGGACGGCAGTTCATCATCTCTCTCTGTGCCAAGGCATTTTCTTTTACACTTTAAATGATGATAGTCATCCATCACTGTGTGACAGCTGCATCAAAACCAGCTAGGAAACATGCAAAGCCCAGCAGTCTAAAATATGCTGACACGACCAACAGAAAACAGACACCTATGTGCGTATGTAGTGCATATGTAGCATGTATGTCTGTGAATGCACACATGTGTACTTTAAGAAAAGAACAGAGAGGGATATATGAAAAACCGAGGAAAGGGAAAGGGGAAAATATTACCCAGCGTTCAAGGGAGGGAAGAAAAATGGGAAGGAATGGGGCCAGGGAGGGAGAAAGAAAAGGAATGAAAGTAAGTTCAAGAGAGAAGAGATTAAACAGAGACAGCTACAGTGGGGAAACATAAGGAAAGAAAGACAGACATGAACAGGGAAACTGAAAGAGAACAGAGGGGAGTGGGCCGGAAGAAGCAATGTTGGAAATGAAAGGATTTCACCCTTTATAATTCCTACTGAAGATGTCAGGTGCCCTGACTAATGCCCCTCCAGTCTTGACTTCTAAGGATCTAGAACCTGGTATCCAGCAACCACCAGGAGCTCCCTACCTAGACGGAAAGAGAGCAGGACACCCTCCCTGTGTGTATGTGGCCTTTAAGGGGTGCTGGGTGGAGGGAAGGAGCCCAGAGCCCACAGCAGAATCCCTGAATGCTTCTCGTGATAGCAATGCCCCTGGTCTGGTTCTGTTATTTTATTTAATGGAGCTTGTTCATCTATTTACTTATTTCAGGAAGGAGGCCTGGCCCAGGTACACTGGCCTGGCAAAGGCCCCATTGTATGATGTTATTAGATTCAGTTATATCACACAGTTCATGAAATTGTGCTATGATTCATTTTTACAACTTAAATAGCTATTTGGTTGGGTTGCCAGGTTGAACGTGATGAATGTGTATGATAAAATAGAACAAAGGGGAGGGCCAGTGCCTGTAAACCCGCCACATTAGTCAGTGTATTAACCCATTCCCCTCCTTAATTGTGACAGACTTCCCGAGAGCACTGACCCCACCGTAACCATGTCACCAAGCTTCAGGTTGGGGAATCGAGACCCCCAAAAGTCAGATCTGTGCCATGGCCAATCCAAGACTTTCAACCATCTTTGTCTTCTTTTTCTTTTCTTTGTACTTTCTAAAACCAACTTCCCCAAAAGGTGTACCATCCATTCCATCCTAATGCCCATCTCTTGATGATGGTATAGTCCAAAAGAGCTCATCACTCCTACTTAAAAAGCCAACTGCTTCTCTGGTCTCCCACTTAAAACTCTCATCCAAAATGTTTGTGTGTCCAATAGCCTGGTTGAGGTCCAAATTAGTATCCACAACAAGGGTACCTGCTGCCAGATTCCTGAATGGCAAGAATCCTGCGACCATAAAAAATAAAACAGGGCTAAAAATTATATCAGCATCAAAAATTAATAAGGTAATAAATATATAAATGTGCTATACTTGTAAATATACATATATGCATATTTTAAAAATGGAACTTTGGATACTAATAAGAGAGACAACCCACTTTATACAAATGATACATTCCTAAAAAACAAATTAAAATCAAATTTGTACTTAAAAAATCATTTTAAATGCATAAAAGAAGCTAAGTGAAGTGTGGCATCGTGAATAAAGGACCAGTCTTTCAGTCTGAAAGACCTGGGTTCAAGTCATGTCTATGGGCAAACGCCATCTCTCAAGGCCTACCGGCAGCATTCTAAGGCTTTCAATGGTCAGTTCCAAGTCTATCTTGGTAGAAAGAATTTCCCCATGAAGATTTCCCCCCAAGAACAATGAAACCACAGGTGTGGACCAAAAAAAACTTATCATTACATAACAATATTTTAAATAAATATTATTGTAATAATTATATATTATTAATAACAACAATGGTAAGAAAGTTTACATATTTAAAGACTGATCCAGTGATTTGGAAGCTCTAAGCCAGCAATTCTCAACCTGTGGGTAATGTTCAATTTGTAACAATGAAAATACATCCGGCATATCAGATTCATAACAGTAGCAAAATTACAGTTAGGAAGTAGCAATGAAAATAATTTTATGGTTGGGAGTCACCATAACATGAGGAACTGTATTAAAGGGTTGCAGCATTAGGAAGGTTGAGAAATACTTGTCTAAGCTGAGGGAGGCAACATTCCTCTACCTCTTCAGGACGGTGTCTTCTCTTCAACTTTTAATAGTCTTATAGAATTTCCCATAGCACTAAGATGTTAAATGATTTACCTAAGGTCATACTGTCAAGTCAAAAAGCACTGATTAAGAGCTTCATGTGGGCCAGGCACCATGCTAAGCCCTGGTCTCGACTTCTTGATGTTTGAAGAAAAGGGTGATATGAAGAAAAGCAAAATGCATCCCTTGATTTCCAGGATGTCACAGTCTCATGGAGGAGACAACATATAAATAACTATGTACAAAGAAAGTCTATATGGGATAGACTTGGCCTAATCTCTGAGGAAAGGCACTAAGATTAGGGAGAAATGGGAAAATTTTCTTGCAGAACGTGAGAATGAAGGAAGCCAGGGAAGCCAAAAGGTAGAAATGAGGATGGAGAGCATTCCAAACATGGAGACAGCCATTAAAAAATCTGGAAACAGGACCTAAAGCTTCCTGCTGGAGGAACAATAAGGAGCCCAGTTCACTGGATTACAGAATATGTGGAGAAGAGTATGGTTTAAGTCAAAAATTGGAATGGGACAAAAGAGGATATAGAGTCAGTAGGTGTCAGGGCTTATACTTGAATCCAGTTCTCCCTGGTTTTGAGGAAAAATCTCTATCCAATAAGCCATTATGCTTAACAATAATAATAATAATAATAATAATATTTGAAAGAATCCTTCTTGTTATGAAATAATTATGAAATAAATTTATGAAATAAATTTTAAATGATCGTTTTTTCACAAATGGATCTTAAGATAAAGAGTTATTTTAACAAATTCTTGTTTGACTCCAGGTTGGGTTACACCCAAATTGTACATTTTTCATCCCATTCCCATGGCACTATAAGGCATGGAAAGAGCTAGGAAATCACGATGGGCTCATGGATCCTGTAACTCACTGTCTTCAAGGCTAGCCTAATCCATCACTGAACCAGTCATGAAGAAACGATTCTCATCTCAAGCAGCAGGAGCAGAAGTCACTTTCCTTAGTGCCCAATCATGACTGAAAACCAGCAGGACAGAGAAGATGGCCTAATGTTTAACCATTTTAAGTACCCACTGAACCACAAATTGGTTTCCAAAAGACCACCCTGTCCCCCAGTGACATTCTTACAGAAAGCCAAGTTTTGCCCAAATCAGGAAGAAGAGTATGGCTTCCTCTCCATTTGGCTTTCTGACTGCTCGAGTCTGACAACAACCACTTCATACTCATCTGCAATACAGCAGAAAGGTCAGAATTCCCACATCTATAATCTCAACCTGGTCCACGAGAACACTTAAAAAAAAATCTTGCCTTGTGTATTTCATTTTATTCATGGAGTCCTTCACCAAGAGGCTTCTCTCAGTGGCCTTTTGTCCTTCAAGATGGAAATAACACTTTCATGGCCATCCTCCCCAATTTCCCAAGCCATGGATATACACCTTCCTTCCCTGATCACTGAAACACTCTTGTCTTTGACCTGTATTTGATGCAATGGGTGGTCCATCTATTCATGGAATCAAAGGCTTACACAGAAGTTAAAAGAGTTCTCAAAGATCATCTGGGTCAACTCTGTTCATTTGGAAAATGGGGAAATGGAAGCTAAAGGGGTTGGAGTGCCTTGTCTAAAGTGACAATTGGCTCAGCAGGAGATACAAGACCAGAACTCCAATAAGCATTTATTAAGCACCTACTGCATCCAGGAAATGGAATGTAGCCTAGCCTTGGAATCAGGAAACTTTGGGTTCAAGTATTACCTGACACATACTGACTCTGTGATCCTAGGCAAGTCACCTGTCAGTGCCCTGAGCATATCACTATAAGTTTCAAAATAGCTTCTAGCCTACTTTTGTAAGAGTTTCCTCACCCAGAAGTTAGTTATGCCGATGCAGTAACAGGTCTAGGCCCTGTCTCTAGTCTATCTACAGTATGCTGTGCTAAGCAGTAGAGATACAGAGATAAGAAACAAGATCCTCCCTTCTTCTAGGAACATATATTCTATTGGAATAATCAGACACAGATGTCAAATACAAACACATTATGGTAAACACGCTGAAAAACTTTCAAGCATTATTGCTTGAATAACAGTAACTTTACAAATAATCTCTCTTTGATCCTAACAACCACCTTGGGAGATAGCTGTGCCATCATTATTCCTCTTCTACAGGTGAAGAAACTGAGGCAGAAAGAAGTTAAGTTGGAGTCATGCGGCTAGTAACTGTCCAAGGCCACTCACTTCCCCCCATTTTATGAATGAGGAAATTGAAGACCAGAGAAGGGAAATGATTCGCTTTATGTTATACATGCAAGGAGTACGGTCAGAATTTGAACCCTGCACTCAAACTCTGTGCTCATATCATCACGCCACATTGCTACCCATTACCTCTATATGTATCCTGTAAAACTTAGAGTTTAATAGAGGCTTCCAGATGATTGTGGCAGTAGTGATAAGGGTCATTCCAATATCACCCCAGACAGCACCTCTGTGCACCCTTGAATGGTACTTAACGGACCTTGCAAACTAATATGACTTTCTCTGGCTCTCACTGCAGGCACAGAAATCTAAGGGACCCAAAGGAGACCATCTCTCCGGCACCACCTCCATTTCCTTTAATAATGGACATGTGACCTTGGGTAAGTCACTTAACTCCTCTTTATCTCTCTAAAAATGCCATAATTTCAGGAATGCAATGTAGAAATTTGCTTTGGAGGAGCGGGAGGAGAGATTTTCCCCCACCCCCAGCGCTCCCATCTCATGACAAACACCCCTCCCTCCTGCCAAGCCCAATGCTGGCGGTTCCACTGAGGCTGCAGATGTGAGCAGATTCTGTGATTTATTTTCCCCTTGCACATCACTCTGGTATGAACACGACACATAATTCGGTTACACGATACACATGAAGTAGCTGCAGCTGTTCTGAAAGACTCCAGGCAAGACACAATGTGTCGGTCTTCATCTTCCCTAGTATACACCCACAGCCAGCCACCCACCTGTGGGCAGACTTGGGAGAGGAGAGGGTGGGAGTGAAATCTGCTCAATCAAGAAAGAACCTTCCTGGTCTAAACTAATTGATGAAAGAATTTTTTTTCCTCTCTCTATTTCATCTCTAAATACTGAATTCAAGGGAAACCTTCTCCTTTAAAAAAAAAAAGCATTCAGAGAAGATCAGATGAGGAAAATCGTTTTGGGGGAAGGAATGATAGGAAAGCAGCCGAAGAGTCAAGTGTGCCCTGAGAACGAGGGCATTTAATTTTACTTTGAGATGCTGTAGTGAAACTGGGTGCAGTTAATTCCCCCTTAAAGTCCACGTAAAAGTTTCTCTCCTGCCTGCTTACTCTGTGGGCTGCATACTGTGCCTAAGATTAATCCCTCTGGAGTTTTTTATTTCCTTTTCTGCCTATCTTTCATCTTCACCCCCAGACTAAGCAGATGGATGTGAATTCAAAGTTTTCTGATCTTTAGCACAAGTTATGGAGGGTTATCTTTGGCTGTATATCTTTCTGCTGGCAGTGCTCCCTTGGTGATGAAGGATTAACCACCACAGCTGTCTCTTCCCAGAATGATGCAGTGCCGCGCTCCTCAACACGACAGCATCACTTAATCTTAATGTCCGCTCTCCCAGCGCAGCCGCGCAGGACAAAGCCAATCAACATCAGATGCCACCAAGATGGACCTACTGCTTGGCCCTGGAGTCTCTCACCCTCTCACACCTATTAATCAACATCATCCAACCCAATCCCAGAGTTCACTTCTCTCAAACCACAGTTAAACTAAGCTGGGGTCTGTGTTAACCATCTGAGGCACATGGAACAAGGAGGGGTAAAAGGGGACAGAGTGGGGTGCGGGCAGGCTAGCCAACAGTCAAATGTTTGAGAGGCAGTAGCATGCCAAGCTGAGCCCACTATATTATTATGCCCGGCTTCCCAGTCACGCCCTCACTGGGGCTGGCCATTTCATTATCCCAACAGAGAAGGGAATTTACCCATTTCTGCTCATCTGGGGTAATGAAGATTTATCTGGAAGGAAACCCACCTGTCTTCCAGGGGCCCCTGAAAGGGTCTGAGGAGAGCTGAGACCCCTCTTGGAACTAAGCTGAAATGTTCCTTGTTAGCCTTGCAGATGTAACTACTTCTAAGACAAGCTGCACTTGGGCCTAACACATCCTGCTGTGACTATTATAGGGGGAAGCTTTTCTTCAGCAAAGACAGTGCAAATGGATATTCTGTCCTGAGAGAGAGAGAGAGAGAGAGAGAGAGAGAGAGAGAGAGAGAGAGAGAGAGAGAGAGAGAGAGAGGGAGGGAGGGAGGGAGAGAGAGAGAGGGAGAGAGGGAGAGAGAGAGAGGGAGAGAGAGAGAGCCTGCAGCTTGTGGGATCAGTACATGTGCAGCCACATTTAAGCTCGATAAGTCTCCTTTCTCCCTCCATCTCCTTTTTTTAAGTTTACTGATCACAGGCTGGGGAAGCTGAATGGTACTCCCAGCTCCAAGCAATTATAATATAGCAAACCTTCCTTTTCTTCTGCAAGAAAAAGAACAACAACAACAAAAAAAGGAAGCCAGCCCAGATCTCAAAGGCAAACGTAATAAAACAGTAAATTATTGCTAGAGTTTACTAAACAAATGCAACCTAGTTAAATTTGGAAAAATCTTCACTTTTGCTTACATTTGCAATTTTACTGCTGAACTACTGGTATTTCTTACTTATGCAACATTAAAATGTATAAGAAATCCTCTTGTGTGCTATACCCAGCATCTACTCTTGATTTATAATACCCAATTTAGGGGGGGAAAAAACACGACTAAACCTGATTTAAATCACAGATTACTCTGTAAAACACAAGCGAGGAACTATTCCAAACCCTAAATGTAATTTAAACATATTTATATTTTACAGTGATATATTTTCCCCATTCTTGTCTTACTACTGTAAACTTTCTATAATTACATAAGCAGTTTCCCTGAGGTCACAACATTGATCAGAGTTATATATTGCTAACGTACCACAACATTCAGCAAGCAGTAAGATATATACTGGACATCGGGAATGGTTTGGTCAAAGAAGGAATAGAGAGAGAGACAGAGAAAAAGAAAGACAAAGAGAGAAGGAAGCATAGAGAAGCTGTAACTAATTTTCTAAGTCATTTCAAAATGAGATCCCTACTTCCCAAATGCCATTTTGGGGGGAAAGGAAGAAGAACAGAACGGAAATAAACTATTTGGTTTTATTTTTCATATTGTTCCTTTGCCTGTTTTCTCAGCAATGCCTAGTGAAGAAGACTAGAAATATAGAAAAAGCATGAATTGGAAGCCAAACCCCAAAAGTAACTTGAATAACAGAAGAAAGGAAAAAAGGGATATTGCATGCATTTAAAACTGCCCTCTGCCATCTGTTTGCCTCAGTTTCCTCATCTGTAAAATGAGCTTGAGAAGGAAATGGCAAACCACTCCAGTATCTCTGCCAAGAAAACGCCAAATGAGATCACAAAGACAGACAGGTCTCAAAACGACTCAACAACAACAAAAATCAAAATTCCCATATTTTCCTTTCCCTGTCCCCAAACACATTCACGCACAGACACCTAGACCTTGTCACTAAAGAGTAGGCAGCACAAAGGAAAACAATTTGTGTTTTTCCCTCTAGATCTTGTCATTCGGTATCCATTTGGGTAGCCCTCGTCTTAATGAGAAGAAAGCTCAATGCTTTCAAATGGGGTTATTGTCCAAAGAGTCTAAACACGGGGGACTCTCTGGCACAGTGAGGCTGACCCACCAGTCACTGACTAATAGTTCACAGTGTGACGATGTTCTTGCTTGGGCAGCTGCCTATTTAGAAGCCAGCTGAGGCACAGTGGGGAGAAGAGAGATTGAGACCTAAGCCAGACAAACGCTGACTACTCAACGTAAGATAAATAAAACCTATGCTTTCTAAGAGGAAGGGAACTGGTGAGATCAAAAAGCTTCCTTTATTCAAACCTTTCCCAACATAGACCAGTTACATCAACACCTCAGAATCCATGGCAGCTACTTGAGAAGGTACCAAGAAGACCTGATGTCCAGCTGCTCTGTGGGTAGAGTGCAAATACGACGCTACTCAGCTCTACTCATTCATGCCACTCAAGCAATTGGCTACCTGGTCTACCTTGATAAGAACTCTCATCATCAGAGACGTAAAGACATAATCTTCCTTCCTCGCACTCTATTTTAAATGGTTGGTTTGCCGCTAACTAGCTTATTTCCTTTGCTCTTTAAACAAGTGAGAAGACTTTTGCTGGATTTTGTCTCCAAAAAAGGAGGGCAGGGGGCGGCTAGGTGGTGCAGTGAATAGAGCACCAGCCCTGGAGTCAGGGGGACCTTAGTTCAAATCCAGTCTCGTACACTTGACACACTTACTAGCCATGTGACTTTGAGCAAGTCACTTAACCCCAATTGCCCTCCAAAAAAGGAGGGCAGATCTTTTTGCTGAGTCTACCAGGGGTGAGGAACCTTCACCCTCAAGGTCATATGTGGCCCCTCCAGGTCCTCAAGTACAGTCCTTTGACAGAATCTAAACATTCCATCAAAGGGCTGTGCTTGAGAACCTAGAAGGCCACATGTGGCCCCCAGGCCAAAGATTCCTCACCCCTGGCAAACACATGACATTTTCCTAGCATTTTAGGAGGCAAAAAAGTTCCTAAGGGGAATTCCAGTGCTATTACCTTTGATTAACTGGGATGCTAGAGATCACCAACCCACATGCCCAGCAGGACTAATGAATCACTTTGTTGGGTATCTATTAGAGTGCACTGCTTCAAACAAATTACATAGGGCACAAATTTCTGATTAATTTGGGGATTTGGAACCTGTCTGACACTTTCTGGCTTTATGACCAAAGGTAAGTTACTTTCAGGAAAATTTCTAACACTATCATTTTACAAACAGGTTCCTTGACATTGACAGACCCCATAGGAATATCAGAGGCAGCTAGGTATTTCAGTGGATGGAATGCTGAGTCTAGAAATCAAGAAGATCTGAGCTCAGATGCAACCTCAGACACTAGCTGGGCAAGTCACTTAACCTCTGTTTGCCTCTGGAGAAGAAAATAGCAACTACTCTAGTGTCCTTGCCAAGAAAATCCCACAGATAGTATTGGCATGATGTGGCCCACGGGATCAAGAAGAGTTGACAGAACAACAACCAATGGGCACATGTCAACACACAGAATGTATACTTAGGTCTTTGTTTTATTACATTCTAAATACAATATTACATGAATTCCCCAAATACAGTGGTGTCTGTATGGATCAGCAACTCAAAGAATTTCAAATTAGTCTTTTGAAGTCAAGGACAGAAACACTCAAGCCTCCTTCTACCTGACTTGCACTTGGTTTCCCAAAATAAAACGGATTTTGAGGGAAATGGGAGCAGGTGGAAGTAGCAGCGTGAGGTTCCACCTTTCCACAAATGCCATTTCTGAAACTTCCCTCTGCATCATAACATTGGCTGTAGCAAAGGAGAGGGCAAAGAAGAAAGCAGCTTTCTACAGACAAACATGGTCTCCTAGAAACCAAGCATTGCTGAGGGGAGACTGGTGCCAACAGGTGAGTGTCAAAGGGTTTGGGCTCAGACTGTACAGAGAAACAGTAAGGCTAGTTTGAAAGCCAAAATGACCTTTGCCCCCTTGAAACTGCCCCCACAATAAGTGTCCTAATAGATTTCTCAATGGTAACCCAGAGTAAGCCCTTAAAAAGGGTTGGGGGGGAGAGAAGAAAATTTTAAGTGTTGGCATAAGAGATTGTTTCTATAAAAATGTCACTGGGGTTTTTCCCCTCCAAAGTGGCTCAGAACAACCAATTAAATTCTAACAACTGTTTTAAACCTTCAACTGCAAAGTTTCTAGTTTCATAATTTTTTCTTAACAACTGTGCAACAGGAGCCAGTGAGTGCTAGTTGGGGTTAATTCCCATTCCCTTAATTACAAGGTGAAGCTATACCTACTGGACAGCCCAGTAGGGAGTGCAAGGGGAGCCTACATCACCGACTTAGGATCTGCTCCTTAAGGTAAAGCAAAGAGATCCCAATCCCCTAGTACACCTAGCATTCATTTTAGAAGAGAAAAGAGCCTGGCATTTGAATGACACAACATTCAATTCCTCAAGAAGTGTTAAAGTAAAGTGGAAAGGGAAAAATAAAACTATAATAAAATATGAAAAGCCAAATTCTGCCCTCAGATGCTTAGGCACAATTCCCAGGCCCCCAATTCATCCGTGGGGCAGAAGTTGGCCCCTTAAAAAGTTAAACAATAAAAACTGCTGGCAAAAGAAAGCCTGAAATACATCTGAGACCCAGTCTGTCACTTATCAATTACTGCATTTACTAATTCAAAACACAGGCATTATGCAATGGTTTCCATGGCCAGATATCCCCCCTTTCTTAAATCCTGGGAACCTCCACTTGCCACTGGTACTTCCTACCCAACACACACAGGGACCCACACACAAGACAGTCACAGTGTCTGCAGGTGTTGTGGAAGAAAAGCAAGGATGTCAGAGACTCATGAAACATCATGTGTGGTAGTGGGGGACAGGGTGGGGGAGGGAGAAGAGACCAACTTTTCCTCAGTGTTCAGATTGCTAAATTAAAACAGGAAACTGGAACCAGCATAAGTGCATAAGAATTCATTCTAACTTGTGCTTTCAAAGAAAATTTAGAAGTGACAGCATTTAAGATGCTCTTTTATTTTTTTTTCTTTTAGCTGAATTTTATGTCTTGGTTTTTATTGTGTTGGATCAACACTTTGCTGTTGTGCATTTTTCCAACCTTATTCCAGCAACTTAATCTAGTCTGTTAAAATCTGAGTTATAAAACTGTCACTGACATCATCTGTGCAAAAGAAAAAAAACCCACTTCCCCAAAATCTTTTTATCTCCCTTTCCATGACGGGTTCATAATCAAATTGGTCTACATACACACTAGTCTCAAATTCCTGAACAATCCCACATCACAATCCCCATCTGTATTCTGGGGTCCTCTTTGAAGCAGCTCATTCCTTGGAAAAATGCTCAAATGACAATTTTTCCAAAAACAGGAGTATATTGTTTTGTTTTTTTCCCTTTTTGGAGGTGGGGGGGAAGTTTGAGGGGGATGGAGATGCAAGGGAAGGTTAAAATGAAATTGGATTAAGACAAAAAAAATACAGTCCTAAATCCATCTTTAGCACACAAATGTAAAAACATCACTACACTTGGCTTACAAAAATGTTAATTATGTATTTGACAGTGAAATATCTCAAGCAGCTGGAGCTAAAGAATTCATCCCCACACAGGGAGGGGCAGGGAGTGGGAAAACTCACATGCACAACACACACACATGCGTGCACACACACATACACACACATACACACACACACACACACACCAAACTAAATCTTTACATCCAGACTCTTCTAGTATATTAAACAACTTTTGCACCCACAAGAATGGGCCAGGGGAGAATTCAAGAGGCTACCCCTCCTCATCTTCTGCTCTTTGTTGTGCCTTCCTGTTCTGTAGCTTCCTTTAAAAATGCTGTAAGATATACATGGGCCATCATCATTGACAAATTTGGGCCATGGAGTTCACGACTGCTTCTGTAGCCAGTCCAGAGTCCGTGAGTCTCAAAAAAAGAAAATGCAAGCAGAGAGATTTATTGCAAAGAAAAGCTGCCCCCGCAGGAAATTTGGTTTTTTGTGTGTATTAAAAGCTATTGTTGCGAGGAAAGGCGCCAGATAACCCCAGAGATTCAGGTCTCCCACACCTCCCATACGTAGCTTGCTCCCTTTAGGACATGGTGTGCCTTACCACATCTTGCCAGGAGGAAAACGCACTTGACTTGTCTCTCCTTTCCACAAGCAATTGTGAAATACCTACTATGTGTTTGGCATTGAGAGTCTGAAGATGGCATATGCCCAGAAGCTTTGTTTGATCATTTCAGTTCCAAACTTCTGAGCTGCAGCTGGGCTCACACCAAAAATGGTCTTCCTGGCACCAATAGGGTGAGCCCTTGGGATTGTGGGGTTGCCAAGCTGCCTAAAGAGAGGTGAACCATCCTAGGTTAGAGAGAAAAGACAGCAAAGTTTCCCTGTCAATCAACAGTGAAGCTGACTCATGGGTAGCTGCTGTACTTTCAGCCCTGGATGAGACAGGAAGACTCAGTCTCCTCAAAAAAAAATTAAAAATAAAATAAATCACACACACGTGTGTGTTTACATATATGCATATATAAATTTATATATAACTATACATGTGTGTTTCTACATATATGGACATGCATGTATATATGTGTGCATTTATGGATTCGGTGTACACGTGCATGTATGTGTGCATACACACATGGGTGTGCTTATCAAAAACAAAGTACCTACTGCCCTCAAGGAGCGTACATTCTACTAAATAGAAAACAAAATACAAATAAAGAAAATAAAAAGAAGCAGCCCAGAGTAACAGAGAGAGAGTCTGGAAGATGTGGGTTCAAGCCCTCCATCTGACACATACTGGTAGATGTGGTCCTGGGCAAGACAACTGTCCTTCCAGTGCCCCCTGGCAGTGCCCCCAGGAATCTCTCCAGAACTGCAATCAGAACTATGGATGGACATCAGGAAAGGGAGTTTCTTCCCTGGAAGCTCCTTCAACCATGAAATCCCAGGCCCACATCTCCTCCCTTACCCCCACGCCCACTCCCTGCCACACACACACACACACACACACACACACACGGCATTTTTGGGGAGGGGGTGGATGGAGAGGACTCTAGGCCTTGTGTATAAGGTGGAAGCAAAGCTGGAAGCACTTAAAGAAAAACAAAAAGAAAACTCTCACCAGTGGAGGGGAGGCAAGGAGCCACAGTCTTACCAGCCTCCCCCTTCATGCTAAATCCTCCAATGCCCACTGCAAAGAGAGACAGGCTCTCTTCATACCTAGTCCTTGACCCCTACGTATGCAGATGAAAGAAACCACCAGACCATTCTTTCTCAGATTATCTAGAGGCCAAATAAATAAAATTATCATTTTCTCCTGGCATATATTTTCACTCCTACCTGGGCTAAAGGGGTGAGGGGGAGAAGGAAACACCTAATCTGAAGAAGCAGGTACCAGCATGGTATTTACAAATTCCTTACAAGACCTACATGCACCAACAGATCTTGTAAACATTCACTACACATTGGCAAAGTAAGGTGATCTCTGCTCCTCATGTTTTCCCACACCAGAAGATGACAGATTCTCTGAAGAGAAGAAACCATTTTTCAGTTCCTTTTTTGATGGGCAGTGTGGCATCAATTTCTGTCTGTCTCCAAGTTTTTCAGGGAATACTGTTCAAGTTTACCTAGCCTAGGGTTTGAAGAGTTCTGTGGGATATATGAATGTATCAATTCATAGTATGAATCCCACTTGGGGATTCATAAAGGGAGAGGTCTTGAAATTCCCAAGTCTATGACAAAAGCCATTAGAGAAAATTACTAGTATTTGTTCCACTCATTTCTGAAGCCAGTCCAAGGTGAAGTAGAACTGATTCTTGTTGAGAGGGTTTGGAGATATCCAGAAAGAAGGCTCTTTGAAACTCCCACACACCACCATTACTGTGAGAGGGCAAGAAGGATGGCACTGGGAATTGGGCCTTGAGGGGTTTGGGGGGAGACAGCAAGAAGAAGCAGCCTCAGGGATATCTGAAGGTCAGAGATGGGTGAGCAGCTCAGCCCGGCAGAGCACATTAGGACATGTGACACTGATGAAAATCAATGTCCAGCCAATTCTGAGCACAATGTGTCCCTACGCTGAGACCAAGAGGAGAATCGGTTTAAAGCGGGTCAGTGGAAACAACATTACCCCCTAGAAGCCGATGGTGAAAACCACATCAATGCAAGTCGAAGGAGATCACTCTATTTTGCAAAATATAAAACTGTTTCATTGCAAATCTATGGAAACAATGTCACGGAGGCCAAGGGCTGTCATTTCGATTCAGAGGAGGCCCACCTCACTGTGTAGCTGATAGCCAACGACGTCAAGGCAAATTACACCCCCACTCATTGAGAGAGAAATCAAAGTCATGAGAGGAACGTTCCATTTTAGACACACCCACAAGAGTTAGGAAACCAGGCGTTCCTTCCAAGCTCTCCTAATCTATCACAGGCCCAGGCAAAGGATGCATTTCTCTACTAGGGAGGGAGAAAGGGGCTGGTATCAGGGACTTCAGAAGAGGGTGTTGAGGAGCTGATCCAAAGGTCAAGGCACCCAGCTCTCTGCTTTGAGGGTCCTTGTACCAAGGTCCTTCTTAGCCTAGTGAGGATGCATTGCCCAGTGGACTGTGAAGTCAGGAGAAGTGTGGGACCCAAAAAAAGAGGAATGGACCAGAGAGAAGAAAGAGAAGTCCCAGAAGGAGGAAGGTGGGACCATGGTTGGATTATCAGTAGAGCAGTTAAATATCCATGGATAGGAGGAGCAGAGCAGAATAAAAAAGACAGACCCACTGGCCCAGTTGTACCTCTCTCACTCCATTCCGTTTCCAGTTCAAGGGAGGAGAGGGAAGGAGAGAGTAAAATGAAGGTGGAGAAAAAGAAGGGTATAAGAGAAAGAAGGACAAAGAAAGAGGACAGGAAGAGGAGAGAAAGGAGGAAGGGGAAGGGAGAAAAGGGAAAAAGAAAAAGGAGGGAGAAAGAAGGGAGGGAAAAAGGAGGGACAGGGGACAGGGGAAAAACAGAGAGGGCCCTAGAGAGATAGAGGAGGGAGGAAGATATGTCCTCATAAATGTACCAAAGGCCAGTTGTCTGTCACCTTTTCTCAAAGACCTAGCTTGACCCCCTCCTCTCATTTCTTTGCCCCCCTCACACTTCAGTGGTCCATAAGATGCCTGGGCAAAGAATTCACAACACCTGTTATTAATCATCAAAGCAATAAGTGTCGGATGAGATTAATAAAAGTGGATGTCTGGGGAAAGAAAAACCAGCCCATTCTCAAACCACCCAGAGAACAGACCATCTCCTCATCAGAACTCCAATCAGCAATGCTCCATTTCTAGCAAGTGTCTGTGATAGAAGAGTGAGGCAGAAAGAAGCCAGAGTGAACTAAGGAAAGGGCTTTACAGCATGGGAAGGCTTCTTTCTGCCTAATAGAAGAGAAGTAGTCCTACTACCAAATGGACATCATGAGAAGAGTTAGTGAAGGTAAAGACTGAATGCTCAAGTCTGAGTTTAGGTGGTAACAGGGCACAGGGTAAGGTATGAAGGGCTGGGGCCATCAATTGGGTTGGAACAATAAGGAGTAACAGCTGAAGCTTCAAGACGTCAGATACCCCAGGATGGGCCATGTGAGTGCCAGAGTGAAAACTGTGTCCAAACCCAGAGAACTATGTCAGTGGGGAGGAAAGGGAACCAAGTAAGCCAGGGCAGGTCAGCATCCATAGATTAAAGCCAGGCAAGAAGGAAGTGACACAGAGTAGACTCTTCTAACATAGAGGTCCAGTCACTATCCTGGGGTAGGGATAGGTATAGTCCACTCTGCAACACTGATACAAGATTAGAACTTAACCATTTTCCTAATCTTACATACTCTACTGAGAGATGGCAAGCAAAGATTAATAATATGTGTGGCATCAAGATGAGGATGCCAGATCTGTTGCCAATTCTTGACACTCTCTACTAAAATGTATGTATCTTTCCATACTTAAGACATCATAGCTACCAACTGTGGGAGAGAGTCTATGATAACCCTCCAGTTGTCTTGACTGAAATCACACACCTTGCCTCAGTTCTCTCAGTTGTTAAAAAATGGGGATAACAATAGCATGTACCTCTCAGGGTTGTTGTAAGGATCAAATAAAATAATACTTAGCACAGTACCTGGCATATAGGAGGCACTAGGGATGATGATGATGATGATGATGATGATATTATTACTCATTATGCAACCTTGAGTAAGGCCTTAGTTTTCTCCTCTGTAAAATGTGGGGAGTTGGACTGCATGACCTCCAATGTTCCTTCCAATTCTAAGCCTATGATCCTATAGTTCATTTATATCCTCAGATAATGAACATATTGAAGAAAGATGTTACCTTCTGTCAGCCCAAATTGACCTTGGTCTCCAAAAGTCAAAGAGTGGAAAAGTAATCTCAAAGTACCAACCCTTCCTTCAACACGAAAAAAATAAAACCTATTCCCTTGAAAACAACAGTCAGATCACTCTCCAAATACATAGCAACTCAGGCATTCTTCTGAAGAAGTACATGCCTACAAACACCCTACATCTCCCCCCATTCACCCACCCATGCATGCATGCATACACATTCACACATACTCATGCTACATCAAATCCAAGAGTCTTACCTTGACTGCTGGTGAGAGTTGGGAAAAAATGGTCAGCTCAGGAATGAAGAAAATGAGACAAGAATTATTATCCTGCTCCCCAGCTCCAAACAGGGACCACTCTATACCCTGTACTTATATTAAGTGGACTTTCAACTCAGGACTTAAAAATGAAAAAGTGTCTTTGTTCAAAATTGCTCTGAAGTTTGAGCTTGTGATGATTTATGTAAATAAAATGTTAAATTAAAACACAGGTGTTAATAAAATTACATGAGTGATGGAATGGCTGTTCTTTTTATAAAACCGATTGGCAATAAATTTCATAAATTCTGATTGCAGGTGATTCAGGCCATGAAAGCTTTGCCAACAATCGCCAGCAGAGGTCTATTACTGAAGTGGTATTAATATAGCCATCATCACCAATTCAAAGCAGATAATAAAGGACTGACACATTTATTATCATTATTAATTAACAGTTTTCTGAGATGGAATTAAATCAATATGCTGCTCTGATATCATTTTAACTAGTTATGCAAATCAAACATTTAGAGCCCATGAACAGATATAAATGCCATTCAAAATTCACTTCACACTTATTACTGTAATATCAGAACTTTCAGGCTTTGCTAGTAAAAAAGGGACTTAATGCTCATTTAATTACACTCAGACATAAAGCTTATGGAATGAAAGTTGAAATAGCTGATTAGTTAGGAAGTCACAGGAAGGCTATAACACTAGGGATAGACAATGAGATAATAATGTGACAACGCGGGGCTTCTGCAGAGTTGTCCTGGCAGATCCTATTAAAAAGAACAATGACATGTAGGAGAATATGTTTTAAAATTACAAAGTTGAAGAATCTTCTCTAAGTCCAGAAAGAAAGGAAGAGAAGAAAAATGAGAGGAGAAAAAAGAACCACAACTTGTCATTTATATAAATAAAAAAGCTGCCAGGTTAAATTGCCTAATGTTTCTTTCTAACTATATGATGATAATGACGACTATTAAGCCTTATACGTGTAGAATGTAAAGTTCTCTTCCTAATGCGGCGAGAGCATGAGATTGGGACCACATTTCTATAAACCTATTACATCCCCTGGAGAGATGCTATATTATAGAAATTATGGGAAGCCCTAGTCCTCCGTGTCCATGAGGGTCAGGAGAAGAGCAAATGGGTTCAAAATGAAGTGAAAATCAGAAAAAGACTAAAACATCCATGCCATTTGATCCAAAGATTTCACTGTTCCGCATATACTCAAAAGAGGTTAGAAAACTAAAAGGTCCCAAACATGACAAAATATTCATAGCAATGCATGTGGTAGCAAACCATGCCCCTCTGGGTATATGGCTGCCCCCCTTTCTAGTTCCCCTTTATATGTTAGTTTTCCCCCATTAGAACATTAAATCCTTGAGTAGCAACCATCTAGATTTCTTGTATTTCTATCCTCAGCTTTTGGCACAGTGCCTATTAACCTACTGTAAGTGCTTCATGAATGCTTTGTCATTCATTCATCCAAAAAAGTAGATGTCCATTTGATTGGAATGTGGCTCATTTTGGTTTTTAAATGCAATATAACATTACTGTGCGGTAAGAAATAATGAGTATGAAGAATTCAGAGAAGCATAGAAAGCCTCATATGAACTGATGCAGAGGGAAATAAAAAAAATAGAAGCAGAAAAATGTTATACACAATGAATACAACAGTGTAAAGAGAAAGCATGAACAAAACTTAAACTGACTACTGAATTAGTTGGAATTACCAAGTCTGGCCCTGGAGAAGAACTGAGGAAATGTCCCATCACTCCCCACCTTTGAAAAGGCGGAAACTCTGAGTATGGAATGTTTCATACACTGTCCAAAACAGTTGACCTGTTGGTTGTTTCACTAAGCTGCTTTCTCTTTTTTTGTCTTCCTTGCAATGTAAAGGGTTGCTGGGTAGGAGAGAAGAAGAGGAAAAAAAAAGGTGAGGAAGAAAGAAGGAAGGTAAGAAGAAGGGAAAGCATGATCCCTGGGAAATAAAGATAATATAAGAACAATGATAAAATTATTTTATTGTCAATAAAATCATTTTGGGTAACTTCATTAGAAAAATGAAGTAGGACAAATATTAAAGGAAAAATCCTAAACTTTTAGAGTTAGAAGATACTGTACATTTGCTGTACAGTAAATAGTTTCCTCTTTGGAGATCCGAAACTCAATTAAAAAAAATTCTTAAGTGCTATCTTTGTGCATTGAGCTCTGCTAGGAATTAAGGAAAAGGATAAAAATGAACAGTCCTGCCCTAAGGACGCTCACAGTCTATTGGTGGGGGAGACATGGTAAGTAAAAGACAAGTAAATATAAGAGAAATTAATGAAGCAGAGTACTCATAACTGAGGAAGAGAGGATGGGAAAAATCAAGGAATGTTTCCTGGAGAAGGTAGTATCTGAACTGAACCTTTAAGTAAGATGAAGATTAGGAGAGGTAGAGATGAAGGAGTGCACTGTAGTCTCATGGTTTTGCTGACATTCTTTAGAGTTAAGCACTGGGGAATATTGTTAAAAGGAAAATATCTGAATATCCCCAAGACACTAAAAAGCTTTCCAAAACTGGTAATATGTGCTTTGCCAAAAAAAAAAAATACCTCATTTGATTTGCAGGGGACAAAAAATATCTAAGGAAGGGGAAATTAGAAGGGGAAAATTAACTTCCCAAGATAGTCAGTGTAATGACAGAAATGAGGAAGATAACAAAGGTTAAATTAATTTAATTAACATGTTAATAACATGCAAAGATGCTTCTATATCCTGTTATCTCTTTACAAAATGTGAAAAAGTTTATCTGATTGAATTGGAAGATGAGATGGAACTGACTGACCAAGTTTTTGAAAAGCTAAGCTTACCAGCTCTGAGGATAAGTAAAGCATCCCAGCATTCCAGGAAGACAGCAACTTTGTAGAGAATGTCTTTTGTGTCTCTACCAGAGGGCAAGAGGGAACACAGAGATTTCCTCTCTTTTGCCTATTCACCACTGCATAATACAGTGGTACTATTCACTCAGTAGGAGACACTACCTCCAGGAGGGACCAAAGGGACAAACACGGAGACCTAGAGCACGTTTCAGATAGGAGCAGATTCAAGAACTATGACCCCTGGCAGCAGAGAAAAGAGCTACAGAGTGGAGTCAATTTAGGGAGCACAGCTGATTGACCCATTCTGCAGAGACAGTGAGGAGTAGTCTGGATCCTGTAGTACCAGAAAGAGAAGTCTGAATTCAAATCCTTCTTTAAACACTTACTAACTGTTTGACTCTGGGCAAGTCACTTTTCCTCTGTCTGCCTCCGTTTCTTCATCTATATATATATAATAACAGCACCTACTTCATAGAGCTGTAAGAATCACAAGAGAAAGTTCTCTGTAAAGCACTCTATAAATGCTAACTCTATATGTTATGGACAAAAGTTCCTAACATGGTGCCTCACTAACAGCATACTCTGACTTTGTGGCCCCTCTTCCCACTGACACACTGTGCCGAGTTTTGGGAACAGTGTGTCTCAGGTTTACAAGGAGAATCTATTATAGCTACTACTCTTATTATGCCATTTTTAATAAATGCTTTGCTTTGCTTTGTCTCTATTATCTCTTAAAGTTAAATTCAGTATAGGCTCAAGAGCAATAGTTAATAGGAGTATAAACCCTATGAACCTAAGAAAGTCACCCTCCCACCCCCCACCTCCCAACTCAGTCTGCAACTTGTGAGTGCTGAATTAGGAAAGTTAGGATCATAGACTAAGGGCTAGAACAGACCTTGATAGTCAATTAATCTATCCCCTCATTTTAAAGATGAGGAAACTGAGTCTAAGAAAGTTTAAATTGCTTGTCCAAGGTTCACACAATTGGTGATCAGCAAAGACAGCACTCTTTTCTCCATATTAGATTGTAAACTCTTGGGGGAAGAGATTATGTTCTTTAAACTCTGTAGGCTCTTAGTGAGTTTTTCCCTGAATTATGTGAATGTTAATTCTAATTTGTATCCTGCTCAGCACTCTTCAACTAGTAGGAACTCAATAAATTTTCTCTTCAACTTCAAGGTGGCTTGAATTCACTGGGTTAGGAATAGGTGCTCATTGGAATGCCAGGATTCTAGAGATATCAGCCAGAACTGTTACTTTTGGGAAATTCCTTTTTTTTCCTTCTGCCTCCAAATTACAATCTCAGCTTGAACCTGTAGCTTACGTACTTGTCTCCATATACAACCAAGATGTGTCAGAAACTCAGTCACATATAAATTTCACATCTGACTTTTCATGAAACCTAAAACAAAATAAAAAGCAAAGAGGAATTTTATTGTAGCTCCCAGAACCCCCACCCCTCCCCTATACATTTCATCATCATCATCATAGGTACTATTTCAGACACACACACCCTTTATTATGGATCACTGGCTTTAAACCAGTATGAAATTTGCTTGGTTAACCACTTGTCTTGTATGCTACAATTCAATATAACCACTGAAATTTCACTAGTTGATCTTGGTTTTATGAATTCTTTTAAGAAATATAAAGGTTTTATGACTTCAAAAACTTAAAAATTTCCCATGAAAGAGGCATTTGTCCTCTTTCCAAAAAGGTAAATAACACATATTCTTAAGAATGAGTCTTTTGGGGGGGAAGAGGGGTGTACAAAAAATTTTCTTTCTTCCTGCCTTAGTTAACTGATACAAGATATATTTGATATATTATCTATTGAGGTCATCCAATTTTGCAAGTCCTTCCAATTGCAAAGCAAATTTTTCAGTTAGGTATCTTTCAGGGCTGTCTCCAAACTTCCTTCACTAATGACCTTTGTCTGACTTGAAAAATTTGACAAAATCCCAAATATCCTTTTTCTCTTTCTTCAAATATATAGAAAAAGCCATCTAATTCTCTTTCAGTGCTCTTTTAGGACAAACTGGATATTGAAAAGTGGGAAGGACACCATATTCTAGGCAGGAGGAACATGGGTTAATATTCAAACCCTTAATCTGTGCAATTCAAGCCCCTCCAGCCCACAGTTTCAACTCTACATGAAATGGATCAAAGAAATATTTGTGAAGGGTTTAGTAGTGTTGGGCACATATGAGATGCTTCTTCTTTCCCTCTCCCTACCTAGATGTTGGTTGCATTAGCGATCACAGAATGAGACACCTCTGGTGGTATAAATTGCTGGAAGTCTTGGAAGAAAGACTGGCCCATCATTTGTCAGACACATTGTAGAGGAGAACCTTGTTCAGGTAGTAGGGTTTGGATTAGATGGCCTCTCAGGTGCCTTCCAATTCTGAGAGACAGTCTGCTCCCTCAGGTAGCCTGAAATCCAGCTATAAAAGGTCAATTTCTTCACTTAACATTCCTAGGTTGGGTTGTTTTTTTTTTCAGTATGTGCTTATTAAGTAAATCGTGAAGCTAGAACCACACAAGATTTTAAGATAATGTTCATACTTCTGTCTGACTAGGGAAACTGGGAATCATACAGAAAGAAAGGTATAAGGCCCCCTAAAAACCTTTCTAACTGGGTGGGTGGATAAGCATGAGAAAAAAGTAGAGGGAACTTGGGGGGGGGCAGAGGAGAAGGAATTGTTTTCAATTCAATTCATCGATTCAAACAAACAAGCATTTTTACAATGCTTTCTCTGTTCATGGTACTCTGCCAGTTATTGGTATTAAAAAGACAAAAATGTGGCACCCTCTGCACTCAAAGAACTTATATGGGGGGGTGCATCACAAATAAATGTGAAACAGTAAATGTAAAATACTGTAATTTGAAAAAAATGTCACCAACAACTGAAGGGAGGGGAGAGGAAAACCAAGCATTTATTGGTACCTACTATGTGCTAAGGACTTTGCAAATATCTAATTTGATCATCAGGAAAGCATCAGGAAGGATGCAAGTTTGGGTTTAAGAAGCTGGGGAGCAGTTGCTTTGTAACTCGCAAAGGTTTATTACATAGAAGAGAGCGAGCATCTATTTTCTTAGAAAACAGGACACTTGTACAGACACTTGCAAATTATGAAATTACTAGGACCCTGACCTGAGTCACCAAACAGCAGCTAGGTCTTCAAAGCTAAGAAGAAACCTTAGCTCTTATAACAGCTTTGGTACAAGCCAGAATGGAGGCAGGGAAATGGACCACTTCCTTCAACTCAGCACATGCACCTTCCCCCACCACCTCCACCACCACCACCACCACCACCACTACCCCTCTTCTCTGGGGTAACTGTTCTACTAAGGGGATATTGGGTGGATTATGTTTGTGGAGCATTGTGGGATGGAAGTAGCCATGTAATATTAAGTTACAATTATCGTGACCAAACCTATCAACATGCAAACTTTTCCAAGGGAAATTATTTGAAAGTAATTGTAAGGATTCGGTCCTTCAACTCTTCACAGAACCAATTTTTAATACTGGGGTATTTTTTTTTTGTAGTCCATGACTCTGACTGGATTGTTATTAGTCCTGCTTTGGTTAGGAAGCCACAATATGATCCTTCTCTGACTAGAAATACCGGCATAATTTATTGCATTATTACTCCTCTGAACTGAAAGCAATTAATTACCTAGAGCAGGATGCACAAGTGAAAATTCATCAGAGGAAAGTGATGAAAAATGTGCCCACTACTTTAAAATAATAGGGGCTTAATGGTTTTTTTGTTTTCTGACTAATCTCAAGCATCTTATAAACAACTCTGTATTGGTTATCGGTTGCGAATCCTCTTTCTTCCCCCTTCCTCTTTTATATTATTCTATCATCCAATATCTCCCCCAAAGGACAGGAAGAAAAATCTGAAACATTTCCTTAAAAGCAGTGGAGAGGGGCTCTGTCCTTCTTCAACCGAGTAAAATTATTAGTACAATGTAGAAAAACATGATAAAATATATTCATATGTTTATCACCCATGTTGGTAGCACATATCTGTTTGGCTGATTGATGTTGTTCTCTCCCTGGAACACCAGCAGCATTTTACTTTAAAACTTGGAAAAGTCATATTGGATGCAAACACACACACACACCATACTCACCGGCTGTATGTGTATATATGTGTGTATGTATATAGTTTATCTGTCCTATCTCACAAAGTGACATGAATGTAACCTTCACATCAAAATCAACACACATCAGACTGCACGCTGATATCTCCTCCCAGGCACACTCCTAGTTACTGCTAAAACTGTCGTCCCACCAAGATCCAGGAAGAGAAAAGGAAATTGAGCCAATAATGTGTTATTGTATTATTTATAAATTTCGAGCACATATGAAAGATAGAAACAGGGCTAAATTCATTACATTTATTTCTACTTTTCAGAATTATTCACATCTGTATGATTTGGTAATTGTTTTTTCTATAAAGTTATTGGAGTAATTTTGCTCCGCATATTCCCGATCAATTCCTCCTCTCAAGGGCACAGTTGAAAAGTGATATTTGAAAACGGCCTCTGATAGATTGCATGGTTAGTCAGCAGCAGAGACAAACAACCTAATCCAGCACAAATTAGTTCGGCTGCCAGCAAGAGTTTTATACAAAGATGTAAATTATGTTGTCAAAATCGGTCGCTTTCTAGCTTGCTGCTCAGCTAACAAGAAACCACTTTGGCTGATAAAGATGAACACTAAGCTTCCCTCTCTTACAAATTTGCAAATCTGCCGTTTCAGCATTCTGTTAGCCACAAACAAACAGCCCGCTATAATTGCTTCTTTTCTTCCGCGGTGGTATTTTCGCCCGGTGTTCTTTCCAGGCTGCTCTCAGAAAAAACAACAAAAACCAAAATAAAATAAAATAAAATAAAATAAAATAAAATAAAATAAAATAAAATAAAATAAAATAAAATAAAATAAAAATAAAAAAGCCCAATAACAATAAACACAGGCAGCAGGCAGTCAGACAATAACTTCAGGAAAAACCGAACTCCTGCAGATGCCCTCCTCGCCTGTCTGCCTCCCCTGCTAGCCTGCAAGATGGCTGGCATGACCTGGCTGCCTGTGCCCTCTGGGCAAGCTGGACATAGGCAAAGATCCCACTCAGCGCCAGGCCCTGTGTTAGTCCAGTCTCCACTGCCACTACGTTGGAAGGGTGAGGTGCCTGAGAAGGGGAGACTGAGAAAAGCTCTTGACTCTAATAGAAACAGAAATATCCTTAAGGCTCTGGAAAAGAATTGTGCTTGACAGTAACCCATCTATTGCATTTTCTGTTACAAATTACTATCCTGGGGGAAAGAGGAGGCCAAAACACCCAGGCCAAGTCCAGTATTTCACCAGGTTGCCCGCTTGAAGGTGGAGCCAGCTAGATCTTGCACTGGACTGGAAATAATAATGCATTATAACTGTAATTATATCCAGCATAAGTCAAATAAATAAATTATAAATTACAATTACCCTTTAAAGTTGCTAGTCTCACTGTTTGCTCTACAATTAACTGCAGGTGCTCCTCCATGTTTTATTACAGTCCCAAAGTTATATATTCGCAAGAACAGTACAGATGATTCCTGTTTATTTGTTAAATTAAAGCATTGTTGGTAAAATTACAGCTTAATTAATATTATGGGTACTGTATAACAAAATAGTTTACCTTGTGCATAATTTATTTCCACATGCATATCTCGGCACAGACCCATTACAGCTCGAAGGCAGCTAAAATAAAATATTCCTCCTTTGCTGGCATTTTTCTAAACAGCCGTTCACTAAATCAATATTATTCACTTGGTATTTTTAAAAGCAGTGTATCTTAATAATTACACAGCATTAGAGTAGGCAATAATTTTCCTTGCTAAGCATATTAAATTTAGCAAACCATCAGTCAAAGAGTTTGTTTCCTCAGAGCATGTGTAAGCAGTGAGTGAGTTTGGAATCCTGGCAGTTGGGTAGAAATGTCACATGTAGTTTAAGAATGTGGATGTGACTCCCTAAGCCGGCCCAGCACGATATATCTTTATTAGTTTCATTGGTCAGTGCAGTGACCAGTTGTTTATTTTCATTACTCAAGACAAGGTGAGCCACTTAGCACTGACTGCAATCACAGCCAAAAATGTATGACTTTGCAGAAAATAAAAACAAGGCTGCAGGCACACAGAGATCTGGGAAATGACCGGAATGATGAAGGAAAATATCTATATGTAAGTAGGGTACAGCTACACATTTGGGGTAAGAACGGCGTCTTTCTCGCCACTAGTTTGCTCAGGCACCAGTCCTGCCAAGGAAGTAAGGCGTGTTCTTAATGTCTCTTGAGTGCTGACCACCGCTAATTCAGGATTTCGCCTGTCGAGGTGAAGCAGCTTTCCATGCTTACATTCCTTCTCAAGCTCATAGGAATTAATACACTGGAAAAGCCTCTGCGAACTATGTCTTCCCTCCTAGACCCACATGCTTCATCTGATCAGAGCCAAAAAAAAATCAACTTCAATTCTCTTTTTCTCTCTCCCTCCCTCCTCTGTCCCTCCCTCCCTTTCTCTCTCTCTCTCTCTCTCTCTCTCTCTCTCTCTCTCTCTGTCTCTCTCTGTCTCTGTCTCTCTCTGTCTCTGTCTCTCTCTCTCTGTCTCTCTCTGTCTCTCTCTCTCTGTCTCTCTGTCTCTCTCTGTCTCTCTCTCTCTGTCTCTCTCTCTCTCTCTCTCTCTCTCTCTCTCTCTCTCTCTCTCTCTCTCTCTCTCTCTCTCTCTCTCGTCATTTACACCCCTTTGGACCTTTACCATCCCCCACCCCTTGCATATGAGCAAAGTAGAAACGAAACTGTTCCACCTATGGCTGTAATTGCCAAGTGCCATAAAATCAATAATTAGTTGATACATTTCAAAAGGCTGCAGACCCCTAGATGTTTAAAGTGACCAGGCAAAAATACTTTTCAATAATATCTTATCCACGTTGGATAATTAGAGATAAAAGTCAGCCAATAATCTAGGGATCAGGACAGAAGGGAAGCTGTCCAAATATGGCCAGCACCATCTTCATAGACCTCCATCCTTGTAACCTACCTTCCTTTTCAGAGGAATGCCTAGACTGGTCTATTCTCTAACTTTCTGCTCCCAGGCATATTTATTTCTTTAATGTTTAGAAAGTAAACTTCTCTCTCTATGAGTGTGATAAGGAAAACTAGGCTGACTAGAAGGTTTAAGTGACATTCTCCATTTAAGGAACCAGACTGGAGTGAGTGTTGCCCCGCAGGACACTCTGTGGAGCTCCCCTTTACTTCCTGCCATCGAAGTGTAAGTTAAGGCTAAAAAATTGCTCCCATAATTGTATTAATTAAAAAGATTATAGATTTAGAGCTAGAAGCAGCTATAAAGATCATCGAGGTTACAATCATGCAGGGTAGTAAGGGGTAGAGAACACTGCCTTCTCCACTTACTAGTTGTGGGACCATGAATAGGTCACTAAACCGCTCTGAGTCTCAGTTTGCCTATCTGCACAATGGGAATAATAAATGCTCTTCCCATACAAGATTGTTGGGAGGATCATAAGATCATGAAATTATAAATCTGTACCTGAAACAGACCTCTGAGGTCTTCTGGTCCAACCCCTTCATTTTACAGAGCAGAAAACCAAGGCCAAAGAGAGATTAAGTAACTTGCCCAAGGTCACAAAGAGAAGCTCTCTTTGCCAGTCATAAAGTGCTACACAGCTGCCAGACATTATTCCCCCCCCCAAGAAAGCTGGAAGTAAAACCAGTGTACATGGCTTAATTCTACTTCACTGAGAGAACGGTATGGTGGTTGTTGGTCAGTAGTTTAACCAGGCACAAGAAGATCTGTGGGTGTGAATTAGTCTAGAGGAAAATTAACCACTTGATCAATCAATAAATATTTATTGCCCATCTCTGTGCCAGACATTAGTAATGCAATCATGTTACTAAGCAGTGGCATGCACCAAGTTCTAGAAATACGAAGACAAAAATGAAAAGAAAAAAGCGCCTCCTGGGTGCTAGACACTAAAACAAAGCAGATTTCCTCTTTCGGCTAAACACCCCAGTTGGAGAAATAAAACATGAAACGTTAAATAAAGGATTTGACTAACAGTTCAAGACAGAAAGAGATGTCACAGGACAGGGCAAGATTAAGTTGTTAGTGACTGTTCAGACCATTATAGACTAGCATGTTCAGAGAAGACTAGCATGTTCAGAGAAGTCATTTAGTCAGCACACATTTATGAAATACATACTAACTCTTATGCAAAAATATGGTTCCTGCCCTCAGGGAGCTCCCATTCTAATTCAGGAAGGTCTAAAAGCTGGATTTGAATCTGGTCCTGAAGAGCAAGATAAACACAGAAAGAAAACTGGATGCAATGATGTACAAAAGTATTTTAGATGGGGAAAATAAAAGATAGATAATACATCTAAAAATCCCAACTTTTTATCTACCTACTTGTTTAATAATCCTGTGCAAAAACTTAAAAAGGCAGATTGCTTAGTCTTTAAGAGTGGGCCGTCTAAGAGAGTGCATAGAGAAGAAATTCCTTGAGGTAGGATCCATTTCATTCATAGCTTTGTATGGCCATTCCATTACAGAGTCCACAGAATTCAGTAGGTGCTTAATAAATGCTTGTTGAATTGAATTCTATGTATGTATCTTGCCAAAATGGATCATTCATTGGCTAATCTCCCCAGCAGGAGAAAATGATTAGCAAATTCATTATTATGAGTCCTGTTCATTCTTCTGTTGTTATGCCTCATCATCTGATTGCTTTAAGTAAGATATATGACTTACATTAAAGCTCTTAAATAAATCAAAATGTTTCCTTTTTCATGGGTACACTTGAAAGTCACATATATTATATTTCCTCATAGGGACTCCAGACCACTTTTCTGTTACTAAAACCTCTAGTCAAGGAAGCAGGTTTTATTTAAGTTAACAAAATTATGGTCCTTCACAACAATAGCAGAAACGGAACCCTGTTTCTTGAATTTGCGCCTTTTCTCTCTTTAAACAATATTCTATCTTTAACTGTTGCATTGATATGAGAAGAAGAAATGCCATATGCCAAATCTAGGCCTAAAACAGCTGAAAAGTTATGATTTTTAAAGAGAAAGACTACATATAAAAAATAATACATGCCACATAATAAATATATTCATAGATAATAAATATATTATAATGAAATAATGAAATATATAGGTATATAATACCTATATATTTAGATAATGTATTTAGATTAATATATTTAGATAATGAATATATTATAATGAAATAAATAGGTATATAACTATAATGAATTATAAGGACTATATATACATATACACGTTTATGTGTATATTTCCATATACACATATACATACATGTGTATATGTATATCTATACAGATATATGTACATATACATGCACGTGTGTGTGAATATATAGTCCACACCATTCATTATACAGCTAAAGAAACTGAGACACAAAGGTTACTTGTCCAAAAATCAACCAGATAACAAGCAACTGAGGATTCAAACCCAGAGCCTTGGGCTACAAATCCAGCCGCCTTTAAATAACTCTTCTAGGAGAGGCATCACAGCAACAATAAGAGACTTTGGCTGTTTGGAACAATGTGACAAGATAAGGAGAGAAAAGGCCCAAAAGATAAAGCAAGATGGATAGCCGCTGCATGACAAAAGGCTGGCCTACCTGCAGGCTGCTAGGCTACTGAAGCAACAGGCTATAATTGGGAAGACGAATACGGAAGAAAGGCACGGGCATCAGGCATCGGGACAAGTTATTAAAAGGACACCGAGGAAAGGAGAGAGCAGGGAAGTACATCGTCATAAGCACCTTTCCCTTCACCATGGCATAATGGAAGAAACATAAACAACTTCAGCATCTGTGGCTTTGCAAAGCCAATGCCTCTTGCTGAAGCAGCTGCTGTGAACCATCCGAGCTATTATGACTATTAATATTAACTAGCAGTGTGCACTCAACACCCACTAGTGAGCTAGAAGCTGTAGACAATGAAGGATATGCTCATGTTCTTGAGGGGCCTTCCATTCACAAATGGACAATACAGATCCATGGATATATGAATGAAAACACAGACACATGGGACAATATTTCCTCTAGATTTTCTTTAAACATCTGGCTAAGTAATGATTAGATGGAGCAGTTATGGGAAGGGGAAACAAAAGAAGGGGAGAGATGATAAAGAGGGAGACCGTAGAGACAAAGTATCCATCATAGCTATAGAATTATTTAATGCTTATGGAATTTCTATAAAGTGGGAATATCCCCAGAAGAGGAAGGGAGCCAGTTTATAATCAACAAAGCAATGAAACAGAATTTACCAATGCATATCAATTACTAGGATAGATACTGGAAAATACACAGTAGTATGAATGGTGGCCCCTTTTTTATAATCTAGAGGAGAACATTAAGAACAAGATAATGGATAAAAAGTTCAACAATTCTACTTTGGTATTTTCTTTAACGATTCCTACGATTTCTCTGCTATGGGTGCTCTGTCTACCAGTACAGAATACAACCCTTCCATGTATTCCATGACCATGCCTATCCATAATTCCTCCCTTCATGTTGTATCAACCAACCACATGGAGACCTCCTTTTAATACTCAGAAGAGTACCAATGAAGACCTCTGGTTGTTTGAGATTTTTATAAACTGTTACTACCATCAACCTTAATGCATATGGTAGTAGAAGGTTTATAAGCACTTTCTGGATAACTTATGAGATGGACACTTGACTTATCCACCAACTTTTGATCCACTCTCTTCCTTCAAAAAGGCAGCTAGGTCACATAGCAGATAAAGCACTGGGCCTAGAGTTAGGAAGACTTGAGTTCATATCCCCTATGAACACTTAATGGCAGTGTGACCCTGGGAAAGTCACTTAATTTCTATGTGCCTTAGTTTCTCCACTATAAAAAATGGAGATAAAATAGCACATACCTCCCAGGGTAATTGTAAGGCTCAAATGAGATATTATTTGTCAAGTGCTTAGCACAGTTTATGACACATAGTACATGCTTAATATATGCTTTTTTCCCCTTTCTCCCTTACAAGAAAAAGATAAATATTATATACAGTATAGGGCAAAGGCATGGTTAATTCAACTCTACAAACACTTATTAAATACTTACTGTATGTCAGGCCCTCTGCCCAGAAGGAGCTTATCTAACCAGTGAGGTCCAATACAACTGACAGGGTTCACTTATAGCCATTACGAGTGTGGAAGAAGTACCTCGGCCTTGAAAAAAGAAAAGGAAGCCATAGGGCACAGGTATTAAGTTCTGTGAGAATCCACAGGAATTCTGTGGGATCACTTCTGGTTGACATGATGAGATCTGTGGGGTTTTTTTAATTAATCTAATTAATCCTCATTAATTACAAGTTGGTGGCAACACCACACTATGGTTTGGTGGAATGACCTCATATATAAATGTATAGTAAATTAGGCAGATGTTCCCCTAGGTAATAGACATATGCTACCTACTAACTTTAAAATACCAGGGAACGATTTTGAACACTCTATTGATGACCTAATAACTGGTGATCTAGTGTCCTGAAACAGTAACATAGTTTTTAAAGAACACTCACTCTCATAGAGCAGTTTAAGTCTTGAAAAAATCAGAATCAACAGCAGGCATGGTAGATGGAAATATACATGTAAGTTGGTACAAATGAAGTGCTAACCCTCTCCCTGCATTCCCTTCTTTTTCTTGGCCATTTTCTCTTGTCTTCCTGTCAAGAGGGCAGCTCTCCACGGTTTCCTCTTCTGGTGTTTCCAAGACCTGGGCTGTCCTCAGTGGCAATCCACAATCTGGATATTATCTGACCCACCTTCTCCTCTTCATCAAAGCTCCCCATCCTTACCATCCTCATAGAATCCTAGAGTCAGAAAGACTCTCAGAGGTCATTTAAACCAACCCATGCCAAAAAAAATCCTCTCTATGCCAGACTCAATCAGTGGTTCTTCAGCCTTGGCTTGAAGATCTTCAATGAGGGGAAATCCACAAGGTAGGCCACTCTTATTTAGTATGGCAAATTGATCTGAAAGTTTTCCTCATATAGAATATGTTGACCTCTGGACTTATTTATCATTCATTGTCCCTAAATTCTGCCCTCTGGGGCATAAAGAGAACATGTAAACCTCTTCCCACTGTTAACCTTTCAAATACCTGAACATAGCTAATGTCTTGCCCCTGAAGTCTTCTCTGCCATTAAAGTGGCTAAAGCTAACTTGATCAATTGAAGCTAAGATGTCAATAGCTGGTAAATAATGGCTTAGTGTATCTGCTCCCAGGTGGTATTTACATTTGAACAGAGACCTTTAATGCCTTAACTCAAAGACAGCTGGTAATGTGGGAGTTAGAGGCACTAGTAGGAGAGATATTGTCAGGATTGGGGACTTTCCTATTGCCCCTCAAAGAATACTACATAGGTATCTCTGTATTTCATACTTGGCCTGCTGTATATATGTTGACATTTCCTATATACAGATAGTTCCTAGACCTCATCTCTCTACCCAATGGAAAAAAAATCTATGGATTGAAAAGATAAAAAAGCCACATCATAAATACTGTGATTTTTTACACAAGGAATGACTAGAATCAGGTTATAAATTTACTGGGTTGTTACAAAAAATCAAAAATGTTATGTTTAATTATGTCTTACTAATTCAGAATTTTTTTTAGTATCGGATGAATTAAACTTTACTTTGTTCTATCAAACAAGTTGGTTAAGCAAACCAATACTGTTAATAAGACTGTGAAGAACGACTGAAGTTCTTCAGAAAAACTGTAACACTGTTTATACTTTAGAACAGCTGTTTAGAACTATAGACCTAGAAGAGGATTTAAAGACTGTCGACCCTTGGCCCTACAAAAATTAAATGAGAAAATGAACACTCAAGAAGTTTAGTGACTTGTCTAAGGTCAACACAAAGACTTTAGAACCAAGGATTCTTTCTACTCTAATAGAAAACTGGCATTTTAATTACAAATCTTTCTTACTAAGAGGTTTCACTAGTACAGTGCAAGAAGGGGAATCCTGGAACCAGCTTGTTTCTCAATAGGACTGATTGTTAAATTTTCAGTGTGAGCATTTACACCTTGGAAATTGGCAAATGCTACAATTCAGGGCTTGATCTGTGGTTTTACTGATTGCCTAGACTTAAGAAAGTTATGGGGGCAGCTAGGTAGCACAGTGAATAGAGAGCACCACACCTGAGTTCAAATGTGGCCTCAAACATTTAACACAAAACTAGCTGTGTGACCTTGGGCAAGTCACTTAACCCTAACTGCCCTACCTTCCCTCCTCCAAAAAGCAAAAAAGAAAAATAATTTTAAAAAAAAGAAAGTTATGGAAAAAATGTTAAAAATGCAGATTAAACTTAAAAGTGTATTTATATCATATATTATATATATATATATACATATATATATACACACACATATATACTATACATATTTACAGGTAGATGTTTAACTGGCTCTTTCACTTATGTTTTTATTTTTTCTTATTTTATTACATATCATTAAATTGTGTATTTTAATATATTTCTTATATATCCTTTATTATATCATCTCATTATAATTACATATATAAATAAAAGAGGCAATTGTTAAACATTTAACCTACATACTCCTAGTGCCAAGGGCATCAGAAAACCTAGATTTAAGTTCTGGCCCCAGCATTTACTTAACTAGGTTACCTTGGACAAGTCCCTTAACCCTTCTGAGGTTCTATCAGTGTTTTCATCTGTAAAATCAGGGTGGGGGAGGGAAGGTCAATGACACTGGAATAATGATACTTGTATATTCTACCTCACAGAGTTATTCTGAAGAAAATGCTTTATAATTATAATTTTAAAATGTTTATGTAAGCATGACAATCTCTTATTTTAAAGTAGTCTCCAAATCCCCCTTCATTAGACTAGCCTAAGTTATTGCTAATACTTAAAGGTAATAAGACAATTTAAAATATCCTATAATTATTTTTCAGTCATTCAGACTGACTTCATCCTCCCCAACTATCTGAAATGGTGAAATTTTATTGTATTTACATGAAAGTTTTCAAAGTTGTCCTTATGATGCCTCTAGAAATGAAAAGTCCTAGCACCTAAAGCCCATAAGCAATACCGCTTGCTTGAGGATCACTTACGCATGTCACAAAATACTTCATTGTTTTTTTTAAGACTGTTTAATCACAATTAATTTGAATAGTGAAGCTATTGTGGCTTTAAGCTTTAACAATTTTTAAGGAAAAGCTTGGATTTTGTCTTAAAATTTTTCATTTGAAAAATAGGTTTTCACGTAAAAATAAACAGGCAAAAACGTAGAGGGAATATTTTAAGAATTTTAAACAAGAGTCTTGATGTATGTATTTATGTGTGGATAGGTTTATATGTGTATGTGTGTACACATATATGTGTATATATATACACACACATACACTCTCACACACACACACACATACACACATACACGTATATGCCTTATTCAACAATGAAAGACTTGAAGCAATCACAATCAGAAGATACAGGGGCAAGTTCTGGTCTCCCTGGGCAAGTCACTGGATCCCTATGTAACCATGGCTTTAAAGTTTGTTGGCATGGTCCATGCCTCACTGGTGAAGACTGATTAGTTCTGTGCCTCTGTGAGAGGCAAAGCTGCACAGAACTTGGGAGAAGAGAGATTCTAATCTTCTGGGTTCCAGTATCAAGAGAGAAGACACATGTTCCAGATTCTCTTCAGAAAGAAGTCCCTGAAGAGAGATTTTAAAAATCTGGGAAGAGGTCAATGTGTAAAGGACTGGCATTTCAATCATGTCCCTATCCACAGTTTAATACACTAGAGATTTTGGAGAATTTCCCTTTGGGTGATATTGAGGATCCTCTCTTGGTTTAAACTGAGATATTTCATTCCCAGTGAAAGAGCTCATTTATGCTTTATGTTATCTTGTATATTCTCATTCATATAATTTCTCTGATTTCCTATTTGATATCAGCTTGGACAAATAGGTTTATCTGTTATTCTCTATATGTGTTCTTTGTATTGATGGGAAATAAGTCATGCTTTGGATTTATAACTTGGGTCATTCCTTTCCCATTAAGGGATCATGATCAGCTGCTTGAATGTGAAAATTATTTCCCCCAGACTAACAATATTTAGTAGGGTAAATAGACATAATTCTATCCTAGTCTGTCTCCCCTTCCCCGCCCCCCACTTTGAAGAGAGTAGAATGGCCAATCTTGTATCTAATTTCTCACTCCCCTCTTGGGAAGAATTAAAGTCACCTTTGGAGAGGGTTACTCAAAGAAGACTCAACAGATTCACTCCTCCCTTTGAGCCACCCATGTGGATACACAAAACCTATGTGGGCAGTATACACACATATATCTTACAGTTTCCTCATCAACAAACTTCAATTTCCTCATCAACAAAATGAAAATAAAGATCCTTGTGCTCTCTACCTTCATAGGACTATTGTAAGAAAAATTCACTGGATATTACAAAGCGCCATGCAATTATGAATTATTGCTATAATAATTATTATATTCATTAAAGTAGGTTTCCTAAATGCCTTTTAGTTTGCCTATTTCAAGTTCCTACTATTATTAGAAAGCAATAAAATTTAATTTAATTTAAAATATTCTATAACTCAAATCTTGTGAAAAGGGAGGTAATGTAACAGAAAGGGAACTGGACAGAGTCTGGGAAGACTTGGGTTTAAATCTTGTCTTTGGCACATATTAGCTGTGTGACTACAGACAATTCAATTAACCTCTCTGAGCCTTGGTTTCCTCACCTGTAAAATATGGATAGCAAAACCTGTAGTCCCCACTTAACTCCAGAAAGTTCTCGTCCAACATTTTGCTGTGGTATGGAGATGACCTTGAGTTCTCAAAGGCTATGGCAGAAGAGAACAAACTCTATCGTGTTTTATGATGCTGGAGAGGCTTAAAGTACGGCCAAAGCAAAGGATTATCTGTTTCTGGGATACCGTTAGCTAAGAATAGAGGGGTTTATCACCAGTAGATAGCCCACTTGGCTGATGCATTCTTTAGCCATTGCAAATAATGAACACTCCATAAAGTGAAAAATGCAAAATAATCCTGATTTTTATGCAGCCTCCTTTCACCTCTGTAATAATCAGAGGAGCAAAGCAGAAAGGGCTTAATACAACCCAAACATTAGCTGTTGGTGCTCTCAGTGTGTGATTCTTGCCCAGTGATCTACTATCGGAAGGAAGGAATTGCATCTATCTAAACACTCTTCCTACAAATAAAGCCAGAAAACAAAAGGAAAGATAGCTCACAAGTCCTCCTTGGAAGAGACAAATAAAGGATTTCGGGGAGATTTTATCATACATTCAAAGACAACAAGAACAATCATTTCATGGAACATCTGATCACTTTGCATTGTAATGGTCACGATAAGCATTTGTACAAAGACCATGCTGACAACCATCAGAGTTTGTGGTTTATGTGTCCACATCTGTCATACAAGATAAAGGACCCTCCAAATGGGCCAACATCTACTATGATACCCAATGACTTCAATGTAAAGGTAGGAATAGGTGAAGATGGAAAAAAAAAAAGAAAATCTAGTTGAAGAGTGAACAGGAGATGAACAAAGCTAAGGACTTGAAGATTATACAACACCTTCTATCTATATACTATTAATATTTTCTTCAAGAAAAAGAATTCGATATTATACTATAAGAAATGATGAACAAGATACTCTCAGAAAAACCTGGAAAGACTTGCTTGGGCTGATGCAAAGTGAAATGTCCTGTGTACAAAATAACAGCAATATTATAAGGTGATCAGCTGTGAATGACTTAGCTATTCTCAGCAATACAATAATCCAAGACAACTCTGAAGAACTAGGATGAAAAAAGCTATCCATCCTCAGAGAAAGAACCAATGATGTCTGAAATTTGAAGCATGCTTTTTTTTTTTACTTTATTTTTCTTGAACTTTTGTCTGTGTTTTCTTTTACAACATGACTATTATGGAAATGTTTTGTATGATTACATATGTATAACCTATATAGAACTGCTTGCCTTCTCATTGGGAGATGGGTGAATGGGGAGGGAGGAAAGGCAAGAATTTGGAACTCAAAGTTTTAAAAATAAATGTTAAAAATTGTTTTTACATGTGTATCAGCAAGCACCCTAGCATACCCAGGGCAGCTGCTAGCACAAGGTCTTAGATCTGCTTTTCTAAAGGAAAGCAACTCAAAATGGGTTAACAATCTTTCTTTAATCAAACAAACATATCATTTACCTAGTTCAGGGGAAAAAGTTAGCACCCTGAACTCCAGAGAACACAAACACAAGTTGAAAACACAAGTTACAAACACAAGTTGCAAGAAGACCAAGAAACAGATCAGCAGCTGGGCTTCCAACCATCTGACCATCACATCCATTACCTATTCAAGTTACTAGAGAGGTAAGCATCAACATCTGGGTTTTTCAAAGCCGGGGGACTCAACAGCTTCCCAGAGTCTCATCTGGTCAAATCACACAACTCTTCTCAAAGTGAGCCCCAAAGCATACCTCACATCAGGGTGTGTGTGTGTATATGTGTGTATATATATATATATATATATATATATATATATATATATATATATATATATATATATAT